>JBBMJY010000017.1:8099577-8168701 GCA_037833715.1 Toxotes lorentzi | reverse complement strand
CACACACACACACACACACACACACACACACACACACACACACACACACACACACACACACACACACACACGCACTGCAGTGGTGGCCTGTGTGCCCGAGTCAAAGGTGCAGGCCTGCATGCTAGCCGCCCAGGTGCAGAGCAGATAGGGTTGCAGCGCGTAAACGGCTAATTCCGGCACGGCTGTGGGAACGCCAGCTGCCCCCGTGTTTCTCAAAATCTGAAATTGTTTAGGATTCACGCGCCAACAGAAGGACTCGACATGCAAGAGTGAAAGCAGCTCGTTTCCTGTGTCTTCCCACGTCAATAAAATAACTGCTCGGTACCGTGGAGAAACCTAACTTCTGTTCTCCAGCCTCCCCTCCTCAGCCCCCCCGCCGTCTCCTTCTTCCCCTCCCTGTGTTTGATAGATGATACAGAATGTATTTGAGCTTTATCAAAGCAGGAGGACTCGAGCAGAAAATATGCATATGTTTGACCATTAAAGCCTCGCACAATATTGACTGTACTTTTGCAGGGAAGTCAAACGGTTTCACTGCATTTCTGCCCAATGTTTGCAACTTTTAAACCTTCTGCACACTCCTCCAAATGAGATCTCTCGCAGTTTGAGTCATAAGGAGATGTACTTTCCACACAGTCCACACAACCTTTAAACCTTTCCAAACTTGTCTTTATTCTGCTGCCACAAACACACTTTTAGAGCTCATTTCCAAAACACCACGGTGTTTTGGAAAAATCAAATGAGGATTAGGTTTATCAGATGCAGTGGATCAGGGTTAAAGTGCTGTCCTGTTGAAAAAATCAACTCCTATTTCAGTTAAAAGTTGGGATAATGTTGTTGTTGTTGTTTTTTTTTTTATCAAGTGTGGAACAAAACACTTCTGTTTATTTATGTTTTTAAATCTTTTTTTAAAAATAGTTATTTCTTATTAAAAATCCAAATCCTGATTTATGTATAATTCTCTGTATATTCTAGTTTTCTTTTTCTATTTGACATGTTTTACCCTCTAATTTACCAGTTAATCTTTTACTTTTTAAAAATAAAATCTACACATATACTATATACTATATTTTCTGTTTTTCTATATTAACTTTTTATTTTTAACAAATATTCTTTCACATATTTTATCCTATATTCTCTCATATTATTTTTACATTTGTGTAATTTTAAATCATACCTACATGTTTCTATTTGTAGGTTCCATGCTGTTGTTTCATAGTTTTGGTTGGATTTTCATATATTTTGTTGTTATTCAACAATTTTTGGACACATAGAAAACAAGTGTGATAAAATATTTAAAAAAGAAAAATCAAAGTTGCCCCTCACTTAAATAAATTAAATTTGTAAACACTGTTTATATATAAACACATTTGCACCCATCAGTTTGCAGCTGGGTCCAAATCTGAATCTCGTGTTGTCGTTTTAATCCCTAAAGATCACATGGAAACTTGTTGAAACGCAGCTAACTCAACAGCACAACAGATGCGTAAACATTCAACACTGTCGGTGACACTGTGTGGCAGCAGAAATAAACCGACTGTTGATGTCGTTTCTGCGGCAGCTTGTGAATTTTTGGCGGGCAGATGTTCTTCGTCAGGCGACGGTCGACCTGCGAGACGAGATGAAATAGTTTGGACGCCGCTTGACCTGCGAGGGAAAAGGCTGTGAGGAGGACGGCTTGTCCCGGTGGCCCTCGGGAAGATTTGGTTTGTAGATGGATGGATGTGGACTGAGATCAGCAGAATGGCATCTGCTTTACACACCCACACACACACATACATGCAGCCACACACTCACACAGCGCTGAGATATTAGCACTCAGAGCAGAGCTGCAGCTGAGCAGCTTTTCTGTGTATTTGTTCCTTTCTAAACAGCTAGGGAGCAAAATCACTTAACATCACACTGTAAAGTCCCCTTAACCTCTTCAACTACTGACTCCTCAGTCGTTCCATCACTACAATCTTACATTATGCAACGAAGCACTGTTCAAACTTCATTTGATACCAACATTTCCAAAAAAACAAAACAAATGTATCAGGTTGAATTTTGGAGAAAAGTTTAGAAGAGGACGTCAAGATGTCTCTCTTCAACTTTTACTTTTCATGTTAAGCAATGACGCTACTTTAAAATGTGCTGGTTACTGTTTATAGTTCACTTAAAGCGATGAAGTATGGTCAACATGCAGATAAAGATAAGATGAGAAAATATAGCGTTTTGCATCCTGAAAGAAACTCTGATGTGTGTAAGTGCAAGTGTAAGTCATAAATTTCAAGAAGTGAAATGGAAAAACTGTGCAAAACAATGCATCCGTGTCACTACATCATAATCATCATAATATGATACTTTCCTAAAGAAAAGTCTAAAGCTAATTAAAGGGAAAATATAAAGGGGCATTCCACCAGTTTCACACATACAGACCTCTGAAAACTCACTACTGTAGCTTTACAGGAGCTAATAACCCTCACCCTCAGGCTCACCTGTTGAACATGATGTCTTCCTCTAATATGAATATTTTGCTTTAAACTTGAGAAAACACATTTGTTTTCACAGTGCATGACTTTAATTATGCGTATTAAATGAAATATTACATCCCAGTATGCTATGTTTTGTTATCATTAGACCTGACATGTTTGGTATGTTTTTAAACTTTCAGATATAAGCTAGAATTCAAACTACAGCATCTGTGCATGATTTAAAAAAAGAAAAAGAAAAGAAAAAAGCTGTGCACACAAGCTGAATTTGTAATAATGGAGCTCCCAAAGGGTCCAAGGATTCAAAGACTTTACTGGGGCTTTAACGTTTAAAATTAAAGGACTCTGTTCCCACTTTAACCCTGATTTCACCCTCAAAAGGTTGGAAAAGGTGATTACAAGCACACCTAAAACTGACAAAGGGCACTTTTAAAGGATCACAGGTAAAGTCAGTGGTTCCAGGGCCTTTAACACCTGACTACTCTATACCACAGAGATAAACACTAAGAACTTCAGGTGATAATCGCGAACGAACTCTTCATTTGCTCTCCATTTTCTTTCCACCAATTAGAGATGTCTGCGGTGGCAGAGCACCACATTACACTCTTGGACCTTCGTCAACGGGGGGATGAGGCGATTCTCTGCTCGTGTGAAATGGTGCTGGCAGTCTCCGCTGCTCGCATTCATTCCCCACATAAACTCCTCTTTTTTTGCGGTTTCCTCCCCCGGCGATGCAGACAGCACAATAGTCTCACTGAGCGGTGACGATTAACACATAAAAGCGACACGGGGAATCTCGCTGCTAGATACTAGCGCACATGAGAGGGCAAAGCATTCATACCATGCCAAGAACTTCAGTGGGAGCCCCTTCTATCTGATTGGTGATCTTTTGTTTTGGCGTTGCCCTCAATTCGGGGGAACGTGCCCAATCAGATTATGGAGAGGGAGGCAGAGCGAGACGACAATCGCTGTTTTCTATTTACTCCGTCTATCTCCAAAGTGCTTCACTTAAGGCGGCCGCAGATAAGTCAAGTCTCCATCTCGGTTCCTCAACTTTTACCCCCCTTTCCTTCTTCCCTTGAGTAGATTTGGTTTGCACAGTAGTGCGCAGACACTAAAGCTGGATTAAAGTCAAACTCGAGCACTATCAGATATTCTCGTGAGCTTGTGGTTTTAATCCAAAACTTCAGCCACTGACACAAGTGACAGGTAATCTCAGGAAACGATTTAAGATACAAAATGAAGACAAATAAAGGATCACTGCTTGAATTAAGTCCCTTGTCAACAAAATAAGGGCACATTTTGGAGCTCCACATCTACAAAAAGAAGAAGAATACTCGGCCTGAGCCCATTTAATCTCCGTTTCTGCCCTACTATTTACTTTAATCATCAAAAATCAATCTAAAGTCCATGTAAATCAAGTCCTCTGAGGCGTGTAAAGCAATGACAACACACACCTGCAACCCCCTCAGTCCCTAAAATCCCACCTGATGTGGTTTCTAATGACACCAAATACTGTAACCACCACAACAGGAACCTGCAGGGACCAAAATGATCACCCTCAAAGTGATCAGCAAGTATATTCACTCAGCAAAAACCCAGACTTAATGACAACAAGATGTGAAAGCCAAATATAAACATGGATGCTCCAAAGCAGGTCGCAGCATTTCTAAAGAACTGATTTGGCTCTGACGTCCACGGCTGCTCACAGGCTATCATTATACTGTAGGTTTAGACAACAAGGGAACAATAAGCACAAATAATAGCAGCAGCTATAAGGCCATGAGCGAACGAAATGCTCTACATATGTTTTAGATGAATTTATCTTTATCTGTGGTTGACATTTCAATATGGTTGCATTGAATTCCAAAATTTAGAATTTTGTTTAATTCTGATTAACTCCAATAACTTTGATTTTATGCAGCTATAAGAAAAAAAAAACAATTGATATTTTTTTGTGTGTGTGGTTTCCTGTCAGAAACTTTTCTTTTTAAAATCAGATGAGACTGAGACATGGTGATGTATGTTTCTCAGTTGTCCGTTTTCTGAATCAGCAGTCGTTGTGGCAAGTTTCCATTCGGGCTCAGTCTTCAAGCCTTTTTTTTTTTTTTTTGGTCCAAGTTTCAGTTCTGGTGTGAACTGAACTTCAGGTAGGTCGCTAAACTCTATAGCTCCTCTTTGATAGTCACATCAAGACAGAAGTATTTTCTGTTTTATTCTTAATTAATTCATATTATGTTAATTAATATTTTAAAGCTCGTAATTGAGAATGCCATGTTTGCTGAGTGATCAGAGGAATCACTGACCTGAAGTCAGCATCACTTTAAATATCAGCATTGTACTGCACTACATGGTTATATTACTTTACAGATATAATGTTAAGACTTGTATATGTATATGCAAATGAGTGCATATTCTACAAATATGTTAATGATGATATAATGTTTATATAATGTTTGATATAATGTGGTGTCACTGGTTTATCATTACTATATGATAATGATGTGATTAATTTACTATATTTACACTTATGTTGTGAACAGATTGAAAAGGAGTTATTGAGATATATTGTGCATATTTTAGTGGTGTGATGTGATTAGATGTATAGGCAGACGATAATGCTTTTGTTAGACTATATGCACATATATTTCTTTCTGGATCGTATCAAATATAATGCATTGCTCTGCAAAGATGATGATAATTTTACCTGACAAAGACTCACTTAGAATTACTATAGAATTAATTCTAAAGAATTTAGAATTAAGTGAAGAGATATTTCTGAGTCACTATGCAGATTTTTTTAACAGGCGATGATTGATGTTTAATTTTGCAGCACAACAATTACAAACTGACTCACAACTTCTGTTGCGTTGGATGTTTTCCTACTTTTTACTGTATGTATTTATCAGCTTACTAGTTAAATTCTGTTTATGTCCGAGTTACTTTCAGAAAAGAAAGAGATCAATATGTCAGACTCAGCATCATCTGACATACTGACTATGATGCAGCTTGATGGACGACCTACTTTTTTTTTTTTAATAGTCTTCTCCACCTTTTGTTATGACAAAAGGTGGAAGACTGAGAAGACTCAGGAAAGGTTATCAGGGTCACAGCTGCCCTCACAAAAAAAGATTGAATATTCCAGAGTTTGTGGTAATTAATGCCATTTCCTCTCCTGCAGTATTTACATTTTGATAGTCTAACAGTACAGTTAGAGCTTTTGAAATACTGTCCAGAGCAGACTTGGCTGTCAGGAAGAGTATGTGTGTGTGTGTGTGTGTGTGTGTGTGTGTGTGTAGTGGGGGTTCCACTATATCAAGTGGGATTTATAAGCCAAAGCCTCTTGCTGATGCTGCCACTGTTGGGAGGAGATCCAGTTCAGACTGTACGGACTGACCAGTCTGGGTTGTTGTTCCATTTCACTTACAATCAGTGCAAAGATATAAACGTGTGTGTGTGTTCAGGTTTGTCACACTTTGATTTTATTGCTCACATGTAATTAAAATTTTCTGTTTTAAAAACTAGGAACATTTCAGTTTTTCAAAAGGTCAAATGTTGTGACCCTCAGGCAAAGATTGATTCATCATCTGAACACAAGTCAGACCCAAAGGTCCCTCTAATTCGTGCTGGGTGATACTGAAAAATAAAAAAAACCCGTAACAATAGTTTTGACTGACTGTGGAAATATTTTAAAAATAACTGTTAACGCCCTGAAAAGTGATGGTAAGCAGTTGTCTACTGTTACCTTCACACAAATTATTTCAATTTACTGCAATTCAGGATTTAAGGCAAATATTTTTGCTGCATTATGATACGACAGCACCCAAAACTCCAGATGTTATCATATGAAATAATCTTTAATCAATAAATCGCCTTTGACAGGAAAAGAGGTGATGAAGATGACAATGAGTGAAACTATTTCTCGCTCGAGTTTTATTCTGTCTTACTCTCATGCTTTGAAAGCACCAGGAAAATGTAAAAATTAACCAACGATGATATTGATTTTAAGGCTAATTTAAATAAATGTGTCCAAAAATAAGAAATCAAAGCAGAGTATCAGTGGAAAGTTATCACAGGAAAAATGGGCAGAATAAAGAGAAAGGACAGGGAAATAAATTATTAAATTAAATTATTACATGAAATAAAGCCTGAGACCAAACCTGACACAACACATATTTAACATCTATTAAATTTAATTATATTCACTGCAAATATCTACATACACAGTTGATGAAGATTTAGATATTTTTATGGCTGCTGCTTTTTTACTGTGGATCACTGAAATGATCTGAACATATATTTGTGCTGATTTCATTAGATTTTGAATTGTGGAACATTATTTTTCATGTCTACTGATTTATGGTTGTGAATGCAGGTTTGTGAGTCTGTGTTAGTGCATAATATTTTGGTGTGATTTTGAAAATGGTTTTTGGTCTGAATCTGAAGCTTAATTAGGAAACACAGAGCACCCTTTAAAGGAGGAAATAACACAAAATCAGTATCAGATTTTGACAAAAATGATGCCAATGTTAGTCCATATTTTGTGTAAAGGTTAAGTATTGTTTAATTTGACCATGTTCCTGCCAAAATATTCCAAATATTCACTGTTTACCTCATATTTTTCTCCTTGTTAAGGGAGAAAAGCTTTGATATTTCTTTTTAGACCATTACAGGACACTAAAACTCTCCAGTGAAACTAGAGTGGAGAAATTATTTAAGAGTTGGAAGCACTTTAAAGCTACAGAATAACAGTGACACTCTTAATTCATTCACCACTGTGTTTAAAAGAACTATAAGTTCACTAAAAACACTAAAAATCAAATCAGAAAGTTGAGATTTTTTTGTTTTTATCTATGTAAGATGCCACAGGAGCCTCCTTTGTATTAGATTTTTGAGGAAAAATGAATACTGGTCAGTTTTTTAGCGCAAAGAATGGAGCGGGAGCAGTGTGTGGAGGCTGAGCAGCCACAGTGAGAGACGGTTTTTAAACTGTAGGGTGCAGCAGTCGTCTTTCAAACAGGACAAGCTGGGAGCAGCCGCAGAGCCAAGCCGAGCACAGAGCTGGAGTTGGAGGAGGCAGAGCAGACCGAGGCCTGAACATAAGAACCACTAACGCTCCGAAATGAAGGAGGAGGAGGAGGAGGAGGAGTGAGGGGGGTGATGTGTAATTACAGACTACATACCAACACCCCGTCGTAATTTACATTACTTGATGTCATGGAAAAATATTAGATGAAGATTGTTTTTATCCGCAGTCAGTAACACGACGGAGGGAATCCAGGCGAGTGATGCAGGATGGGAATTTGTTCACACACACACACAAATGCACACATATCTAACAGGCCACTTGACCACTTAAGTTGCAGCGATTATGCCATTAACTGACATGAACCTTCAGCCAATTCACAGCGTCACTGACGAGCAGCCAATCGCAGGACGAGGTGGACGTTTGCCGTTTCACATACAGTCTGCTGAATGAAACGATTCATATTTCAGTTTTGTGCACTTCCTTTAATTCTTGCTTTCATTCTGTTCTTCCTGTCTGTTCTACTGTCATGCCATTTCTGCCTCACGTTTTTTAATCTTACATTACTTTGAGAGTGTGTTTATCCAGGTTTAGATTTTCCTGAACGTGGAATCATTTGCATGTGCAGAGATGTTGTGACATGCAGCACCTTTATGTGGTGGATGAAGATTTTTTGGGGGCAATAAAACATTTTTCCAGTTTTAGGTTGATTTTCACTGTCTTTACATTTTTTTTTTACATTGTTTTACTGCCTAAACAGGATGTGTACTCAGTAACTGAACCCAGATCTGAACTGTGTTATATCCAAATTGTCATTGAAACTCTCAAAACTGTTTAGGATTAGAAGTATGGCTGTGACTACAGCACAAATGTGGAAACTGCTGAATTATTTAGTTTATGAAATGTCAGAAAAGGTTCATCCAAATTTTTTCTGTGCCCAAGGTGACATCTCAAAATTGCTTGTGCTGTATGAGCAAACTGTTCAATTTACAATACGATAAAACAGAGAAAAATCCAAATTCTTGCAAATCAATTAACTGAAATTAATATTTTTTTTAATCAGAAAATTTTTAATCAAATTTTTTTTTAAATAAGAATTGGCAGTAAAGTTTCTTATGACTGATTTAAGCGACAAATAATTTCATGACTGGTTAGATGCTCTTTAAGATGAAGCCCTTTAAACAAACAATTAATTTACAGAAACTATTGAGCCATTTGTTGGTTTAGAAAACTGTCTGAAGAAACTTTTTTCTTTCCTTTTGGTAGCTGCATTTTAGCCTAGGCACCTTAAAATTTTAGAGGACAGAACAGGTGACAAATTTCAAATGGATTATTAATTTAAGTGTCTGTGTAATCCATTTCTGAGGAATGTGTTTACAGTGCATTAAAATAAGTCCTCAGTTTGACTGCATGTTACTTTGTTTTTTGGGGTGAACAACATAAACTAGCTGAACGTGATCACACTCCACGGCTGTTTCAGTATTACAGAGGATTACATGCCTGTTTACAATTACAAGCAGGTAGTCGCTAATCTGAAGTGATTCATTCTGAAAGCAGCACACTCGTGCAGAGACAGCTTTCGAGGTGTTTGCTATGGAGAAAGTGTTGCAGGCTGTTTACGGCTCCTCTTATCAGCAATACTGTTTAGAATAAGACCAGAATCGGCCCACATTAGCAAAGATGCAAAGTTCAAGTGGTCCTGAGGGTATTGATTTTGATAAGTTTAAGACAAATATTGGGACTGAAGCTGTTCAATCATCTCTGAACAGAAATATATACAAGTCTGATTTGATGTTTCAGGAAGGTGAAACATCAAGCCTGACTATTACAGCCCAAACATACACACAGAGTCTGTGGCTTAAACCAACACACACATCCTCACTCCTGTAGAAACTCAAGGTGACACTGATGCTAAATCAAACAATTAACCCTTCATGCTTTAGTCTGCAAAACATCTTCCTTATATTTCCTCTGACAGAGCAATACGGAGGCCTTGAAGTGACAGGACTCAGCTGAAACCACTGTATCAAGAACTTTCTTTTACAAACATGTTTGCATGACATGTGATGACCTGTGCACAAAAATCTCCTGTGAAGTTTAAGGTGCAGTGATACTGTATTTCCCAGTAAACAAGAGCCTCTTGCAGTGAGCACAGTTTGTCAAAAATGCTTGTCGAAGTTGATTATGAGTCAAATAAACATATAATGGTTAGTCTACAGTGTCTGTGCTCCAAAAGCTGTTTTTAAAATCCTATTTTCACCTCTTCTTTTTTGGTGTTTCAACTTTCTGATAATAAACATAAACACCACTGGTTTAAAACGAATGATAATCCCTTGCCATGTATCATGCACACATATGGGAAATGAAATTTCAATTTGATTGAATGCTTTCAATTTAAAGTCTGTCCTGCATTTCCATACCCAAAGGCCAACTGTACTTATGAGAACAACCCTTTCACAGCCTTCTCTTACCTCTTCGTCATCTTGCTGCTGAACCTCTGAACCAGCACCTGAAAAAGACAAAAGGTAGAGTCTGTTTAAGTACACAATCTACAAATGACACTGACATGGACGTCCACAGTGGCTGTCACATGAAGAAGACACATTAGTAAATAACAGCGGGTTGATAACGGTGAAAATGCACCATCAAATGTACTTCATAATGCTTTACGGCTGCCATTCGCTGACATTTATATATCACTTTTTAGTGGTGGGCCAATGAAACGCCGGCTTTGAAATAAAGTCGGCCATGATTCATGTCTCTGCTGTGTCAGTCTTACATTAATATTATGACCATATCCATCATGTCGGCCATCTATAATGAACACATGCTGTAAAACACAATTTGGCATGACAAGAAGGAGAGGTGGAGGGAGAGTGTTTCGTTGACGGCAGTGTGTTGCTGGGCAGTGGAGCTCGAACCAGCACAAAACTGCAGAAGGGAGTTTGAATGAAATCCTGAATTCCTGAATGCAAGGTGACCAAAGTTTTAAGAGATAAGGAGGGAAAAATAAACACACAAAAAGGACTGATGTTGTTGCTACTGAGACACTGATCTGGTTTCTGTATCTAACAAGAAAGGTTTTTGAGACATCTGGTCTCAGTGGTTCCCAAACTTTGATCCCTGTCACACATTGGTGTGAAGAAAAGCAGATTTGAAAAACTGAGCAAAGCGTGCAGATATAAGGTGCTTCATTAAAACTCTGAGGTATTTTTCATTTGAGTTTAGCTCAGCTTTAGTCACGATGCCTATGTGTCTTTTGATCTGTTGGATCTGGTGCATTCACTCAAGGAGAGCATGCGAGTGTGAGGGAGCGTGTGGAAACGTATTGATCACATATATTGCTAAACTAACCTCTGACCTAAAGAGAGGGCATAAAGCAAACTGATTCCATCTCCTGTCAAAACGTCATTAACCAAATGAGAGGAGGTTAAAGACAAAGGTAAATGCTGTACTTTTTGTCCCTGTGCACAACTCTGACATGGCACACAACAGGCTTGTACAGTTTCTGTCGTCAATCTTCCCATGAGGAAAACTGAAAACGGAGGGTTCACATCACACCCAGCACCAAAAATACTCCCAAGCTCCGGCACTATATTTGACCAGCAGTGTGCTATTTTGTGGCCAGACCACATGCAGTGGTTGTAGGTGTCTTCTGTCATCTTACATTGTGGGCAGAGACTGGGTATTTTTTTTCATGTCCTCAACTAGGAGATGCTGAAATCTTCTCTTTGCTGCTGCTCAAACAGATTCTTTTAGCATTTTGCCAGATTTCACGCCACGTCTCAGCTGTGATTTCTACACTGAGATCGTTATCCCGCATCTGTTTAGTAGCCTGTGTGATAACGCAGGTGGTGGCAATCAGTACCAACTCTAATATTTTGAAGAGGAATGGCTGTTTGTGTGTGTTTGTGCTCCGGAGAATGGCCAATAAAGCTCAACTGGGCTTCTAAAAATGAAGTGTGAGTTAAAGCAGAGTCTGTTTTTGAGGCAGAAATGATTCGACGAGACGTTTTAATTCTTCTCCTTAAAACTGAACGGCGCAAGCTGTTGTGCATGCTCCCAAATTTACACCTTACGAGAATCACTTAATTCATAAATATCCAGCGCAGATAGAGCTTTAATCTCAGGTGAGATAAAAGGGGAAAAAAATGGTCAACCAGAAGCTTTTCTGTGGAAGCAAGGGGGGGAAAAGTGCCTCCTGGTGAAATAATCCAATTCTGTGCCAAATTCAACTTTTTCATCCTAACCCCAACCTCTAGCCCTGACATTGCTCATTCTCACAACAGTTTGCCTCCTAAAATGCACTATTTCAAAAATGCTAATTTCCTAAATGTGTTTTCCTGACTGCGTCCACAGCGCTGATGAAGGTGCATATTTCTCCCTCCCGTCGTTCACTTTCATTTCTCCTCGCACCCTGTTGAAAATTACACACAGCCTTGTTTTGTATGCAAAGATACCTCCCTTGCTCAGGGAAATTTTATTTGTACGCCGTCTTTCCTGCTAATGCAACAAATGAAAAATGGCGATCCGGGCCTCGGGAAATGCTCAAGCCCGGCAACTGGCACTGTGATGTTTGAGCATAAGCCTCTCCTTTAAAAAAGTGTGTCGATTCTCCATACCCCAATATTGACCGACCGTCTCTGTTTGATGTATGCATGCCCCTCACCCCCTCCACATAAACACACATTCATAAACTCCCCCCACTGCCATGCAAACCCAATGTTTGGGCTTAACTTGTTAGTTCTGCTTCTGGAATAGCTGCTGATGCCCCGAGATATTAGTATACGATCGACTGTTGTGATGGACCGTCCGACCGCCTGTCTGTCTGAGAGTTTGCACACGCTCACTGATGGGTGACGGATGTACTGTAGAACTGAGCAGCGCAGACTTTGTCATGTTCATATGTTTACACTGGAAAGAACGAGGGAGTAGCATGAGAGATACATCCACGGACTTTCCACAATTAACTTTTTTTTCTAAACTGAAAATGGTCGAAAATTAGGTCAAAATATTTTCCTAATGATAATACATTACAAACTCTGGCATCTGCATTAAGTGCAAGAGTTTAAAGGACAACAAACACACCTAACGTCAGGCTTGTTAACATCCAGAAACTCTTTGACAAATGCATTCATCAGTTTGATTGGTTAAAAGGTTGGTTCACCCAAATTACAAAATATTACTACTACTTTTTTGTCTCTAAAATTTCAGCCCCCACCATAACACAGCTCAGTTGAATGGAATGTTGTTTGTAGTTCTCACAGCATTGAAAATAACTTAAAAATTCATCAGCAATGTGTTTTTCCAGAAACAATGTCCCAATTTCTCACCATAACTGTAAAAAAAAAAACCAAAACACACACACAACACTAGTGTTCACTGACACTACGATCTACTAAAGAAATAAGTCCTTTGAAATCTCCTGACAGTGAGCCTGTCCAAATAAAACCACACTATCTGCATGGCTGGGTGCCATTAGAAATAATGTTTTTATTGTAATCTGAATGAACCAACCAATGTACCAGGGCAAGCTTTATAAACAGCCAAAAACAGAAAGGCACAAAGAGAGGCTATGAAGAAATATTCTAAAATCTTATTTAAGTACGAACATATACAGCTCGTAGCAAGAAAACAACAACTCTGGAAACTCAAACTTGATGATATTCTCCTTTAAACTAACATACAAACAAGTGCAGAACTACTGTTTGCATTACTTTTTGAGACGATCAAGTAGCCAAAAAAATACAGTATATTTATAGTGGATCCTTGTTTTCAACCAAATGCAACTGAAATGGGCAAGTGAAGGGGCAAGTGTGGCACCAAAAGTTAAATAAACCAACACAACACCCGCTCTATCAAACAAAAGCACAAGTATGTACAGTACGAGCGACAATGAAGACACTAAAAACATGTCATGAAAACCTTTAGTACACTGAGCTCTTTCTGTGAATCTCCGGTGGGACAGAGTGCTGTTATTAAAACAGAAATATCAACATAACAGATAGGTATCTCCTTCACATTGAAGATAATCCCCGCTGAGACTCTGCGCCAAGATATCTAGAGCTGCTGCAAAGTTATCTCACCAGGAAAATATCCTTGTTTACTAAAGTGGCTGAACAGTGTAAACCTAATTACTCTGAACTAGGTCAGAAATCTGCTACTGAGTAAAGAGTAATCAAACTGAATATTTAATGGTGTATACTACCACAAACCCCCCAAACAGCAGACCATACAGTATCTCTCAGTATCTGTTTTTACCTTTGCCTAAACTGTTCACAGACTTCCTGCCCGTCTGTAATTTGTTAATCGAATCACCTGATGAGAGTTCTGCAGTCTGGTTGTGATAAAGAAGGAAAGAGGAGGGGGTCTCTATTAATAGATCAGTAGACTTGTGGCCTGCAGATGACAGGAAGAGGGGCCTGTCATGAGGAATGCCTTTGTTATTTTCCATCCTGGGAGGAAATGAATTTCTTGTGATTTTTCAGAAATGCTGCCCGTGGGCGCAGGCGTCGCCGCTTCCAGGCTCAGGGAGAAACAGACTGAAAGAGACAGGAGACTCGGTTGATGATGTGATGATGAGCGCTTTTCAGTTTTGATGTGCGTGTCGCAGAGATGATCGGTCTCAAGGAGGGTGGATGGGGACGGGCTCATGTTTAAAAGGTTTGGAGACGGAGCGAGCTTCGGTGTAGGAAGCTTGTCCTTCTCTCCAAACCGTCTTTGTGAAGTCCCAGAACTTATTGTGTCGTCATTTGATGTCCCCGTTGGACAGCGATGAAGAACACCCATCAGCTTGCTTTGAACACATCCCTCAATGCGAGAACTTTTCCACAATGGAATCAATCTTTGATGTGCACAGCCAAACTTTGAGCTAATGCATGTTTGCGGCAACCGTTTTTCACAAGTTGCATCAGTATGAGCCATTCTATGAGAACTACAGAGGTAAAACAGCAGCAATTATGGATAAATCCACTCCAAAATGTGACAGTTTTGATGAATAATGGCGACCTTGTAGCCTTTTAAATATTTAGAGTCCAGTTCAGTTGTCCTTTCTAGTAAACTATTGTTCCTTGATACACTCTGCTTTAATTGGTGTTGAGATCTCTCCATTGTAAATGGAGCAGGGTGGGGCTGTTCACACTGAAATTACAAAGTCGATTACCATGATAATAAAATGTGTCCACTCGGTAAAGAGACCATGTGGTCTATGAAAGGACGGCCAGTTCCGCCAGCTCTTATTGGTGTAGTCTGGTTTGGCTGCAGCTCCCCTTGTTCTTGGAACCGGTATCAAATGGCACATGAACACTATAATCTGAGCAATTTTCCAAACATCTTCAACTTCCACTGCACAGAAATGGATCCAGGAGTGCGGCAACAAAACCGGGCCTTATGTCAACTTCTGATTCCAAAACGTTAATGATCTAGATCAAAAGGAGCTTCAGAGACGACTTGCTTTTGTGTTTTCCGAGTCCTTTTCAAACGCTGCCTTTGAAGGTTGAATACATGCCCAGAAAATGGTTTGATTAAACAGGTATGTGGGATGGTTAAACATATTGAAGACACTAATTACTACTGAACGCTCTGTGGTGTGGGGCGCTGGATGAGGATGTGGAGGAAAGGCCACTGGGCTCAGGCAGAAAGCCGTTTTTGAAATCGAGCGGATCCAACAAACACAATCTACATTATTTCAAATGAAATTAATGTCATTTGTCTTATTTTCATCATGGACAGGGAGATTTTTCTGCCCTGCAGCCTGTGTCAGCTTCTGTAGAAGAGAGACCCACTTCCAGCCAGTTTGAGGGTTAAGGGAACATAAACACTTCTTGAGAAGGGCCTTTAACTTTGAAATGACATGTTTTTTGTTTTTCCAGACTTGAAATAGTGACGATCAGAGCAACTTTTGGATTGAGGCACCTGTGCACTCAAAACTTTGTGAGCAGCAGTCAGCTCTTGGTAGATTTTTGGTACCAAAACCAACACCCAGTACTGGTTCTTCTGAAAATACATCTATCTATAAGGGCTCTGCTGAAGCCAGATGCAGCCTCACAGAAACCCTGGAACCAAACCTATACGTGTGTGACCTTTGATGCAGTGTTTGTACACTAACTATGATTAGAGACTTGTCCTTTTTTTCCATGTGGTGTTTACAGTCTTATATTGACCTCCTGAACAAGCTCTACATGAATAATTATATTAAAAGACTACACATGAATGCACTGATGTGTAATTATTCATAGTTTCGAGCCATTTTGATTTAAATAAATCATAGGTGAGTCCCTTCTCTGACTCCCCTTGGCATTTGACTTTGGTTTAGGCCCCTCTTCGCACGATTTCTCTGCTGTGATGTGGACTGAGAACACTTTTGACACATCTCTCGAAACACACTTCTAATTTGTCCCCCAGGCGCTGGTTATGACGCGAGCTGACACTGAGGTCTGACAACATGACTTCTTTCCTCCTCTGGCCAAAGCTGCCGCAAAGCTGCAGCCTCACCCGCCTCCAGACTGGAGAATCGGGGTGTCTTACGATTGAGTTGTTCCCCTCCCCTTTTGGGACATCGGTTTGAATTAACGCCACCACCGTCTGACTCTTTAGGCATCGCCACTGACAGCTGGAGCGCTCACACACACCAGGTGCTTCTGTCTCCGCCGAGGTGCCTATGACACCTACCTGTTTTTTAGCCCCCGACCTGTCAAGGGAGCCAGATTTAATTAACGTAATGATCAAAGCAGGAAAAGCAAGTTTAGCCCTGAGGTAGCAATCCCAGTGAGCCGCGCTCGCTTGCTAATTATTTAGCATTAAGGTAGACGGCACTTAGGCATACATGACTACTTCAAAGATTTGATTGGGGTTTGGTTCGTTACAACAGCAAAGCGCCTGGAGGAGCCGGTGGTGACATCAAAACATCAGTGTGGATAAATCTGCTGGTGTAAAGCATCTCGCTCTCAGCCACCAGGTAACCTTTCTTTATCCTCTCTGACAACGCCTGTTCACAACAAACATCAGCTGTGTGAATTTAAATGAAGGGACGTGGGGGCAAGTTCAGGATGCGATGAGGAGGGAAATGAAAGTTTTATTTTAGGGTGCTGAGATGAGAGGATGAGCGCCCTGACTGCGGTTTAAGGTGACCCCGAGGAACAGCATGCTGCTGCCACTGCTTGTCAACTGTAGCCCCACATGAACTCTGACGGAAGGATGAAAAATAATAAAAGTGCATTAAAAATCCATAAATTGATAGTTGTAGAACTCATGGATACAGGCCACAAGCATAATTAGAATCCATTCCTTGACATTTAGTTCTGGTTTTGTGACTGCTTTCGGTCTGTTTTGATTTCATGTGACTTTCCCTCATGTACCTAATTTGACAGTTTGGTGGGAAAATCGCATCCTGACAGAGGTTTTAGGAGACAGAGGCTCAAGCTGTATGGTCAAGCACTGCTCACACCCCAAATTTCTAAAGAGACAAAATATTTCAGATTGAATTTAGTGTATGATTTTTTAAATGGTGCTTCAGAAGCCAGAAATCAGATGTTTGATGTCATGCCTTAAAGCAGGTGTGATGATTGGTGGGTTCGGCCGGCGCCAGTATACTTCGATTGCTCCGGCTATTACTTGTTGCTGCTTTCATAAAAAAAACATGGTTCTGAAGCGAAACAACATCCATTTAGTTTTTCTTGTGGGACTGTTACAGATAAATGAGGAGACTCGGATTCAGATTAAATCATTCTTCTTCTATTTCACTTTTGTTTTCATTCACTTTTGGAAGATTTGTAGTTTGATATGTTGTAAACCATGCAGAATGGACATTAGTGGAGTCCAATGCTGACACTATTTGCCAGCAACCACTGTTTCCGCCACTGCCAGAATTCAACAATTTTTTTCTGTAATTTTGGACTATTTAATCCTCAATTTGCATGAAACAAATTGTTATTCGTTTTAAATTATGTGCCAGAAATCTAATGGTGTTTAATATCTCAAATTTTATAAAGTTTTGGATTATTTAGTGCTGTGTAATTTTTACTGTGAATTTAGGCAGCACCATCTGAGAGAGAGAGAGAGAGACAGAGAGAGAGAGAGAGATGCTGCACTTTGAATCACATTGCAAAAATTACTTGCGCTAACTTACTTCTTGTTGGGCGGTCAGGTGTCTGTCTCTGCCTCAGGGGTGCACTTTTGGTTTTCATGCACATGATCCCGGCAGGGATCATTGTAAATGCCCCTGTGTCTGAAAGACATTCTTTACTTAGATTCACCTTTCATTGGAGACAAGTTTCCTGAATCTGACCATGTGCCTGCCTCTGAATCTTTAGCCTGAGCCCAAAGATTGTCTGTTTATCTGGATCCTTAGTGGTTGCTACAGAGACAAATCCGGAAGTAGAGAGTTTCTGCTAAGGTATGGCAGCAAATTTAAGGTAATTCAAGGACTTTAGCTGAATGTCCGTTGCATATTTTAAACATTCGGGCTTGACTGAAGCATCATTCAGTATGAAAAGCCATACAGTTATGAATTAAATTAATTCTGGGTTCTGAAGAATTTGTTGTTTTGGTGGGTGAGTAAAAGCAGGCCTCCAGCCATCAGTGTAGCCGGGTCTTTCCCTCCGGTGTAAGACATGAATAGACAAGAAAAGAACAGCCCTCACACTGACACAGAGGGCTCTCATTGAATCATGTGAACTAAGACAGGGGGAATTTCTGATAGCCCCCATTTTTGTGCACAGACGTAGAGACAAAAGACCTCACTGTCTGCTGCCGTGGAGCTGCAACTTACCTCCAGGCAGTGCCAAATAAAAAAAAAAAAAAAGAGAGAGAGAGGGAGAGAGAAACAACCTCTTAGTTTTGGGACCTGAGCATTTGCCCATTGTTCCACTTAAAATGAAAATCCCCGCTCCTCCACTGGGGCCCCCAGTAACCTGTTCGTAAGCAGCTGGTGACCACCTGTGGAGCAAGTCAAATTAAGGGAGGATTCCTACTGTTTCTGTTTATTGTCTGCAGGTTTTTGTGTGTGGTATTGTGCTTTGGTCCTGTGCAGTGGTGGTGGAGGTGGATCGGCCGACGGGACAGCCAGTGGCTCTGCGGAGGCTTTTGTTTTGTTGTTCAAATCATCAGGTTTTCTTCTTTCTGGCGAAGCAATAATGCAGCTCTTATTGTATTTGGCTACTTATGTTGATATGCTGATTGGTGCTCGCCGAGGGAAAATGTGGTTCGTTAACGACTTTCAAGAAGCGATCGTGTCGGTGGATGAGGTTCTATTTACAAATTGTGTTAAACGTACGTACATACGTAACAATTCTTGGCAACTGAGAAAGATCTCTGAATCTTACATAGACACAAGATCTCTTGCGTGACTATCTTTAAATCTTAAAAAAAAAAGAAAAAAAGATGGAGATGAGATATGACCTATGTCCATTCTCCCTCAAATTATCCAATTTGGCCTTTATGAGATCTTATAGCCTGGGAGCCTAAAATTCCTTTTTCATCCAAACAAGAGTTGCTCTTGTTTTCCGCTGCGACCATTCGGCACAGAGATAGAAAACAGATATTAATCATCATTTGGACACACTGAGGAAAAAAAAATCACTTATGGGTCACAGAGAAATGAGTCAGTATTGCAAAACTGCAAAACACGGTGGCTCTTTGTGTCCGTTTCCCGTTCCCAGGAATGCGGCTCGTCTTATGACTTGAGGTGGGGTTGGGGAGGTGAATGACATCACTGGTTGTGCTCACATTTAAATTCTGACACAGTGGCACCTTGTGTTCCTATTCACCCCCCACCTCCCCACCATCTCCTCTCTGAAGCCTGGATTGTGCTCGGCTCTGCCTTTTCTTTCCCCCCTCAAAGAATACCTCCTTTTCTCTTGCTCCTCTTAAGCAGCTGCCTGTGTATGAAGAGGAGAAAATGACACTCCATCTCATGATGAATGGTACTTGACCTCTGGAACCCGTTCATGTGGGTCTCACACAGAGCCACATTTACATAAGCCAGGAGATCTCATGCACGCACTTTACATCCGGGAAAAACAAGCGACGTGGACGCTCGCCACCGCTAAGGTGCCGCAAATGAAGATTAAATATTTGTTGATCAACCTCTGCTGTAAATTGGACAACCTTTACCGAAGCTTTTTCCCCTCCCAGCTCTCGCTTCTTGGTTTGACACACATCCGCACTGGTGGGGTTGCCTCACTGAGAGCCCTTTTGTTACATGATTAATTACTCTGAGCAACAGTTATGGCGGGATTAACAATTAGCTAGACCTGTCAAACAGTCAGTCTAAGATGGCAGACTAATTGAGCGGCTGGTTGGCCATTGTGTCCCAGTATAAGGCCAAGGAAGTGGGGATGGTTCACAAGCCTTTCATCTCTTTTACAGGCCTAATACCGCAGCAGAAAAGGGTCCGCTATCAGGCACAGCGAGCTCGGGTAATTTTTCATGAATATTCATATGCCTACTCTATCTGCAGTGAACTTTACAAAGTTACCTTCATGGTGCATGTTCTGGAAGTCTCTCTGCTAGAGAGGATGTTCACTCGCTGTAAAATGCTGCACACGCTGCAAAAAATGTCCATTGTACCAAGTCGCTTGGTCTATTTTTTAGTCTTAAAAACTGAAAATCACACTTTTTGTGGCCTTTTCTTGAAACTAAAGTAGCAACCTTGTCCTGAGATTTCCATTCTCATTTCTAGTAAATGCCTGGAGCACTTCAAAGAAGTCAAAATATCCAACCCCACGAGCAGATTTTTACACTTGAATTAATAAAATTCAAGTTTGATGGCTGAATAACTGACAATATTGCTTATTGTTTGCAATGTAGCTGCCCTGGAAATGCAGTCAGTGTACTCAGACTTTGATCACATAGACATGAAGAGCTGATCTCTGGTCTGAACTAACTGTTATGCTGGTTAATGTGTCATCACACTAACAAAGACAAAAAGACAAGAAAAAAAAAAGATCAAGCCCGGGCCAACTTTGGCTCAACAAAGAAAAAACAACCCAAAAGTTTCTTGTGAGCCAAGTTTTGGATGAGAGAAAAAAAAAAGAGAGAAACCTGCAAGGCCACACAACTGAAGTGGCTTCCTCAAAGAGTTTTTATCCGTGGTGTCCATGGGAAGAACCCCAGCAGAACAGCTGCAACGGCAAGCCATGGCTCCTTATGAAAGGTTTTGCCTGGAGGCGGGGAGGCGAACGACTTGATCGTGGAGAAAGTCAATTGTTCCCCCGCTGAAAGGCAAAAAGCCCAGGAGGAGCTGCACCATGGTGTGTGGGACATATCAAAATATTTGACAGACTTCAGCATTATGAAAAACCTTGGTCCTTTTTTTTTTGGTGGGGGGGGTGGTGGGGGTTTGTTTTTCAGCCCACCACCGACCCGTCACACTCCAATCAGGCCCCCTGACTGGCCCGTGTCATTGTTTGGGCCCTGAGAGTTCAAAGCGGGCCCTTTAGGAGCCGCTCAGTGTGCACTGACACCATGTAATGAAATTAGCAGTTCTTGCTAAACAGGTTTCAATCAAAGAGTCCGAGCCAAGACCTAGTGCCCACTGTTCATGAATCACCTCTTTCACTGACTTATGGCAGACAGTCTGGGACATTGTTACTCCTTTCATTGACCCATCATTCAGCCAGGTAGTCCCACCGAGAATAAAACTCTGTGTTCCAAAGGGAGACCTGGCTGAGACTGCGACAACAACAACAAATGATATGCAAAAATGGCCACAAAAACGCGGTGTCTTAAAGGTCAGATCTTATAATTAAAGGGTCAGTTCACCCAAACTGCTAAATAAACCATTCTTCTACCTACCATTAGTGAAGTCGAGCCATGAAGATAGCTTTGTTTTGAGCTGCTTAACTTTTGAGATGCCAAAACAATTGAACAAAGGGGAAGGCAGATTTGTTTGTATAACGTAATGACAAATTACATCTGATAAAGAAATATGTCATTCTACAAATAAAGTCCCAGTTAATTTCTGTTTCAGTCTTGTTTTTTTAAATGTGCAAAATCTGAATATTTAAATGCATTTGAATGCAGAGTAACCTGTTTCAGCAACTTATTTTCTACGATAAACTTTCATTTTCCTTGATTGTAGTGCAACAACAAGTCTCTACATACAGACATAAATCTTTTGAAAATTCTGACATCAAGTTGATTTGTGAGAAATAAAGCACCAGTGTGTAGGATTTAGTGGCATCTAGTCACCAGCCACTGGTCAGGTTTCAGGAGGAGAACCTACGGTGGCCTTCAGGTAACGTAAAAATGCAAAGGCCCTTTTTAGAGTCACTGTTTGGTTTGTCTGTTTTGGGCTACTGTAGAAACATGGTGGTGCAACATGGTGGGCTATGTGGAAGCGGACCCTATGCAAATATGAAGGGCTCATTCTAAGCTAATGAAAACATGACGACTCTTAGTTTCAGGTGATTATACACTAATGAAAACATAATTATGAATATCAATAATCCATTTCTGTCAATAGATCCCCCTAAATCCTACACACTGGTCCTTTAATACATTCTTCTAGCACAAGCAGATTTTCCATTTGTTTTAATAAAATCAGATTTTTGGGACTTAATAATAAAGGAAAATGACTTAATAAGAGTTTTTTTGTAATTCACGGCCTATTTGTAATTCACGAACTATTACTTTATGATCCGTTGTGCGAGGACGGGAGAAAAATTGTAAAAAATAGTAAAAAATGCCAGTCACATGGTCCTGTCTCCAAATTGCTTGTTTTGTCAGACCAAGAGAGACTAAAACCCAAAGATTCAAAATGATATAAAACAGAAGATAAAACTACAGAACGTTCAATATTTTTGCTTTAGCTTTTCACAGAATATCACTGTCTCATCCCTGGGGGAAAGGGGCCTTTTCTTGGTCACTGTACCTATGAAAACTTCAGCTAGTGTGGCAAAAAATGCAGCTCATCACCTGTCAGAGGCTCTCTGACAGGTGACTGTGTGACAGGTGACTGTTTTCTGTTTATTTACAGAACGTCGTCGCCAAACACTTTTACCTGGTGCTTCCACCAGCTGCAGGAAGGCGGAATTATCCTTTAATGCACAACGCATGTACAACTGCTGCTGCATTAACAATGGCCTCCACAGTCAACTGCTGCTTATCATGTGTGCATGTGGACGGAGAGCGAGCCTGTGATGCATGTGTTTACATGTGTGTATTCATGCGTCTGTATGATGCATGTGTTTATTTGTATGTGTGTGTGTTTGTTTTGTGCTTCATGTGTGTTCTCGCCTCCAGGCCTGTCTCCTGAGCCCCCCCCCCACTTCCCCTCCTCCTCCTCCTCCTACACACACACACACACACACCTTAAACTGATGGCTTTGAATCACTGGCAACCCTGCTGCTAATTTATTTGCGCTGAGCATTATGGGAATTAATGTACCTGACATTCAGTGACAACAGCCGGCGCTTTGTGGCCCTTTTTACATTTCAACACATTCCTGCCGTACACACGGCTGCCTGCTGAAAAACGTCCATCTTCCCACCTAGCTGAAAAGAACACACACACACACACACACACACACACACACACACACACACACACACACACACACACGGCAGGCTCTGAACCTCTAGGTGCAGGAGGCTGTTAGCGGTGGCTGATGATAGTAGCAAAACATTAACATAATAATTAGTGTCTTGTAATTGTTTCATTAAAACCAGTTGTTCCATTTCTCCTCTTGTTCTCCCAGAAGATGCGAGACAGAGTTTGGACGTCAGCCAAAGGGAGGGTTGGTCCACGTTTGTACCCACTCAAGATGTTAGCCTGCTCGCCGGGAAGCCGGGGAGGCTGTCAGCGGCGGCTGTGGCGGGCGGCGGACACGGCCGTTCCAGCCATATGCAGAGACAAAACAATCGCAGGGGGTGGGGGGCAAGCGGGTGGCGGGCAACTCAGGACTCCCAAATTCAGGAAGAATTTGTTGACTTTAAACTTCCTTAAGTCTACTAAAGTGCAGACTTTTAACAACGGACGTCATTCAGAAGCTGAAATGACATAAAATATTTTTTGTCTGAGCTTTTTCCAGCTTTCTTGTTATCTCACTTGTCAAAAATAAAAGACTGCGTCGCATAAAGTTGCTTAATAATGAAGTAAATCCTGTATATTATGTCAGTTCCTTTAAAAGGTCACACAGCGTAATCGTATTGAAAGCTGGCAGTTCATTTAGAAGCTGCAAATACATACACAAGCATTCATGCATATACAGTGGCTGCATGGCTGTGAAGTGCTTATATTCACTCAAGCACACACACACACACAGCCCTCATTAGCATTTTAAAGAGGAATTCCACCCGTTTACCGTTTAGTACCTGCCAGTCCACATTTGTGAAGAAGACTTTTAGTATCACTTTGAGATTTTAATCTCACTTTATGTTCTGACTTGGAGAAGGAAATATGAACGATGGAGGCATTGGAATAGAACTTAAATGACGGAGGGGTAGCTGCATTGCTCAGAAATGTTTTTAAAGATTTTTCTGACACATTGCCGGAGAAGAAATTGGTCAAATTTTTAAACATAAATGCACAGTTAACATTTGACAGTTCACAAAATAATAATTCTTACCTTACTGAGGTTTTCCTGGAAGTTTCAACTACATTTCAGTCTTCACCAGTAAATGGGGTTCACTCTGTTGTCACGAAGATGGATCACATGACCTGTGTAGGGAAATAAATTTTTAAAAAAGGTTGGTCAAACTACTATTTAAGAAAGAACTTTAATGTTCTGCTTTTGCAACAGCACAGACAGAAACTCACACAATGAAAAAGTGACTTTTCCTAAACTAACTCCTGTTAAATGTTGTTTGCTGCATGACATAAACAGTAACAGATGATCATTCTAACCTGCTGTAGATTCAGACACAGTTTTCCACTGCAAAGAGGGATAATTAAAACGCTTAAGGTTTCACTCT
This sequence comes from Toxotes lorentzi, assembly GCA_037833715.1. NCBI lineage: Eukaryota > Metazoa > Chordata > Actinopteri > Toxotidae > Toxotes > Toxotes lorentzi. The sequence continues at coordinate 8,144,290 of JBBMJY010000017.1, read as the reverse complement.
CAGTCTGACCTAACGATAAAGAGGTTTCTATAATGTGGATAAACTCTTGGCTTGTTTACAACCTGTCAGCTTGTGTTTCTTGACCCTTCTTACTCTCAGGTATCAAACTGGTAAGACCAATGTTATCATTAGCAATAGATATATGATCAAAATTGTCTTTTAAGTTGCTTTAAAATTTTCTCCACCCACTTTGAAAGAGACGCAGCAAACAAACAAACACAAAGTACACAAACAGCTCTGACAGCTCTGCAACAAATATGCTGAATTTTGTTTCCATTTTCCTGCAGTGTTTTTGTGTCCCTGAACATACGTGTTCTGCCAGACAACCTCACACACAGGCATGCACGCACACACACACACGCACATAAACACGGCTGCTGCTGTTGTTGGTCTGCAGCTGCGTGCTCTCCACTCCATCTCTCTCAGTGCAATACAGTGAGGAGGCACGGGAGGCAATAAGAGGCATACGTCTCATTGGCCAAGTCTGGGAGGGGAGGGGGATGTGTGTGTGTGTGTGTGTGTGTGCATGACAGCCTGTGTCACACCACCAGATAGTTAGATACCACCGCCGGGGATTTGACATTTAGTGTTTTTTGACAAACTTCTGACGACCGTCTCCCGCAGATCATTATCAAAGCATTGCTGTCTGTATAATCAAGATGAATGCTTCCGAACACAACGATGATCATTTTGTGGAGGAGCAAGTCTTGAGGATCCAACAAGGGAGGGGTGCCGGGAGGGTGGGGGGTCTGCATCACTTGGGCGTGCTTAACACATACATTTCCATTTTCCCAAAGACAGATTTGTTGGCAGCGCCGATATAAAGCGACACCCCGGTGCTGACAATGTTTCTGTCAACTTATTGGATCTTCGGCAGAAAAAGGGGGCAATCTTGGAGGCAGAGCGCAATCTAAAACATTGATAAATAAATATGGGAGATATGAATATGTTTGTTTGTTTGTTTGTTTGTGCTGGGTGTCGATTCAATCCCCGCTCCCCTTAGAAATCTCCCCAAAGACTGATTGGTGTCATGCACTGCAATTAACTCCACGAAGCACCGTCTATAAATCAACTTCCTGAACTCGGCGTGGAGGAGATGATGTTTTTGAAATTAGCACCATCCGCTGCTTGTATTGTGGGGGGTGGGGGCAGGGGAAGGGGAGGATGAAGGGACGGAGGGGAAGAGGGTGGTGGTGGTGGTGGGGGGGTGATTTTCAAAATAACGGCCCCTCTGATATCTTATATTCAGAAAACACGCAGAAACAAGTTTCAGAAAATCACGTTTATTCTTCAACACGCCGCGGGGGGGAAACGCACCCACGCTCATTTTCTTGACGTCTTGAGTGGTGAGCGCGCTTTTTTATTTTAACTGATTGTCTGTTTGGTTGCAATTGAAGCATCAGCGCCTCCCTCATATTCACCTCCCGTGCTTTCATGGCATTATGAGCCATGAGTTGCTGTCACTGCCTTCACAGAAGAGAAGCATTTAGGTCAATTATCATTCCATTCAGAATCATGCTTGACTACCTAGATTAAGAAAAACACTTATTTGCCCACATGGTCCGAGCAGAGTAATATTTCTCTAACTGAGACCAGCGCATCAAGAGGATGCTTTATTGCTTTACTTATTCATGTTTCATTTGCAATTCCTTGTGTGAGTGTATGTGTTTGCAACCTCAAATATATACAGTATGCATGCATGTGTGTTTGTGTGTGCATTCACTTGCGAGTGCAGCTGATAACACTAATCCTGTTTACTTCTCTTTTCCTCTCTCCTCAGTATTTCAAATATACCTTATGCCTTTCTCGACTTCAAGGCGTATCCGTGGAGGAGAACGCGGCCCCTTGCCCCGGCGATCCAGCACACACACGCCAGAACAAAGGGAGTCCCCCCATATTCGATTCCCTCTCTGAATATGTAAAACACAGCAGCAGCAGCAGCAGCAGAGTCAACGCTGAGAAATTACCAGAACTATCTGGGCCATTGACAGGCCTCCCCTGTGGTCAAATGGGCCACGGCTGTGTTTGGTAAGGCCCCCCCTTCTCGTTGGGTTTCTGTGGCTCTCCGTAGATAACCAGCAGGGAGGAGACGCACTCGGCGGGCAAGCTCTGGCAATCGGGTATGGGGAATTCGAATGAGTGTGACTGTGGTGTTGCACTCTGCCCTTAAAGCCTTTTTTTTGTCTGTTAAAGGGGCAATATGAAATAGCTTTTATTGCCCCGAAAGGACAAAATGACCATAATTTTATCTGTTGGAGGTTGATGGGGTCATTGATCAAAACTGATGGCTCAAACTTCACCTGCTGAGATTTGTGGCTTTCAAAACTCACTTTCTGGCTGATGCTCTGTTGTTACAAAAATCTGCACTTGTAGTTTCGAGAGAGTTCAAGACAGTTTTTGTTTCTACTACCACATGTGGTGATCCAGTGCTTCCCAGCCTTTGTGGCCTGTGATCCCGTTGTTGAATCTCTCTATAAGTTGTGACCAGTAGAATCAGTTTCAGAATAAAAGTCTGACACGCTGGCTTGTAATGCGCCTCAAACAAAACTACATCTACTAAATTATTCTTTTGTGGTAGGAAAAATAATGAAATCTGTTGCTACAGAGATCTATGGATTGTCCACACAGAACCACAGCAACCACTAGTTGGACTTTTTGAGAGAAATGTTTCAGTTGGCCTCAGATATCTTAAAAATCAAGCAGCAGGTATCTTAAAATCTTGACAAACAAAACCAAACATAAGGATTTCTCACAACATTTACAAATGAAACAGACACTATCTGCACGGCGTGTTTGTGCTTTGGGTGAACTTGCCCTTTAGTAATTCAGTATTCACCAAGTATTTTCCATTTGTGTGTTTAGTTAGAAGGAGAAGCATAAGCCACAATGCCTAAAGAGACAAAACACCACCAACAAGAACTTCTAAAGAAAATCCAAAGCAGGATAAAGACTTTACAGTCGTGTTTCCACTGATTGATCGACCATGGAAAAACTCAGATTATCAATAGATATTATGACTATTCAGGAAAAAGACATGTTTGACTTAAAAGGGTAGATTTTAAACAGAGGTGTGGTGGTAAATAGGTTTCGAAAATTCTGCCCTTTTAGGTGATGATATTTTGAACCATTTGTGATTCCCCTGACCCGTTGGCACCGCTGCAGCCCTTGTTGGCCCGCCACTGGCGTCAGGGGAGATCCTGATTCACAGAAGCCATGGCTGCTCCTCAAACCCGCCGGCAGATGCTCCCTCTCTCCTGCCTCGCCAGCCGGCAATGTGCCTCCTCTGACATGCCTGTGTGCCTGTCTGCCTCACTCAGTCTGTCCATTCGTCCGTCCATCTGTCCGTCAAGCAGGTGAGGCCTGAAACCGTGATTATAAAAATGTGCACTGGCATTTAAAGGGGAAGTAAGTGAGGTATTGGCCTCCCTATAGGACACCCAAGGTCCTGGAAATACTATCTAAAATTAGGAAAAAAGATCCATGGAAGGCAATATGTTCCCATGAATCATTTATTGGCTGACGTGTTTCAGTGCCCACGTTGGCTGATGAATGATTGATGGCAACATGTTCCAGTACTGAGCCCTTTTCCTGTTTCTGGACATTTTTAAACTAAAACTTTAATGTTTAGGTCAATTACTGGCCATTGTGTCTCCATGAGTCCTAAAGCTGCACAAATTAATATTTTTTTATGTGAACAATGGCTCAAAAGGCTGTGTGCAATCTGTAAGGGGTCACACGTAAAGACCAAGCCACAGACATTTATCTCCTAATGATTCAGTCTCAATGTTTTCAAGTAGCAGCAGAGCTCAAAGTTCAATTCAATTCCAAGTCAAGCTCTGATAAACCCACACTACACTACTTGCCCAGCAAGACATGCCAGACAGACAATGTTAGCCACTAGCTGGTGAACATAGCGGAGCATTTAGCCAAGTCAGGTCAAGCCAGTGCAAAGTGCTTTTCAGAGACACTGCACTGAGAACATATAAAATACAAAGAAATAAAAGCCAGACTGTGGTCAGTAATGCCTTCATGATGACAATTAAGAGGCTACAGAAAAAAGGTGAGTCTTTAGACGAGTTTTAAAGATATAATTTGGGAGGAGGGGGGGTGTCTGACAATGAGTGGCAAACTGTTCCACAATTTAGGGCCAACACCTGAAAATGCTCGATCACCTCTGGATTTTAACTACGTGCATGGACTGGACAGGGAAGCTGAGGTCTCTATTCTTTGAACCAGCTGCAGGCGAGATGGGGCTGACTGACTGATTCCTACATGGGGAGAACGGCAGTAGTCGAGGCGAGAGGAAATAAAAGTGGGAACTATAGTCTCCAGATCTGTAACAGAGAAGAAGGATTTTCATTTTGCCAGTGATCTAAGATGGAAGACACCAGTGCTGACAACTGAGTCGCTTTGTTTATCAAATTTTAAACCACAGTCAAAGATAAGCCCGAGATTTCTTGTGTGGCCTGAGGGCATCAATTGTGGTTGCAGAGTTGTCTGCAGGGCTGAAGATTAGGACCTCGGTTTTATTCTGGTTTAGCAGAAGGAAGCTTTTTGCCATCCAGGATTTTACATCCTCAATACCGTTTAGAAGGGAGTTAACACTGCATGGATCACAAGGTTTTAAGCAGGAGGTACAGCTGGGTGTTGTCAGCTGGTAGGATATATTATGTTTTCTGCAGACTCCAAAGGAAGCAGATATAGGGAAAATAAAATAGAGCCTAATATGGATCCTGATGGCACTAAATCTTTGTCAGGAGTAGGTGGAGACAAAGTGCCTATTATTTTATATTAAAAGCACATTTAATTAAAGCTTCACTTAATCCGGTAAGGTTTAAACACAACAGATATCATACATACATTTGGAAATATCTGGTCCTGTCTATGATATAGAAAGTATTTTGTTCTTTTGTGTCTTTAAAATTTGAAAAATGTCAGCATGTGATTAATAGCTGATAGTCTCTTTAAATAATCAGAATCTGCTCTTAAAAAGACTCATTTAGGTGAAACACTTCAGCATAAAGGATTTTAGAGTAAAACTAAGCCTGATCCAGCAGCACAGCATTTATAAATATTGTCACACATTTTACAAATGAGAAACTTTCTTGACAACACACACTTGTTAATGAATAAATCATAACATTAATGACTGGAAGTTTGTTTTTCTTGTGTGTGTTTTTTTTTCTTCCTGTAGCTGATGAACCCTGGAATCGGGCACCGGCCATCTGCGGTCTTGTGTGTGTGTGTGTGTCTCAGTGTGTGTGTGTGTGTTTGAGCTGTGGTCCAGCGTCCACTGGGGAGACTCGGCTGCTGCCCCACTTTTCTCGCTCTCATGTCGGACTGGGACCATCTGACGGGGCTAAAGACCAGTGTCACATGTCTATATTTGGCCGCCGTCGCCGCCGCTGCCAGAGCTCAGCACTGCAGTTGTTTTCCAAAATGCGCGGGGCAATCGATGATAATGAGGAAGGACATTTTAATTAGGGCTGTCGCAACCTGGGGACGACATGCGGGCTCGCTCGGTGGGGGGCGAGGGAGAGGACGGGAGGGGGTCTGGTCACCATCACACCTACTGGGACTTTGACTGGTGAAAGTCTCACTGCATTTTTAGAAGGAAATTAAATCTGCATACAAGGCTGTACTGTGAAGAAACATTATTCATATTTTTTGTTTTACAATTTCTGGAGCTTAAGAGAAGAGCAGAAATTATCATTACAAAACTGATTGTTACTGACATTTGGGCATCACCTGCTCTAACCCAAATTAGGTGAACCTGCTGAGTGAAGGCTTTCTGGTTCAAAAGCAACAAACTGACCTGACTGGACAGATTTCAGCGAGTCTTTGGTGAGGGGAGCCAATCAGGACAAAGTCCAGCTGTGATGTATTCCATCCAGTTACCCTAGTTACCAGTTTCTGACTTGTAAATATCATTCATGTCAACATCCAGATTGTAATGATGACTGTTAACTAGAATGGACCTGGCCCCATAACACAGAAGTGCCAAAAAAGGCGAGGACATATGGACGCATCAACGCCAGTGTTTCTGTTTATCAACTAGAACAAAATTAAAGGATAGAATCACAGTTTTTCATGTCTGTCTTCACGCAACAGTCAGGTTTCACTTGCTGTAATCACTCCTCCTGTTCATATTGGCTATTAAGAGATCCCTTCCTAATGTGCTTTTAATGGAAAAGCAATTCTCGTTTTCTGCTAAATGTATTCAGAGGTTTGTGTGAAGTTAATCCGCGGCTTCAGCAGTCTGAGCGAGACAAATCAAGTGAGTATATTCCAATGGAACTGTCTTTTTAGATCAAAATTACCACTTTGATGCTCACTTGATTTGACTGACACAATGCTGAAGCTTCATATTAACTTTATTACATAAACATTTTTGAACAGAATGAGGTAGATTTTGACCTCCATCACCTAAACTGCATGAGGAAGGAGTCTCCTAATAGCCAGTGTGAACAGGAGGAATGATTACAACAAGCAAACACTGTTTTAATGTTCACGTGAGCATCTGATAATTGTTTTCCCCCCAGCAACTTAAAGTAAAATGCTCATTTTACCACTTTCTAAATATCCTGAACATTTAAAAAAAACCAACAGAACATCTAATCTGTTGTTTTTTAGCTGAAGATCAAAACAAGCAGACTGGCTGACCCAACCTACTGTAGGGAGGTGGGTTCAGAATGGAAAAGAAAAACTTATCTCCACATTCCATACAATTACAGCAGTAACAGCTAACGCTAACATCTCTGAATGACAGTCATGCACATTGCTGACACGCAGCCTGGACAAGCGTATAACCCCCTCTTCAGATTTTCCTGCTATGCCTGCAGGTTATTATAAGCTATTTGCGCGTTGTGAAATCAAGTGATAAAAAAAAAAATCAAGAGGGGAAATCTCATATGTTGTACTGCTCTAACACAACATGAAATCTGCACGAAACCGCCTGCAGAAAGGGACAAAAGTTTTTAAAATGAAACTCATTAAAGATCAAGTCATTTCTGCGTATGTAAGAAAGAAAAACTGAAGAAATTTCCTGTGAATTCCAAAAATAGGCCTGCTTAAGATTAAAAATTGATTATTTCATAGGGTGTTTACATGATATGACCATTCTTACTCAGTAGTCACAGGTTTCTGAGATCACACTCACATCCAGACTTCTAATGAGATCAACAGAAAAATAAACTTTAACTTTGAGATCACCAGGATCACAAGCAATCAGCAGCAAGGAACCAGCCACACTAAATATCCACATGTCTATGTGTGCTAGATGAAAACAAAGCAAGTGGCCCACTGCCACTTTATTTATTATTCATCCCACACTCCAAGCAAAAACTATACAAGGTGTGAGAAGAAAAGCCTGTGCAGAATCACACCGAACATGCACAAGTTGGGAATAACTGCATAAATTATCATCTGTGCCAGTAATGACAGTGGCTTGACCCTGTGCATGTGCACAGACAAAAGCAAAACAAATCCACAGCTCGATCTGAACATTTCTTCACCTTATGAAAAATGAAAACAGGCTGAAAACCTGGAAAAAGCCAATGGCTAGTCGCGCGCAGCTCGCTAATCAACTTAAGGCAACATCAGAAAGAATAGGTAATTTGAGACACAAAAAGAATTGGTAATTTGGGAGGCACATACCCAAGTGGCCAAATTATTTATGCCTAATGGAACGGGGGTGTGTGCATTCATTTGCAATTAACCAATGTGCTTTATTACCTGTCACTGGAAACACTTGCAAATGCAGCTGAAAGCCCCACTATGCAACGCCTTTAATTAGAGTCTGAGGTGTGGAGGCACTTCCTGCTGCAAGGAGAGGCTTTTCATACTTTTTCTCTGGTGCCTGTCTTCCTGCAAAGTTTGCATCTGAACAAACTCTCTGCTGATCTTAAAGGTGAAAAGGACAAGTAGTTTCTCCACACTTGCCTGAGCCTGCAAAAGTCCGTTATCATCTTTTTAAACCTCCAATCCTAGCTGAGAAAGAACTTCCGCCTACTTTTGAAAACTGCAGCACAAACTTTAAACTTTACAAATTAACAGAGCTTGACTGCGCTGACTTTGTGCAAAGCCAAAACCATGTTTTTTTTACGATTATTATTTATTTTTCTTTGATATTTGTGTTTACGTTTGTTCAGTTTTATGCTTGTCTAACCCAGTGTAACTGAAACCCATCAAAGTATATTTTTATTTATGTCTATTTTTATTTTGCAAAACTCAAAAGCTATTGCAACCTGCTCTCACACCAGTATCTGCTTATATTTCATAATTTTTTTTTTTTTTTTGGATCAGGAAATGTTTTCACCTTTATGTGCACTGTGTTCCTGTCAGTCTCCCTGATGCCTGACTAATATTTTCTCAAGATCCCTGGTGATGGGACAACCCCTTTAAGCCTAAATATTATAAACATTATGTCAAAGCCTTATGTCAAAAACTAATTATAAATACAAATTTTCATACAGAGCACTTGTCTTAGAAACAACGTGAAAGTGTGTTTCAGAGCTGTAACCTGTTAATTAACCTATTCAAACAATTTAAAAAAAAAAATTACATAGTGAAAATGAATTGTTTAAATTCAGGATGTACAGGTCTAATAACTATTTTGGCTAGTGCCAGCTTCAGTGCATTCACAAGACACTGAATGTCAGTTTTAAGGTGATGAACACCTTAAACTGATGGTATTTTCAGGATGTTTGCAATTCAAATACGAATTTGTCCGCTGCTGCCTCGAATGATAACAGAGAAACCTTTCTCTGCTGAGACGTACATCTGCAGAAGTCACTCTTCAAATATATGTAATGTGCTGGCGTGTTGGGGCGGTGTTGGCACAGCGTAGCAGAACTACGGTCGTGATTGGTGCTTTCCAGCCTGCGTACCCAGAGGAGGCTCCCTTAAGAGTAGATCTCCTGTTAAGTATGAGATCCCTGAGAGGAGAAGTGTTGGAAGGACTCTGGTTTCTTTAAATATACCGGGCTGTCTCGGGAATATAATGGTTTCCATTCATGCAGAGGAAATACAGACAGTTGATGGGGACCTACTTTTAAATAAGGTGTATATAAAGACCTGGGAAATTAACTGCCAAGGTGAAAATGTCCTTTTCCAAGAGTCAACCCTGACAACTGATGTAATGACTGACAGATATGGGCTGAATCACATCTTATTAAGTCTCATGAGATCTGGTTCCACTAGGTAAAGCCTTCCCATCTGGAAGGACATTCACACACATTCAAGACAAAGCCGAGAAAATACCTGCAAACCATATAAATAAATAAATACATTCACCTAAGAGATCACTATCCAATCAAAATATCCTGCAAATACAAGATCACATCTTTGCCCATAAAAGCAGCTTCTCGTCACCCCTCCCCAGTCCTGCAACTCATCATCCGAGTCACCACACTGTGTAGTCAAACTTTAGGAAAGCTCCAGGGGTCCATCGGCAGGAAACGAGTGCTAATTGTGCTAATGAGCTTGTTTGGATAAGCCCTTATTTCTCTCCCCGTTCCCCCTCAGCGCCACGAGCGGCCATCTGATTTCCAGAGACGCCGGGTTAAGTGAGAAACACTTGGGATGGACCGGTTCTGACGGCGGCGGGCCCCGGTCGAGGTTTGGTGCATGGCATGGCCATCACCAGTAATAAAGCTCTTCGACACAGAGGCCTGTTCTCATCCATCAATGCTCATTTAAGATACAAGTTTGGCTTCGGTGTGACAGAAGTGAGGGATTATTGCCATTAGAGGCAGATCTTTTGTTTTGATGGCCCCTCTTAATGGGGTTGCATTAGGGGGAAGTCCTAGGGGCCAGTTTTTGGGTGATTAAGCAAGCAACACATTTACAAGTCTCTAATTGAGAGAACAATGCCAGCAACCTACAGAGTGCCGAGCTGTAATGAACTGAGCCTCCCTGAACTTGCTTCATGATTAGCTAACGTTGCGGCTCGTGAATACGCAACAAAATGCTCTCCCACATCCTTCTGCCGCGGAGGAAGAGGGTCTCCTTATCTGATCTTAACTTCAGATGCTGAAGTGTTTGAATTGATGTCAGATGACTCCCAATGAACTAAAGTGGAAATCTGACAGAAAACTACTGTAGAAGTAGATTTATTCAAGCAGCTGAATGAAAATATGTCAGTTTCAGTGTAATTTGCAAAAATGTGCCAAATAATGTCATATTCTTTATTCCATATGAGTCTGATATTCATAAACGAAGTAATTTGTATTACATTTACTGCTTAGAAGTCAAATCATTTAAATTATTGCATGAAATTACTGCACATCTCTGTGTTATTAGTGGTGTTCAACAGATCGATGTAGCTCATTTTGGTGACATTTTGGTCGCTGAGCAGCTCATATTGAAAATAAAAAGCTGATGGCTGACAATCTTCTCAGTGACTTATAAGGTGGAAAAAATGATGTCAAGAGGGTGCAAAGACTCAAGAATAAGAACATGATTTACTGGGAACAGAAAAAGAAAAAATGTCTTTCCAATACAATGAGGAGTAGGATATCTTACTCTCTCACTGGCTGCTGTTGCTGCTGCTGCTGGTAGAAACCATGTAACAGTAATAAGCTTGAATATTTGTAGTGGCTTGGATTGACTTTAATAAAAAAAAAAAAAAAAAAAGAACCATCCCAAATCTTCCAGTTCCTGTACACTGAGATTGGACTTCAGTGAAGCAAGAGACATCTTGTGTCCAGTTTCATCAGGTCTGTAAATCATATGAATAAATGCTGTTTTTCTGTCCCTTCGACTTGACATCATTTTTCCCCCAACTTGTAAATCACTAAGATGTTTGTATCATCCAGTGAGTTCAAGTAACAAATTTTATAAACCACTCAACGACTGAAATGTCCAAGTTAACGGAAATGGAAATCCATCACTGTGATAAGTAGCATGACAGTCCTGGATCAGGGCTATGTTTTTAAATGGTTCCTTTAATATCAATTGTCCTTGAAACGTTTTGACATAAGACCAGGTGGAACTTTTTTCAGACCTTTCAAACACTGTGCAGGAAAAGAAAACTGATTTTCTCCCTAGTCTGTGTTAAAAAAAGAGTCAAATTCACAAGTGTTTTTATTTGTGTCATTTGCTGGTGATTAATGAAACATGCTCTGTTCCATCTATCTGTCCTTGTCTTTGTTCACACTGAAGTGAAATCAGGTTAAGTGGATCTTGTTCCTGCACAGTTATTTCATATTTCACTGCAGCTCTGTATCTCAGGTTGTTGTGTGCCGTCTCGTGCCCTAATTAGGAAGCGCTGAGAAAAAGGAGGCAGCCAAATGAAGCAGTAGTCACCTGAGATGAAGGACACATCCTCTGTGCCAGGAGACGCTTCACATTTGATTTTTTATTTATATTTCTGCGCCGTGCAACACTTGGGGAGGAAAAAGTGGGTCAATGAACAGATTCGCAGAAAACCAACTTTGAAACATCCATGTTGTGTGTCTGTCTCTGGTTAAACATAGTTTTGTATCCGATTCCCCAGTGCCAATTACTCATTAAAAATGTTTAACAACATTTTAATTGAAGAATTAATTACCTTCGGCTGGGCAAAACCCTCCTAAATTTCATCTGGGGAGTCATCAAAATGTGCAGAGGAGCAACCATCAATGAAGTGTCAGGGAGTGGGTGGAGGGGGCGGCGGTTGGCGCAGGAAAATTACATCAGCAAGGAAGTGTAGTCCATTGTGAGTCAACAGTGAGACGCACGTGATAATTCACGAGTAAACACATTGGTGAGTAAACCACTACGATGTTCCTCGCAACATGTGATTTCATCCTGCAGAACTGTAGCTCACAAAGTCTCTGCCAAGACAAACACCATTCACAGCCTCTGCATTATTCAGAGCATTTGACTTGGAAACACAAAAGCAAGGACAGGAGGAAAAAAAATGAAAGATTGACTTTTTCCCCTTAAATAAATGCCTTAATCATCCCTTAATCTGGGCAAACACACCGCAACATAAAACAAGAGTTCCTTAAAGCAATGAATTTAATGATGTTTTTCTTTTTTTTTACGTTGCCAGCTGACAGGACAGGCCTCTTTAATAAAAAAACCTTTAAAGGTTAGTTCACCCACATTGTCCCGAGTTAAACAAACAAAATACTACGTATTTATAATTCATAATAGTATGTTAAACATACAAAATACGAATCAAATACTCAAAAGGCTTCAAATATCTCATATATAAACAGCACTGAACTGAATATAAAAATATAAGTCCTCTCAACAACCTTTCTTGATCCAGTTAAGCTCTTGGTTGGGTCTGAGTTTAATTATGAACTTATTATGGGCAGGATATAATTCAGACACGTACGGGGTCCTGTCGTGCTTATACTACATTGCACACATGGACGTAGTTTATATGTTTGTTGCTGTATACAGTGCACAAACTGCTCAAAGGATTTTTAGGAGAGTTTTTCTATATTTGACTTTTGGGTGTAAGGAGCGTGGGAGTCGGACGTTGTACAGATTGTGACACCGTCTGGAAAAATTTGTGATTTTGGGATATATAAATAAAACTGAATTTACTAATTACATCTTTTATCAAAACACAAAACTGCTAAAAATGGCTCCCACAGCAAATATTAAAAGTTTATTTATTTATTTTTTTTAAACAATACAGTTCAGGGATTGTCCTCATTATTTCACTGTTCAACCAGAGAGAGCTCATTCTTTAAATGTTTAGATTGACATCAATTTCCCACTAATCAACATCCTTTGTGCTGCTCAGTGCTTGAGCAAAACCAGCGAGGGTAAACCTTCTGACTTACACCTCTCCCTCCTCGCTTTGTCTGTCTCCTCTTTCTCTCCTTGCCTCCTATTTAGCCTGTGCATTTGATTAGTTAATCACCCCCTCCTCCCCCCAGTCCTCAGGTGGAGGCAGAGCGCTCGGGCTTCTCATCCAGCCAAGCTGTTCTTTTGGAAGGGAAAGGAGGCAGCTGTGTTTACAGCCCGGGTCCTGGCGTACATTTAGCAGAATCTATTATTCATATCGCTCAGTATCAGAGCGAGATCTCCAGCCACCTGTCTCACTGACAAGCTCGCCCCCTTTTGTGGCGCTTCCCGTTCGGAGCAAATTACGCTTGTCTTGATGAATTGAGTTTTTATGAGCGTTGCTGTAGCGCCTGGGCATCCTCGCACCGAGCCAGGGACCATCAGGGGCCCGGGGAGATTTTTCTAGTCAATGGGCAAACGTTTGGAAGAATGTAGATTCAGGAAGGGAAAGGAGGGGAAATCAGAGTGGTTTTTACCTAGAGCTCATGTCTTCTGTCAGGGTGATTTTTGTCCACTGTCTGCAGCTGTATTCCTGCCAGTGTTTGATGTTCTTACACCTGTCAGTATTTGTTTCCCTCCCTCTCTCTCCCTGTCTTGCAACCTTATTGTTGTTTACCTCTCTCGCCTGAGTGCTGGCCCTGATCTGAGATTTGAAGAGTGAGCAGCAAGAACAAAGGCTTCCTTCAGAATTGGTTTTCTCTGAGACACAGCTACCTGATGAGTCTGCCAGCGAACTATCTCCCTCCTTTGACTCCGTGTGAACATTTTTAATTAACGGGAGGTGCGTTAACTCGATGATAAGCACCCCTGATAACTTATAACATGATTCATAATTTATAAAGATTTTTGCTTTCATCTTCACTAGTTTGCATAAAACTAATTACTCCGTAAATGGTATTCATTACAAAATATATTTTTTCTCTTTCCACACAGACGCGTAAATTACAGCGCCCAGCTACCAAGTGTTGCTCTGGGACTGGTTAGCATGCAGAGAAGAAAGGTAATGATGAGTTGTTAGAGGCGGTGTCAGAGGCAGACCTGCCTGTCTCTGTTTGTACTCACCGAGCACGTTACACAGCGTTAGATTCATTATTCTAACTCCTAAACCCTACATGCTGAAGCACAGAGGCTGACTTGACATTTGTCCTGCCTCATGCAGATATATCAGAACCAGAGGCATTTAGGATGTGCAGAACCAACAGGAATACATGCACTTAACAATATGTAATCTCTTCTATAGTCAGTCAATGTGCCACTGATAAAAAACCTGGATCCCTGTGTATTCTAGTGTCCTTCAGACAAGCTCTTGTCCTGGTTTAGAGAAACCACTTTAACAGTTTTCACTGACCAGAATAAGTCTACATGTACAAACAACTTAAACACGCAAGAAACTAAAACTCCAAAAACCGGATTAAAACCAAGATACCAGTGCTCCATGATCACAGGAGGCAGAGACTGTCCCCAGGGGGGCCCATGCGTATGGCCCCCAAAAAGACTAGGTCCGGCCCTGCCAGTCAACCACATTAAAATAACAGATACTGGTTTGTGACAGGCTTCAGTGGAGCTGTCCATGAACAGAAGGTCCTTACCTGTAAAGTATGTTCATCCTCACGCAGATAACACTCGTAAGCACTGAAGGAAGCGTGGGCCGCAGACTTGTTTCACGTGACTTGTTTCCTCTGTTAACCGCAAAGTCTTGCAAAGTTAAAGTTCTCCCTCCTGAAAACAAACAACAGCACAACAACTTTAGTTTAGAAGGGGGGAAAAAAAGAAAAGTGAGATGTATAAATAAACATGCCGAAACACACTGCCTGCCTCGCCAGTCTGTTTTCAATTCCCATTCGATTAAAGTGTCCCTGCAGGAGCCGGTGAGGTTGGGTACGGGGTGAGGTGCAGAGACATAAATCAAAGCGGTCCAAGGAATAGTAATCCTCACTGAACATTTTGGACTGATTGATATAAATAACATTGTCCTCGCCATCTGTCCAAAGAGGGACCTTTCCAGTTAGTGTTGAGCGGCAACGGCAGAATAATTAATGAATGGTGTCCTTTGTGCCGGTAATAAAGAGGAGACAAATTATGTTATAATCCAACTGCTGCTCGTTTGTCACAGCCAAATAAAATGTCAAATAAAAGTGAGGGGCCACAGTGTTTGTTTAATGGAGTGCAAGCTACCTGCTCCAGAGTCTGACAGCAGGGTGGGATGGCTGTAAAAAGCAAAGCCTGGATTCAAGTCTGCAGGAATCCGCTCAGACTGAATGTGGTGCTGTGTTCTGATTATCTGCTGCACATTTAACAAATGTTCACAAACACAAATGAATGAGTTTTCTTCCAAAATGACTCTGGATGTCCATTCTGGAGTAAGATCACGACCTGGAAATGATCTTTCATTACTACTCAAATAAAGAATATCCAAGCTGTGTCTCTGACTCTATGATCTCAGTGTTGCTAGTTCCTGTCATAAAAGATAAAATAGGTGAAATTAGTGATGACTGTATACCTAAAGAGGATGTCTGTGAGTAGCTCAAACTAATTATCTCTACAAATCCAAATAATGTTGGCTGTAAAAGCCGTAAATGATTTGAATGTTTTATGAGAAATCTTGGGCAGTTACTGTAGCTGCTACTCCACCACATTTGTGTGCTTCTAAGATGCCTCTAAGCCTTTTGATCGAATCAGTCATGAAAAACAAGTTCACAAAATGATGTTAGAGGAGTAAACATGAGCCTCAGAATCATTATGTATTGGTATTCCTATCAGAACATGAAGGTTGGATGTGTATCGAACTCTTTTCATGTCAGGAGGGGAGCTGGGTTGTACATTATCACCATTATCATATAATGACTTGTGTAGAAAAGTGAAATACTTATAAAACAGTGATATCATCACATAATATATTGTTGTGTGTGCACATGATTTGAGATGAATTCTTATTCATTGTGATGAGTAAGCAGTGAGGTTACACATCTTGATCACAGATTTAAAGATGACTTGATGGTGGATAGAGAGTACTCTTCTGTCATTGCAACATCATGTCCTGCTGTTAGCTGTGTATGGGTCAAAGGTCACACTGTACTCTTGTCTCTGCATTTGAACAATTCTTGTGACTACAAATCTAAATATAAGGGCAGAGATTGATGCTTCACAACTCACTAAACTAAATCACCAAACCAAGAATTGGATTTCTTTTTCTCGAATTGTTGTGCATGTGTCATCTGTATGCCTTACATGGAACATCTGCTCAGGTATTCATAACCTGAGATCAAGGTTGGATTGCCGTCATTGATCGGCAAAAACACCTAAATTGAATTTGTATCCCTCATCTCACCTCTCTGCAAAACCATGCACTGTTACAACCAGAGCCCAAACCTGAATCTTAAGCCCCTGAGCAAGAGGCGACGTCCCGAAAGGAGGAGGAGCTCCACCATCTCGTCAACAAATTTTGATTCTTGTCACAAGTGGCGAATAAACTTAAAAAACATGTTTTTACAACACACAAAGACAACAGCAGACCTGGCACAAAACTTTGCTTTAAATTCATGCTTGAAATTTGTTTTAACCTTCAAAGAATAAATTATATTTTATGCATTTTGCTTATGTGGACTGACAAAGGCCCCAGGTGACCTATGATCTACTCAGGACCTCATGAAGGTCAGTACTGAAGAAGAAGCCAGAACTGACTTAGAGATCAAAAACTCTCCCAATGAGCAACACTGCATAATATAATGATGGTCACTAATTAATAATATTACATTTTCATAAAAGGGTCTGTTAACAAGCTCAGAGGAGCAATTTCTTCAGCTTGAGAACAGATTCTTAAACCTTCAAGGGCAATTCTTTTGAAACTTCCTTCTTAATTAAAGAATACTGTCTTCGTTCTCTGAGTGTTAGAAAAGCTGCGTTGGTTTAATATGTGCTCTAACACCAGATATCTCACCTCATCAAGCAGTTGCTGTTGCTGATGATGACCAACAACTTTCTGGAGTTTCCTGACGTTCATTTCTTTCAATAACACAAAGATATTGCTCTTGTTTTCCCTTTAAAATGTGCTGTCTGTTCCTGGATCATACACATACACGTGCAGAAAACAAATGAATATGCCCCGTGTTTGACCCCAGAGGATTGAAAGCTTCCGCAAACACAACATCAGCCATTATGGTGATGCTCACACTACGAGCTGAGGATAAAGTGCAAAGTGAACTTGAACTCTGAGAAAGTTTGGAGCCATCCTGGGAAGCAAGGACAAGGGAAGGGCTGCCAAAGAGCGCTGGCTCGGGAAAGGGTGGAGGAAGCAACCTAGACAGGAGCTGAACACTCTGCAATATCGCCTCCAGGTCCATCAATCAACCTCCAAATTAAAGGCGAGGTGAGGCTTAGGCTTCACCAGCCACATTTGACATCAGTCTCACATCAGTCGGCAATAAGGACATCACCCAGACCGCGAGGATGCTCCGTAGGTACACTGATTCCGCCCACGTCGGCGTCTCCACGGGGCCTGCATTATCCGCGCCAACAAAAGGAGGAGCTGCTTTGTGCAATCAGCACCGTTCTGTACATATTAAACAGCGCAACATTCTCAACCCAGGTTCATTTTAATTAGAGGGGAATTTGATCACTGCCGTCTCCCACGGGCGCTTTTGATGTTAATAAAACAAGCTGTACCTTAGCAAAGCAGAGCTCTCCTTCCAAAGCAGGGGAGCTGTGGGGGTGAAGGCAGGGGGGAGAAGAAGGGAGGAGGAAGGGGGCAGAAAACAAAAAGTTCCTTCTTCGAGTCAAAACTAAAGGGAGGTGTCAGAGGAGAGGTTGTGATCCTCTGCCGTGTTGGGAAATGGTAAGAGTGAGCAGAGGATGCTGAGGTGCTCAGAGGGATTATCAGCGTCGACGAACCGCATCGCTACCTTATACATGCAGACCATCTCATAATGAACGGCTGAGGTGTTCCCCATTATTGCTCTGACACTTTGGTGTATTTATTCAATAGATGTTAATAACAAAAGAATTAGATGATGAACATCAGCAGCAGAGAATAATATTTGTCTTGGTGGTGATTTCAAACAGTATACCTGAACAAAAGTTTTTTTTTTCTCCAATATGCCTTTTGGGACACACTGTCACACACTGTGTGACATTGTGTGAGTTTATCTGGTGTGTTCTAACCTGAAATTAATGCGTCTTTCTAGAAACAGTGAGAAAAGAGTGCAGTTTTAGTCTTAAATGTATTTTAAACGGACATTGTATTGAGGCAGTGGCCGAAATGCCAGAGACACAGACCAGATTCAAAACCTCAGCACATAAAACCACAACTATCTGCACGACACTGAGGGTGTGGGAGAAAATATTTTATAATTTGGGTGCAGGGACCATTTAAAGGCATCACTGAAGTTATGAGGTTTTACATGTGACACAAATGCCAAACACTTAAAGGGAAAAGAGAGCTAAAAGCAACTATTTGGCAAAGTAAGTGTCAGTGTCTTTATTTTTAACCTTTTAAAAGGATGCTATGTCCTCCAGAGTAGACAGTAAATGCCTGTGATATGTGGTTTCGAAAGGTAGATTCAATTTTGGAACAAGATTCTGCATCAAAAGGTACTCACATGCAGGGTTTCACTCATTCGGTGAAGTGTCATGTTTGGGAACAAAACTCTTTTTCCTCTTTAGCACAGACTGTAAAGGCCCATAGTGTTATAGCATTTGCTTTTATTTTCCCAATAAATGAAATGAACGGTCATCTGTCCCTGAAGTAAACGCTCCATCTCTCCTGTGCCTCCAGGCGGGTCGTTAAATGGCCAAACGAGCGATGGAATGAGTAAATAATTCAACAAATAGATGAATAAATAAAAGAGGTCGGATTCTGCGGTGGTTAAGCAAAAGGGGGGCAGAGGGGGTGGGGGGGTGGGGGGTGTTCAGCTGGGGAGCCACCTATGGCAGCTTTCTCTCTCTGAACATGTACCGTCTGTACAATCCTGAACCTTGGCACCGGTACAGGCATCTGCTGCCGGCCTCCCTCTGCCAGTCCACCGTATATACACAAACATCTGCTTCCCTGCACAAAAAAAAGAGGACACGTAGCACTTGACAGGTCTGCATTTCGCCATTCCGCCTGGCCCCGCTCACCAGTTCTTTACACAAAAACCTTAATGCATCCTGTCAAGCCATTAGCCGGTGATACGATCAGCTCACAGGCCCCCATTAAGCCATCAGTGTCCACCTGTGATAAAGACGACCATTTGTTTTCTTAAAGCCCTACTTAATGTCCGTTTAACTCAATTTGTCAGGAAATGTACAACAATTTCCTCCCCCCATGGTCCTGAAATTTGGTCGGGGTTCAAAAACGGCAAAGAGGAGAGGGAGGGAGATGATTTTTTTTTTTTGAGGATGCATATTCAAATGAGGGGATTAAATTGCCTCTCATATTGACGTATCGTGTTGCGCGAGCACTGAGAGGTGGCCTGTGTTTTCCCTCTAAAAGCTGATTTTTGGACAGCAGGGGCAGGAGCTGGAGGTTGTTTTGCCTCCATTAGCCTCGGTCCACGGCCCCTGCTCCCTCTCCTGATGCGTCCATGACAGCACTCTAAATCCGGCCCCGACATTATTATCGGTGCACATGCCACGCCACCGCTGCAAAAGCATAATAACACCTTTTAAAACAACATTGTCCCTGATCCTCGCAAACACACATGTCGAATGATCACCCCCCCTCCTCATCCACATCCCCGGTGAGGACACCTAACAGCCACTGAAACATCTGTTTATGTTTTGTCTACAGATACATCATTTGAATTTTGGAGGGGAGGCAGTGGTAAGGCGGGGGAACCAAACATAATGATCCTTTGCTGTGTTGTAATCCCAGGCGCTTGAGTAGTAAATCAGCTATTAACTCCAAAAGAGATCTGCAGAGTATCTGGTAAAAAAAAAAAAAAAAAAAAAAAAAAAGATAAACCAACACCCTAACACCATAAACACTTCAGATTGGCAACAGTGCCCTTTTTGGTGTATATGACTGCCCCGATTGTCCCTTCTCCCCTGGCCGTGGCATGGCAGCTCGGCCAAGCAGGCAGGAAGTGGAGGGGCCCCTAGTAGTGGCGGCGGCAGCACTGTCGACATCTGTCGTGGTTGGAGAGCTCAGTGCACAGGAAATGGGGTGTCACGGCGCGTGCTTGTTGGCCATTATCCTGGCATCCTAATGAAGCATGGGCAGTTCGCAAAAGGGGGTCTCTGGATGGCATGTTGAATGCACGGATGGGCAGAGGCAGCACACACACACACACACACGTCATCCCTTCGCCCTCACTCTCCCCCTCAAATCCCCCCCCTCTTCCTCGTTCCCGGTGCCTGTATCCCATCTGCCCGAGCAACCGAACTGCACCCAGTGGGACGGAGGCTGGTCGGGAGCGCATGCGCAGAGCGGTGTGCGTTTTCCTGCGACAGGCTGAGCGCGAGGCCATTAGGCATCTCGGCATGGCCGGCGTGTGATTGGAAACACACAGTGAACAAGTGTCCTCTCGGCATGGATGCTGCCTCACACTAGGAGAGCTGAGCTGCGGCAGTGCGGCACCATCAATATACCTGGCCCTAATGGTCTTCGCACCACAGATCAAGCGGTGTTTGTCAGATTCCTGAAGGGCCTTAGGTGGCTGTTTATTGACACAACAAACAGAAAAGACTCCCCAGACTGGATGTACTTCCACAACATTTGAGGACAAGATGCCCCCGAGTACACATAATCATACATCAAACTGGCAATTTATAGAAATCTATGGAAAGATGACGCTGTTAAATATTTGAAGAGGTCAAGACAGTGTATATTTCTTGGAAGAAGAAGTATATCGCTTAGTTTTTATCCTTTGGCAATTTCAAAATTAGAAATTGCAAATATAATTATTCAGGTTGCTGAAAATCTATGTATTTTTCTGTGAAAATTATAAGTGGTGAATCAACGTGAACTACCCTTATCTACTACACTATATTCTATTACACTATATAGTATGTATCTATGAAAACATTTGAGCTTGGGTTTTCCAAAGTACTCAGCAGAAAGCAGGAACATGCAGGATGTTTTGCTTCTCTCCACACAAACGATCCCTCTTCAGGTAAAGAGTCTCTACTTACTTGTCTGCCCATAACTGTAATGGGCTAATGTGCCGAGTAAATGTAGCACTACAGCCCTGAGTGCTTCATCAATACGTCCGACTGATGCAGGACAGAAGGGGGATTATCACGAGCGCCAGATGCTAAGCCACTGAAACTGCACACAATCAATTAAGTCCTCTGTGCATACAGTAGCATCACACTGCAGCCGAGTTTATCCTGCAAAAATATCACTCAGCTCAGCTCACCAATATTAACAGCGAGTTGGACATCAGCTCACTTGAATCTACAGTCTGTGACTGATTTGTGAATGTTTTTGTTTGCATATTTATACCTTGATGAACGTAATCAAGGTGTTTAAGGTGTTAAATGGTTTGGGATAAACACTGACTCTGGATTCTGCTGATCCCTGTTCATTTAAACGTGTCCTTTCAGGTCTTAAATCAGGGCGAGATTATCATCATCCGCTCCTTGTACCTAATGATGATGAAGGAAGTCCTGGCTAAATCAGTGCACTGGTGAAACGGTGAGGAGACAAGACAGGGCAAGAGACTGAACAAACACTGACCAGGAGTCAGCAGACGATCAGAGAAAGATCAAGGAGCACATATAACATCCAGTACCAGAGACCATTCTGACAAAAAGGCAAGGGTTACAGTGTCTCCCACATATCTGAGCACCCTTTATCACAGGAAGGACGTTCCACACTTAGGTCATGTGATGATAACTGACTAAACTTCATTTGCTGATGTGGCTGAAAGCTCTGGAAAAAAGCCAGTAAGCCAGTTTTCTATTTAAGAAGGCTTCATAATTTCAGTGTGACCTGCATTTTAAGGTTAATTTGTAAATTACTGACTGGGACATTATGGCAGCACAGCCACACGGGTTAAAACAAATCTGCAATGACACACAGACAAAGATTAGTTTTTGAGAGAGGTGCATCATCTTGTATGTGCTTTCCCTCTGACACACACACACACTCGACAGGTCATTTAACTCCTTAGACGACAGCAGCAGCACAACAGACTCAGAGGGAGGAGAAAACATCTCAAACGCCAAAGCACCCAATGATGGACTACTCTCATTTTTCACCTGCGACTGCTGCAGATCGCTTTATAAGGATCCGATCTCTTTGTCAGACCCGGCAGAAAGAAGCATCGCCTACCTGGTGACAAACCGCCCTACAATCCCCCGCAGCAGCCTCAGTCCCGACAGAGGAAATAGGTAGTTAACCACATTACCTAACATGTCATGATGAATGCAGCAGCTCTCTGCAGGGGTCAAGGGTCAGGTCCGCCCCCCCTCTCACCCAACTGAGAGGAAGACAGATGAGGTTGGGTACAGCGGCCAGACACCTCTCTCACTCAGCCTTGTTTTCTTTACGCCCAAAGCAATCTGATACCTGATTGGCTCTCAAAGGAGCGAGGGTTTGATGGCACATGATTAACGCCGGCCGTCGCAACACGACCCGACACCGTTACTGTAATTACTGGTCCAGCTCAGGCGGAGTCGAGTTAATTCGGCTCAGAAATGGGTATTAACTTGATAATACCGGGTGTGTTTCACACATTAAGCTCGTATCTGACACAGATTGCCATAAAGAAACAGTCACTCAACATGTTTCCATTTACTGGGAGGATTTTTCCATTTGTAGCTGTTTACCGTGGAGCAGGAAGTGATATGCTTCAGGTTTCTTGTTTGTCCTTTTGATAAATGGATGAGAAAAACTCAGTAGAATTAGCCAAAGAAGCACAAATTATAAAAACAAGGTAAACACTTGACTGACTGACAGGTGATCACACAGAAAAACACTGTGTGAAACAAAAACACAAAAGCAGATATGAAGGACTGACTCTTCAAATCAAAATTACTTATATGAAATAACTATAGCTGCACACCCTGATGATGAGATGGATCATCGCCTCCAGTTCAGGTTCCTTATTTTCCGACTGAGAGAATGATCCACAAATCACTGATGCTCCAGCAGCAACATGTGAAGGGAAAAGGTGTTGTCTGAGGCTCAGTACTGCTGAATCAGCATCAAATGTGTTACAAATGACTTGAACGGCAGCTGGTGGACTCGCTCCTCCCCTCCTCCTGCCCCTTAATGCTGGATACACTTTTACCTTTCAGCCACTATCAGCCTCGCTGCCTCATCCATCGCTGTGGAAAAGCCTGTGAATGCTGTTTACCATGAAGCCCTGATGCTCTCTGCTCCTGCTCTGCATCCTACTGGACACACCTGGCAGCCATATTGGAGGTTCTTACATTGCGCAATAGCTGGGTTGATTTGTGCTTTTTGTGACCAATTAGGTTTCAACCTAAAGATTTTTTTTTTGATTTTTTTCTCATTAGTGCCTATGGTGCCTCTGCTTGTGTAAGTCCACATCAGATGTGTATTGCAATTTTTTTCATTCTTATTTTTATATTTTATCAAGATATGGTACATGATAGGAAACTTTTTGATTATCACTGGGAGGCAAAACAACTTGTATACAATAAATGGAGTAGGTGGACAAAGTGGTAGTGAACAAAGTGGTTCACCTTTAAAAACAACTTACCCCATAAAATTTAAGATGTAGTATCTCAATATTCCAACCACCAAACTCAAGATAATAGAATCTTATAACTACAATTATATTTTGTAGTTTAAACAAAACTTTAAACAACAGAGTTTTCTGTGCATATTCTAAACTAAATGTCTACTACTCCACTGGCTGCCATTTTAACAATAATGAAAGCTTAAATCCACATTATGTCCTAAGCAGATAAAAACTACATCTCCCTGTAGATGCTCTTCTACATAAAAGTATAAAAAGTGTGTATCACAAAAGCTTCATTTACACCAGTAAAACTATGAGTGGGATCAGCAAAGTATTGTTTTCTGGAATCAAGACACTTCTTTCATATCAAGGCCTTATTAAAATGTCTCTCAGGGAAAATACACACTGAATCACAGCAGCCAGAAAACTCCTGCTCTCGAATCATTGTCAAGTTTAAAGCTGCACATCTGGCCACACCTAAGTTAATGACCTCCCAGCAGGCTATTGCCCTTAACTGCTGATGGGATGCACCTGCTGTGATACACCTGCTGTGACATCACCGAGTGGGACGTGGCCACGAGCAACACACGCTTTAAGGATTTGATCGAGGGTTTCTTCATCTCCAAATATTTCCCACGAGAATTAAAAGAGATATTTTAAATGCATCACCTGCAGACTGCACCAATTAAAAACAATTAAAAACTCCACAACTGGAAATTAGACAGACACTTTTTACAGTGTGGCCTGACGCAATCGGCCGTGCTGTCAAACCTCACAGACTCACCTCTCTGACAGTGAATAACCGTCCAGCACTAATGCTGCTTATCTGAGTATGTCGAACAGCGGCAGCGGGAAAGAGAGCCCTTAATCTGCCTATAATCAAACCTGACAGTCACCTACAGCAAGGTGTGGCGCCACGCTGGGAACCAGTGAGTCAGGAGCTCTGATCAGCAGAGAGAAGCTGCCAAGCCATTAATATTAATCATCCTAATCGGGCTGGAGAGTGGCTGAGTGATCAGAATGCACTAGAAGGTAAAGCTCGGCACCGCGGGCACGACTCGGAAAGTGAGCACGCTGTAGTACATCAAGGTAACGCTTCGTCGTAACCTGCGGCGGTCTATTTGAAGTAAGTGAAGGGAAGCCAGGTTTTTGTTATTGTTAATTACACTCTTTGTAGTAGGTCTAGACGAAGAGGCCTCCCCTCCTGTCTCATTCACTTTCCCTGCATGTCTACCTGTCTCTTCCTCTCTCCTCCTTCATTCCATTTCTCTTTAGGTTCCTAGTTCTTCACCTTCTTCTTCTTCGCCTCCCTTTTCGTGTTCTGATCCTCTTATTTCCTTCCACAATCCAACTCTTCCTTCTCTCCTTTTTTCATGTCTGCCTTTTCTGTTTTCTTCTCTTAGCCCTTCCTCCCTGTTCTCGGCGGTTCATTTATTCTTCTCCTTTTTGCATAACGTTTGCATAAGTTTTCACATTCCTTCTTCTCCTTAAAAACTTTTTCAGTTCAGTTCTTATTTCCTCTCTACTTTCTCTTTTTCAAATTAGTTTTCCTCTCTACCTCCCCCCTCCATCCTTTCCTTGCCTCTTGCACCATCCATCTTCTTTCCCATTTTCTCCTTTTCTCAGCTCTAATTTGTCCTCCTTTCCTCTCAGTTTCTCCCTTCAGTTTTATTCTCTCACCAGCTTTTCTTTGGTTTCTTTTCTTTCTTGTCATCTTCATTTGATGTCTTTTCCCTCATTCTTATTCTTCATGAATTCCTGTTCCTTCTCTCTCTTTTCCAGTTTCTCCAGTTTTCATTTCTTATCTTTCTCCTCTTTTCAGTCTATTTTCTTCTTTCTTCCAGTTTTGAATATTTCTCTTCATCTTCTCATCTCCCTTATTTTCCCTTCCCTCTTCCTAGATTCCTTCTCTCTCTTCCTAAGCACCATCCATCTTTTCTCCCTCCCATCATCCTCTTCTCCTCCTCTTCTTCCTCTCTGGTCCATATTTCTCCCCGACTCCATGACCCTAGCTGTGACAGAAGATCAGTGAGACTCCAGCTCTTCTCTGTGAGCAATGATCACCTCTGCATCGCCACGGTGACGGCCAACTTCTGCTTGACTCTGCCTCGTCGAGGCCATGAGCGAGTGTGCGGGCCTTATCTCGCCGCTGCCACACAGAGGATTACTTTACCAGAGGAGATGTAGTCAAGGATAAAGTTGTGCTGCTTCACCTCTCATTCTCCCTAAGCTAACAGAACATCCAGGAACCATGTTAACAGCCATCTGATAGCAACTGACAAATACAGCCCCCTTTGTCTAGTTATTTCCCTGTCACTTGTATTTTGTTTTTTTCTTCCTGGGAAGCAGAAATGTGCAGTTAGGATAAACATTTGAAAAGTAGAGGCTGAAGCCAGCACTAATAATCAGGAAAGAGCAAAGATCTTGGGTTGAGAAATGGTAGAAACTGGCTGTTGCAGCAAACAACCTGCAGGAAGCTTTTTCACAGCAGCACAGAGGCAGAAGGAAATGGGTAAACAGAGAGTGTGTATGTGTGTGTGTGTGTGTGTGTGTGGGGGGGGTCGAAAAGTCCTACGCTCAGCAGCTTTGAGAGTCCAAGATGTGAAAAGTGACTGGTTGATTTATCACGGTGGAAACGGAGCCACAAAGTACAATTTTCTACCTTGGTCGCAAACAATAATTCATAATGATGTCGCCTCCTGATAGCAGCAGACCTTTGTGCCGTGTCGGCCCTCGAAAATGATGGTAATAAATGTCAGGACTTCGCAGGTAACTACTTTAAAAGCCATTAGAAGTAGTCGTGATGGAAGATACCGGCTGACGCTTCATATGTTGCGATAACAACTTGGTTTTGCAGATAAAACAGTAGAAAAATGAGCGGGGTGTTTTATTGTGAGGTTACAGGAGCTCAAGGACTATTACAGATAAACAGGTTATGTCAATTAAAATGGCTGCACAGAGTTGCTCAATAACCCCACCCCTCCTGCCACTGTGAAAGGAGGAGGACTGCTCAAGCTCCTTTTACACACCAGGACTGTAAAGTCTTTGACATATCAAACCCAAATCCCTACACCTTTGCTCAAATTGACAGATATTAACTGCAAGGGGAATAAGAAAATGTACAGCGCACCATTTCGTAGCCCTGTCATGTCTCCCTGTTGACCTTTCAACTGGAAAAACTTAGATGGATAACTCCTAGCAACAGTCATGCATCACAGTTTAATGGCGTGTCAGGAAAAGGCTTGGTGCTTTCTGTTGCTGCACATTTTTTATCGCCACATCGGCAGATTATGAGCGAGCTAATGAACTCCACTCTGCTTTTGTTTCAACTTTTCTGGTTTGTTCTTCTAAAAGTGGAGACTTCAAAACGAGCCCATATTGAGAAGGGAATCTAATACAAAAACTAATACTTGTAAGAGCAAATAAGCAGGCGCAGATGAGCATTGGTCTTTATGTACACTCAGCTCTGAGAATATTGGATCTTAACATGCTCGCTGTCATCCGTTTTGCTCTGAGAAGGGCTCATAAAAGCAGCGGTTGATGTGACTTTAAAGTTCCCCGGAGACGTGAGCGAGACTCTTTAAAGGCTCTGAAGCCATTGTCAGATATACTTGCAAAGACTCAAGGATTAATAACAATGAATTTACCTACACTTTCATCTCCTAACATATGAAAAAAAAATCTAATTTTTTATAGGCTTTATTGCAAGAATGAAAACACTCCACCTGTAGAAAAATGGCCTATGAAGTGTAGGTTTTGCTTTGCTCTTTATACTTAAAAAATATTTTTTAAATCTCAAGAAGTTTTAGTTTGCTTAAATTTTTATTTTCAAAATCCTTAATTTATTGATGTTTATTAAGAGTTTGTCCCTTGAATTTCCCTCGGGTGAACCGCAAGAGAATAAACATTTGCTTTAACCACACTACTCAGATTCTATTAGGATTTGCAGCTGTTTAAAGCAACAACTTTTGAAATGAGAAAAAAAAAAAAAAAACTTCTTGTTGCTCATTGCTCAGTTCAATACACTCAGGGGTTTTGCTGCTACAGTCTTACTTGGTCTGGTGTGACCAGTGGCTTATGGCTAATGTTAGCAAACTTTAGATCGATATCACTCTGAACTGAATAATTTCGTATGATAATTCTCTGCTCTGTTGCTACCCTGTCACCTCATTTTAGCACTCACTCTTATCTGGAAACTAACACTACAGAGGCTGCAGTTCACTAAACATTACATAGACTGGATTTAAAATCACATACAAGTTTCCCAGAAAAAATATCCAATTAAGTAAAAAATGTGCAGAACATTTCTCATATTTTCTGTCAACTGAGTAAATCTGCATGAAATGTTTTGTTTTATTCATTTTTAAATATTGTATGTACCCAGGACACCCTGGAAAGCAGCGCAGGGTGAAATAGTAAAATAAATTAAATTCTAATTTTCCTTGAAACTACAGTAGAAAGCTTCATATTCAAAACTCTATCCAATCACAGTCACAGACTTTTGAAGCCTTCCTCTCTCTGTGTCCCTATCATCCAATCAAACTGCCTCTCTCTCCGTAACTGGTTTACTTCCAATCATTTACACTTCTGGGTGACATCCAGTGTTCAACAGAATTACATGTCAGATATATAGATGTGACTTTGGGTGATCAATCTTAAGAAAACACTGACAAACAAAGAGCATTTGTTGCAACATTTTATCCTGTCTCCATTCTTCCCCGTGTCTACGAGTGTCATGTTTGTGTCCCAGTTTTGATGCTACATCAGGGAACATGGCTTTAAGCGACGCAGACATGGCCAGAGAGGTGTATGGGTAATGCAGCATGAGACTGTCTGTCGTATCGCATGTGCAGGATGTAGCCTGCAGGAGGGAGGAGAAGGAGAAGAGGTGGAGAAAAAGGGGAGTGTTGCCTTGAGGAGTCACAGTCCCTGTCGCCTCACTTCTCCCGGGGGGATGACTGTGTGCTTTCCCCATCCGCCTGAGGTGTGCGTTGAGTGTGGAGTGCATGTGTGTGTGGGGGGATGTACAGCCTTGTAAGAACTGAAAGGCCCTGCAGGGACCTCGACTTCTGTTGTCCCCAGACCCAGAGCCATGTGCTGTGCTTGGCAGCCCTGTCCCTTCTGTGCCCAGCCTCGGGTCGCTCTGGGAGGGAGGGAAGGTAGGGTGAGGTGTGGGGAGGGGGACACAGTGGATTTCAGCTAGGAAGAAAAGGTTTGGAGGGTGACTTATGTTGACCATGGGTGCACTACTTTGTGTGGTCTGGGTCTTTTTGAAACGGCATTCAAGGAACATTGGATGGATTTAAAAAGATTTTTGAAAATAAGCAGAAGGATCATTCCAGTTTACTTGAATCTGGTCTATTTCCCATAAACATGGCAATCGTGGCTCATGCTAACTTTACACTGTCACCTCCGTTATAGAGTTAACAGGAAATGATGACAGTTATATGAACCACGATAATCTTCTCCGACTACAAACAGAAAAATAAATCCAGTCAGCGTGAATTTGTCTGCATACAGTAGATTCTGGTTCTAATTTACAGGCTGCAGAAACAGCACACAAGTGTCCATTTTAATTAGAGAGCATCAGAGAGACTGGTTCACACAGGGATGATGTGGGAGCAGGCTGGACAAAGTCAAGCAGCTTCATTTAGATCTAGTTTGTTTGAATGACAGGTCATTTTCAGAGTGTAACTTGAAGGGTTTCATTACAAAATGTCATGTATCCATTCTGGTTGAGGAGCGCTTAACTTTTTGAACGTAAAAGTGATTACGTCCTCAAAAGCTGAGCTATTTTTATAGCGGAGGTCCTCAGCTATCCTCGTAATGTCCTTTACAATATGAAGTTTAGTATGAGTTTTACTTTAATCAGACAAAGTGTCACATTATTCAAAGTGCTGATACCTGATATTTTGGAATTAATCCTCAACCGTAGATCAGATGACGGAGGAGGGATATTTAATTAGGTATCAAAAGGCTACCTTCTTCATACAGCAACGGCAAAGGAGGTGGTGTCCCACGGCTCTGTGGCCTCATTTTGCCTGACACCAACGCCAGGCTGGTGACACATCATTATACAGCACAGGGGAGATCCTTCAATCTGCCTCATTATCATCAATAGGAAATCTGCTTCCACTCACCCAGTATTGCTTGGTAACGTCCAGTGGTCTGACACGAGGACACAAACTTTTGCTAATTAAGAGTAGAAGAAGAGCTGTGAGTAGAAGAAGAGGTGAAAAAATAAACTGCAGGTTTTTGACGTGAGGTGCAGGGAAGAGGCCTCACCATGGACGAGTGCGCTTGACTAAACTACCTTCAAGAAGTTAACTTGACAGCTACAATTATGACCTCTCATATTTCTCTATCATATATATATGAAATATTGAATGATGGTTTGAAGTTACAGAATTGAGTCATTAAAACCAAATCCACCCTTTCTGCTCAACGTCCATGTCTTTCAAATGCCTCCAAGTTCGTAACAGGCTTTCAATTAAAAAGCTGGAGTCCAAGCTGAGACAACCCAAATGACGTCATGTGGGTTATTTTCTTCAGACTTGTAAACAAAGATCCTCCAAAGCCACAGAAGACATTATGCAACTGTTTTCACAGGCTGAGTAATTCTCCCAACGAGCTGACCCTCATGTGTAAAATTGGCAGATTGCCCCATCGGCACAATCATCAATGCAAAAGACTCAAACACAAAAAAACAGTGATTAAATCAGAGACACTAACAGAAGCTGCAAGCACAGACACTCTTCTTCACTCAGCTCTTGTGACTTCACTCTCCTCTTCAGGACTTAACTCTTAACAAGTCACGTAAACATCTAAGGTTTAGAAAATAACAATAACTGTTAACAGTTCCTTCTATTAGTTTTAAATGAACGTTCAAAAACTCACTCAGAATCATTTCTGTAAAAAAATACTGAGGATAAAGTTTGAAATGCTCAATCATCTCATCAGTGAAGGATTTAATGGACTGACTGTCCTCTAAAATGTAGCATGATCTGTTTTAAATGCGAGCTATCAGTTATTTTGTGAGAGGAGTTGTCACATCACACGAGGGAAGTCAGTTCCTCAGAAGGAGCAGTGAGGTAATGTCGTCTTCCTTGGACGGGCTCTCACTCCTCACTCCAAGATAATACGAGCTCGGAGCCAACAATACATTTTACTACCAGCATGGTGGCATGTATGTGCTTTCCACTGCTGCCAGAAACACAGAGAGTCGCAAACGAAATAGCAGAGAGACAGAGAGAGGGAGGGGGTGGTCATAAATGCAGGGAGGGAAGACAATCCCATTGGCTCTGCTTTCATCAGATAGGTGGCACCGTGAGCTAATCCCCGGGCTTAGCTGCGTGTCGCCCAGCACGGCACCCAGCCGCGTGTCGCCGGGGCCACCCTGGCAGATCTGGCGGGCCATGTGGCTATCCTAGCATCCCCAGGGAGGTTCACAATCCCGCCATGTTGCATTTACCTTCTGTGCAGGTGGCCTCGCTGGCCCTTCACTGGCTATCACCAGAGCTAAAGCAGAAACTTTTGAACACTTTGGCAGTGAGAGCTAAAAACTGTTTGTACTTTAAAACTCACAGACAAAGCAGCTTGATGTTAGTAAACTACACATCACATGCATTTTCCGACATACTTTTAGACTCTTGGCATCACTTGCAGAGCAGAAAACCCTGAATATGATTCTTATCTTGAAGTACAGACAGACAGGCGGCGAAACGATTTGGCTTGCAGAGCTGCAGAGTTCAGGCTTTTCTGGGTTACAGCCGGAGAGAAAGCTGCACTTTCTGCATGTTGGCAGCTCCAAATAACAATCCACCAACTGCTGCTCCGTGTCTGCTGTGTTCAGTTGTAAACTCATCAACTAATCTTATATATCCCTCCTGTCGGATCTTTGTATTTTCAACCTGACCTTTGACTGACAGGGTATGTCTGAGTGTTGCTCCATGTTCATACAGTTGCAAAATGTTATATTCATTGAGACAATAAAGTGCAGACAGCATTAGAAGTGCAGAACATTTTGAACGTTGCACCAAATGTGCATTTAAGGGTCCATTAAGTAATCTTATCTGTCATCTAGGTTTCTGTATGTATGATGTTTATTTATTAAACATGTCCCGTTTTATGCTTTGTTTCAAATCCACTATGCAAATTACTGTATCTACCTTAAACTTGAATTTGAAATTTGATTTAATTCTAAGCACTTAAGTTTTTTCATTATTTAGATTTTTCCCTAAGAGCTTTAAAAAAAAACCCCACAAATGCATTAATGCACAATAGAATAAAAGAGACTATATATTCTTTTAAATTAATTCATTTGTTTAATTTATATTTGTTTTCTGACTTCTTCATTTTTAATTTATTTTATCTCATACATAACCATGTGGGGATTTTAATTTATTTCAATTTATTATTCATTTGATTATTTAATTATTTAGTTATTTATGTATTTATTTGCTTGCATACTTACATACTGACTTTTTAAAAAGATGCTCCATTATGCATAATACTTTTCAGATTTAGTTTTTCTTTATTCATTTTTAATTAACATCTTGACTTATATATTTACTTTCTGATGTGCCTGTGTCAGAGGTGGTGATTTCTTGAACATGATCTCTTTTTTTTTGGGCTGTTATTTTATTTGTATCCATGTACTCTATTTTGTTCAATTACTCCCTTATTGTCTGTGTGCAGTGACTATAACCCTCCTCCTGTCGGCTGATTGTAACACTGCTGTTAGAAATGAAGTCTCATTCTACTGTTGCTCCTCACTGTGAGCTGTTTCACCCAAAATGTAAATGTAAACATTACACCTCCACAATACCCGTAATATTTCACTGTGGTAATCCTCAATCAACAGGCCCCACTGGGGGAAAAGAGGCCTCTACTGTGTATATGTGTGTGTCTGTGTGTGCGTGTGTGTGCGTGTGTGTGCGCGCTGGCAGCGGGCCAGTTCCTTCCTCTGTACCAAACACTGAGCCGAGTCAGTTGCTTAGTGGAAACAGACAAGCCAAATCGGCGCAGAGTGACCTATTTTGTTGCTGTGTGCCGCTGGGAGTGTGTTTTTCCCTAAACTAACCCCTGCCTGCTCGCTGCAGCTCGTGTCTCTTTTCTCTCTCTCCTCCGAACGGGGAAAAGAAAGAAACCGAAAATTGCCCGGCAGTGGATGAACGGCCTCAGCGCCACACCTACTGATGTGGTCCGAGCTCTTCCCCTCTCTTCCCTTTTCGCTCTCCACCCCTCTTCAGAGGCACCTAATTATGAAAACCCTGACTCATTTACATGGCTATGTTTGATCTAAATTACACTCCAAACCACACCAAATTAGGATCATCTGTGAATGTAAAACACTTTTTTCCCTCTTTCTGCCCCCCCTCCTCCTGTTCTGTGTTCTTGCAGTGAGCTCTGCAGGGCACATGTTCAAATGATGAAGGGGGGATTTGCAGTTTTTTAACGTTCTCTGGAGACCTGAGCCCTGTCCCACCCCGCCGACTGAGAGGGACTGGAGTCACCAACAATTATCCCAGGATCTGATCTGCACCCCCACCCATCCCACGCCCAAATTAGACTGAGCCTCCTCTGACTGATTCGACGTACAGGCAGCACATTAATTACAATATGCCAATGGCTGGCCCGAGCTAATTGCAGGCGCTTATTATGCATTCATGTTCTCATAATGTACATCATCTTTCTGTGCTCTTCTGTCTCATTCCAGCCTCGGCTGTTTGTTTTATTCTATTATCAACTCACTGTTTTTCCAAATATCTTAAAGCTGCAGCAGCAACACTGTGTGGTTTCTCTGTATATTTGAAGTATATTTTGCTGCCTTAAAAAGGATAAATTTAGCAAACACAATTTGACTTCTTCGACAGTTACATTTACCAAGAGATGTAGACGAGTGTGAATCTCTGGCCTAACAGCGAGTCAGTTCCACACACGCTAGATTCAACATGGGTTTTCTTTTTTTTTATGAAGGCTTTGGCCCTCATGTAAATTAGCATTAATGCCAGCAGGGTTAGCAGCAACCAATGAAGTTGTTGCTGCGGCCGAGTTGGAAATACTGTGTTGCCTCAACAGGTGACTTCCTGTAGCTCTTAGGTGGAGTTCACACATTGGAGAGGTCTTATGAAGCTGCCAAAACACACGCAATAATTAATTTAAACATTTCCGTGTCACCCTTCTGCCACGTTTGTGAACACAGCTCTGCTAATTTTATGTTTTGGTAATGTGGGGCCCTGGAACAAATCAACCTCATGACTTAGTTACTGCTGGAACATGATTTGTTTGACTGAAACGATCTTACGATCCTAAGTGATCCTAAATCGAAGCAAAAACTGAATCCAAGAAATTCAATCGATCTATGCAGATAAATCTGCATAATTTATAATCACTGCATTAATAAATGTATGAATATTGAATAAATAGTTTCACTCCTTCAAATTAGAAACATGTACTTTAAAAAAAATCTGAAACTACATGTCAAACTGACAGCTAAAGATTTGTTTCACAGCAACGTTTAGTTTGAATTTTACTGAAACAAACAGGAACAAAGAGAGACCAACAGAAAACTGGTGCATGTTTCACTGCTTCTTCCTCTCATTTCCTGTACCTCAAATTCAAAGCAGATAGGATTAAAGCTCTGTCAGCTCCACCCAATGACTGCTGACAGTTTGTCGAAGTGATTGACAGGTGTTAGGACTAGAATGTAACCACAAGAGGACAAGAGTGCACGGCTAAAAATATACCTGCCTGTTGCCTCAAGGTGAAAAGTTGCACACTGCACCTACTGGGTTCAGGCAGTTGCATCTTGCTGCCATTTGGAGCCACCAGAGTGCTAAGTCGCCTGGTGCAGCTTTTGACAAAAACGGCTGATTATTGAACTAAGATCAAACATCTCCCCACAAATCTTTGAACAGGCAGCCAAACTACGGAGAGGACTGCTATTCTGAGAAGTTTGTTTTCATGCCTTCTGTTGTGGTTTGACTGGGCGGGCGAGCCGTGCCTCGTTCCCCCAAATCCGCAGAGCCTGGATCCAATAAACCACAGTATCTGACTGCGGCGGTGTGGTTGGCAGAGTCAGGATGCTTCAATCTACCTACTGTACCCCATACACTCTTCAGGCTGCAGCCTAGGTGCTTTTTCTCTTTCAACCCTCTTCCCCATGAAGACTTAATTCACAACAAATGTTTTTGTGCTTTGCTCCCTTCTCTTGATCCCCCAAAGCAAGAACATTCCTTAAAAACAGTGAACCTAAAAAACTCAAAGCTCTCAGGTAAACAGCAGCGTTGCCTCAGGACTGAAATGTTTTTGTTGACACAGGTCTTCTTGATTTCAGCCATCATGTAGATTTCTTTAATTTGCAGACCTGGAAACATACAGAGCGAACTGCTCTTGATAAAGTTCCAACAGGTTTTGACAGGGTTGTTGAGGTTAAAAATGAATGTAATACCGCTGGATTCTAGCTAAGCTGTGCGCCTGTTTGTTTCAAACCGGAGCCATAATTTGATCAAACACATCAGTTCTGCTCTTCTGTCTTTTGTCATCTCTCCCCTTTTTCCACCTCCAAGCTTTGCTGCAGCTTTTAGTTTATTTGCACATATACAGCTAAAAAAAAAGGAGTAAAAAAGACTGATACAAACAGTGTGGTTGAGGCAACAAAAACCCAGAGGGGTTTATAAAAACATCTTACCCCAAAAGAAGAAAGAAAGAGGATTAGATTGCTGCTGTCATGGAAAATGCCTGTAACTGCGATTTGGGTGTTTTTCTTTGGCGTACCTGAATTCAAACTTTCCATGGTCATTTACTCTGCTGTAATATGTTGAGAACTCTGTGGCCCTCAGGGTTTTTTTAAACAGTAACTTTAAATATGCATTTAATGTACGAAAACAGAAAAGTGGCATGATGACTACTGATTTTTTTTTTTTCTATGATCACAGCTGGTTTAGTTCAGATTTTGGTACTGGCATTTTGAGTTCTGCTCAGATTTTATATCATCACTTTGAGGACATAATGCTCTGTGTTGTTGATTGTGTGTGCCAGTGCCACACAAACACAGGCATTGTTCAAGTGGTGGGCTGAATGTGTGGGTGCTGAGGGCCCTGCGGCACCCCCAGAGGTGGGCTATGTATTTGTTGTTGTGAGATATACATCTTGTCTTACGCGTTACATGTGACATCCTCGACAGCCTCTGTCATTTGTGGTCCAATTAATGTGCACGTACCGGTATCCGACTCTCACTTAGAGATGTCCAAACTAATATATCTCCGCACAAAGAAAATACAACCTGCATCACAGCTGTCCTGGTGGATTCCCTACATTAAACAGTGCAGTGTCCTGTTGTATTTTGTGCACCGTCTGTGTTGATCTATTGTGGCAGGAAGGACAGATTTAGACAGCCTATACGCATCACCTCGCACTGACAAAATACTAAAGTTCAAATGCAGCACTTTAGTGAGTGTAAGGTAACATCATGATATGCTTCATAATATATTTTACAGATTTGTTTACAATTATAATCATGTGTTTATTATCTCTTACTCCAGAAATGTTTCTGCTGCAGCTATGTGTACGACTCCATCCGTCTAGTTCATCCAGTGCTAAGTTTTGATCTGGCCTGTTACTAAGTCATGTACTGATCGAAGCGCAGCCTCTAATTAACAGGTCAGGACATCCTCATTCCCAGCAAAGTTTTCTCCCCAGCCATGCAGAGACTCTTCTTAGATTTTAAAAGCACTTTAGGCTGAACCTTACATCCATACAAACTAGCAGCTTCGACCTGTCTTTGTTCACACTGAAGGAGGCATTGTGTAAAAAAAAAAGCTGAGCTGTAAATGCTGCTCGAAGTGGGGGCAGGGGAACATTTTGGAAACAGGAGGGTCATTACTCTAAAATATAAATCCTACACCTCCTCAGCAGAGTCTGACCTCCTTCCATCTCAATCAGAGACACAGGCCAAATGTCAAAATGCCAGTGAAAAGGCTCTCAGCTAATAACTCCAACGAGATGCATTTTAAGTCCCCCTTAGTCGCCTTTTGATCTCCTGAGCTGCGTTCGACGGCACTGAAGCTGGGACCGTTTGTCATAGCCGGGGGCGCTGGGAACCGGCGAGACAGGGACGCGCCATGAAAATCTGACTGTCAACATGCCCTCCTCAATTTATTAAGCGGCCCTCAGAGCGCAGAGCCAGGATTTTGACCCTGATAATACAAAGCCTAGGGGGGAAATGGCATCGAGAAGCAAGCTCCACATCCTGTTGTGCTGCGGTCAAAATGAGATGCTAATTAATTACCATTGGCATCTTTAGCAATGCGTGTCAGCTCCTATTTGGTGTATCAATCTGTTATGGGATCAAACTGAAGCATGTAAGACCGTTGCTGGTTCCTGCAGTCGCTGCAGTCGGCTGGATGCAGAAGTTTCCTGGGGTCACAGCGAACGCTGACTGTAACCCTGTGCTTAATAAGGAGTTCAGCTGCCCCACAGCAAAAACCAACCATAATCAATTTGATCACATTACAGATCAATAACAATGAATCAACCAGCTGATGAGATCTGTCGCTTCAAACTCACTCTCTGGCCTGTGGAGTCTCAGAACCAAGACATCATACAACTTAATTACCAGATGTTTCTACACCTGCTGGAGAAGAACATCCTTCTACAGGATGAACTCAAAACCTCCAAAAACTTTTGACATATTTTCTTATGCTTGTGACATATTGTACTCACTCCACTACATTAATTTATACATACTAAATATTTTCTAGATTTAGATTTTACATGTAAAAAGCTTAAAGATTCTTCATGGTGCATTAAACAACACGTCCTATTTTTCACATCCAAACTGTCAATTTTCTTCTAAAAGGATTATTTAATTAATTACAATTAACTTAAGTGTAAGGTATTTTATTCTGATGTGTAATATGATATGGGTTTAGTACGCAAGATAAATGTGTGGTAATATATCTGTCCTTGTAACTCTGTAATACACAAGGAAATGTCATATCACTGGGAGAGAGAAGGACTGAAACCACTATACAAACAAATTAGGTTAATGCCCCTGAGGATGTGACTTTTCTAATGACTTCCACTGTATACAAAACCAACACAAGGCAGAAGAAAATGTACAAAATAAAGAAAATTAATCAAACAGGTTGACCAGGTTCCTGCTTCATCAGGAGGCCAACAGCAGCAGCAACAGTCATTAACTGGAGATAATAAGCACAAGGTCAGGAGATTTCTGAATTATCTCCCCTTCTCCCCACTGTTCTGTCAGACTCCTATTAAGTTGTGTTCAAGAGCAGGCTCACGTTAATCAGCGGTTTAATTGCCACTTGCCTCGGAGTGTGTGGGGAATAAGGCCAATTTCCCAGAGTCTCTCCTTCAGGAGGTTGCAGACAGGTTCTTGGAAAGAGAGAGGTCTGTCAGTGTGGATTACTGTCACAGGCAGGGGTCTGGTTTTACAGTTTTAGGAACAGTGACACTGTGAAGGTATCACAAAGGTATCTACAATAAACGGCTGGATGTGTTCACAGTTATATGAACAAATTTGTTGTTATATGATCATTTTAAAAGTTAATTGTTTTACTCGTGATTTGTATACTTCTCCAAAGGTCAAAAATTGCAAAAACACACATTGTTGCAAATAGTCGACAGGACAGAAGAAAACTCATGGAGAAGAAAAGGCTCAAATGAACTGCAAAAGGCTCGAGAAGAATTAAACATGTAGCTACAAGCAACCTTTTATCCTCCAAGTCAAGAGCTCAAAGACATAGCCAGGGTGAAGAAGGCTGAAACTCGACCACCACTGAATAAGATTCACAAGCTGAAGCATCAAGGTTGGGTCAAGAAATACTGCAAGACAGAGTTTTCATGGGCAGATGAAGTGAGAGTGACTCCTGATGGACCAGATGGATAGACCCGTGGTTGGATCACTAATGGACACAGCACCACTTAGAGACAGGAGTCAGCCAGGTGGAGGAGGGGCACTGGTACGGACTTCTATCATTAATGATGAGCTAGCAGGATCTTTTCAGGTTGAAGATGGACTGAAAATCATCCCCCAATCCTACTGCCAGTTTCTGGAAGATACTTTCTCCAAGCAGTGCTACGGAAAGAAGTCTGCAACATTCAAAAAGGCCGTGATCTTTATGCAGGGCAATACTCCAAGTACTCCACTGCTTGACTAGCCAGCAAAGGCCTCAGAGCTGACCTAATAATGGCCTGGCTCCCTTCCTCACCTGGCTTAAAAGCTGAGAGACTGAGAGCATTGTATTTGTTCAACAATACCAATTAATCCCGAGGAATACGATTTGCCTAATAACTGTGCACGCAGTGTTGTAGAGGCAGAAGTAGCACTTGCAGCGTTCATGGGATTGGTATAGTAATTCTTTCTTTTACACATCTCTATTTGTTTATGTGCAAACAAATAAAGAATTAGTCTCAGCAGTAGCACTGGTGGCACAAGAGGAGTAATAGTGCAATAATCTATAGCTGTAGTGATAGAAATAAGAATTGTTGTGGTTGCAGCAGCAGTAGTTTTTGGGTTGCAGAGGAAAAAAATAGCAATATCATTTCTAGTAGTGGTAGTAACAACTTGTGTACACTGGCCATGTAGCAAAAGCAGCTCATCAGCAGCACAGTAGCCTATTTTTATTCCTGTTTAAGAATGTGTTTGGCTGAGTTTTTCCTGCTCATTCGTGGGTCTAAGGTTGGAGGGTGTCATAGGTTGTGCAGCCCTTTCATGCAAATTTGTGATTTGCATGAAAGGGCTGACTCGAGAGCCCTTTGTCAGTGTCTTTGCGGGGATCTGTTTAACCACAGCACTGCGGTGCACTCAGAAGAGTTTTGTGAGTCAGAAGAAAACAGACCTGAAGAGTAAAAATACATGAATGTAAAGTGCAAGCCCCTTAGGGCCAGTTTAGATAGCTGTATTGATTTAAACTAAAACGTATCTGCTCTGTCAGGGGCGCATGAGACAGACGACTGAAAAACACAGCTGAAATGCAACTGGTGTAGACAGGGTGTAAGACCAGAGGCAGCAGCAGTAGCAGCATTTGTAGCAGGAGTAGAATCAGTACTGTTATAGTACTGACAGTCGCACTAACATTACATGTAGTTCTAGGAGACGCAGCAGTTGAAGCAGCATAATTAACAGTAGTCATCACTACAGTACCTTCATGTACATGTACTGTGTGTGTATATTATCTGTTGTTTACTGCACACACAGAGATGAAGTTACAAATTCCTCTCCAGTGGTAAAGTTTAAAAAGAAAATACTGTAAATATTTAATTCCACCTCCTCGTGCAGTCGCTTCATATTTATCTCACTTAAACAATGTTCAGTTCTCGGCCATCTGTGTAGAACAATCCTACTGGTTTAGCATCTCGTCCTAATATTATTGCATTATCCAGCGAGTGCAAACTGTGCATCCCTTTAATAACTTCATGTCAATGTGATTAATGGACATTGCTTAATAAATTTCCTGTAATTAAGTGTCCACCTGCAGCTTGCCTGGAATCAATTACCTTTTTGTTTATGCAATTTCCTCGAGGTATTTAGTTATGTGCTTCCATTATGGAGTTGTAAGATAATATCTGCTTATTCTGCTAATTCCCGTGTTGCCTTATGTGACATAGTGGGCTAAAGGCCTGAAGCAGAGAGGAGGGTAGAGCAGATGGATGGCAATGAAAGTAGCAGTCATGCACTCATACTTCATGGCCTAAATGACTGATGTTTGCTGTTTGGTAGAAGTTAATAAAAAGACAGAATAATAATGCATGTTATTTTTAGTCTATCTGTATCGTGCTTTTCATAATGGTCACAGACACCGGTATATTAAAAACTAATTACACAATCAGAGAGAATAAACAATTCTTAAGGATCAGAGCGCACATTAAGATAACAAAGATGAAAATATATGTTCAGAAAGATAAGAGACAAAATGGTTTACAGATAAATTATGACCAGAGGGCTGCCACTTTCAGTCTGAGCACCAGATGGGAATTTGTTGAACTGTGAGAATGCATAGCAAGAAGTTCTTTCTTCAGGTGTTTTTAAAGGGGGCATCCACCCTAATTTTGCAGATTAAGCTCAGTTTACACATCATTAGGAGTAAAACTGGAAGAGTTTTGTTATTTTTCTATTCTGAAAAAATAACCCCAATGGTGTCACAGTGATGTAAACATTCTCGGGTTTAGAGATTTCAGTTTGTAATTGAACACCCGAGTTTGAAAAATCTGGGCGTTTACCAAGCAGGGAGGAAACTAATGGAAGCGTAGCTCATACTATGGGACGAAAAAACAGAAAAATCAGGATTTCTCAGGTTCTGCTGCTTCGATTTCGACCATTCATTTCTTAATCTGCTGTCACTTGTTTACATGTTTACAGTAATCATACCAAGGTTTTGCATTTAACCTGACGAGGTGAAAAATGCAACAATCCATATCCACGCAGGCGCCTTCCTTCACTTCTCTGACGGAGCGAGATTTACTGACTCTACCTAAAATGTGAATTTTCACACAACGCAAATGTTTGTCTGCATCAGACAGTCGTGCGGTCATGAAACCAAATGACTCATTAGTGCAACAAGGGTGACCTTTTCATAAGGGCGGTGACATGTGAGGAAGGTCACCGTGGTTAAATGGCACACCCCTAAGTGACTGTCAATCAAGCGACTGCCACCGTGTCGCCTCCCCGTCATCGTGCAGCAAATATTATGCAAGCACGCTGGGTTAAATTAACCTTCCACGGCTCGTGTGCGGTGCTGCTTGAACGGCATCTGGATCTGTCAAAAAGAACAGTTATTTGAAATGTATGAATTTTAATGGCTCCTAGTGATTTTACACTTAACAAACTGGTTGTTTAGAAGAAGATTTATTTTGCAACCACCTGTAAAGACAGCAGTCAGAGGCGAAATGATTCAGGCAGCCAACAGCTCAATTTTCTGCCACTTTTTGAGGTATCCAGGTCTGGCATTACTTCAGCTCTGCTTCAGGGCTCATCAAAAGTAAGTGAAGGTGTGAGATTAGAAATTGTGTTTTGTGCTTTCTTTCTTGTCTCTCCTGCTGTAGTTTAGCGTTACCGGCTTCATGCCCTGACAAGAAGTGACTGCAGGCACTCGAGGTGAGTCTGTGCGGGAAATCAGTTTAGAAATTACTGTTGGTGGGAATAAGTGTGGCGCACATGAATGAGAAATAGATGTCAGTGTGCATTTCAGCAGCCAATCACTTGAGTAGGGCTCTCCAGGAGCACAAGTGAGAAGTGGGCAAATAATTGGACTCCCCGTGTCCTGTTAAAATATGTGTATCGGTAAAAGGAGCCAGAGAAGGTGTACTTCACCCGGCAGAACACCGAAGATTTGATAAATAAGACAAGGGAGGCAAGGGAGGCACTTGAGGCTTACACTCCCCCCCCCCCCCAAAAAAAAAGAAAAAAAAAGTGGCATGATAATAAATGCATCCATCAGACAGCAAAGCTTTTACAGCGCGTCAATCTGCATCTGCATCAGTCCTGTGTGTTTGTAGGACTGAGTAAAAGACTCATTCTGATTGAGACTAAAGCCAAGTGGATCTCCATGAAACTTAAACAGGACATAATGATAAAATCTAAATATGCTAATCACGGTGTGAAGAATAAACTTGCCAGAATAGTACAATAGTGGTACAAATGGAAAAAATCAAAATAAATCCATGCAGCCGATGATTTGAACATATAAAGACAATGCAAAAACAAGCAGAAAGTGAATAGTGAGAAAGTAATAAA
The DNA here is from genome assembly GCA_037833715.1 of Toxotes lorentzi. NCBI lineage: Eukaryota > Metazoa > Chordata > Actinopteri > Toxotidae > Toxotes > Toxotes lorentzi. The sequence goes on along the minus strand of JBBMJY010000017.1, from coordinate 8,102,110 downwards.
GAGGACCTTGAGTCGAGATTATTTGGTCCCACAATAAATCTTATGTATTTGTCTGTTCCAAAAGTACAAACGCCGAAGAAACAAAAACAGCAGCAGCAGGATTTATTTTCATAAAAGTAAAACTGAAATCCTTTTATATGCATTAATATAATTTGTGTAAAGTACTGTTGTTCCTGTATCATGTATGTTGTCTCCTTGTTTCTGCATCAGTGCCACAAACCAAACTTGATACGTCCAATTTTGCTGCAATAGATGTCGCTTCTAATTCTGCACATCTGGGACAAAACTCCCCCAAAGAAGGTTTTTTTAAGGGAACAACAGCCTACATATGTCACTTTCTCTCCGCAGAATCTTTAGTAATTATGTCTTTCGCATATCACAGTGAAGTTGAAGAAAACCAGACACCCTTCAAGTCTGATAGGCAGCGTTTAATTGGTTCAAATATCAGTGCCAGAAATAGAGTCAGTCAGCAGCGAGCATTACATAACTGTAATTTAGTTTGTTCTGGGTCAGCGGGTCTCGGCTCTCCGACGGTGCAACGTTAAAAAATGTGACAATTCTTGTTTAACACAGTGTGAACGATGCAGATCAGCAGGCAGGATTCAGCCTGGAGGTTACAGACAGTTTTCTGTCAGGGTTCAAGTGACGGGACTTTCTAATATTTTCTTCTATTACAGATGACGTTCAGCAGCAGTTTTTCCAACTGGCCCCCAAAACAAAGACAAACCCAACTATGGGATGTGTGTGCCTCTAAATGTGATCCATTAACTTTCTATCAAATAGACTCTGTGTAACATGCATGTGAACAGAGCCAATACTGGTCTTATTGATATTAACACAGATTAAAAATAAATAAAGTCCTGATATTCATATATATTTCTGGTGTATTTATGATTTTTCTTCATTACATATTCCTATTTGCTGTATCTGTATTTATTGTTACTTAATGTTAGTTTCAATAACCAAATTTAAGGGGACTGCACATGTTTTTCATTACGTTGTGCTTATGGTAAAAATAAATAAAAGTTATTTGGGTTTTTGTTTTTACTATTAATCTTAATTGGATTAAGTTCTACACACAAAAAAAGCTACTTTTTTGTGTAGCGGAGAAAGAAGATTAATATAAAAGGTCGGAGAGAAACCACACAACTAGAGGCTAATATACAATACCGCCAAAACAAATGGTTTTACCAGTTTGGTGTCGAATAACTTGCCTGCACAAAATCCTCTACCCCATTCAACACCTTCAGGCTGTGAGACAGGCAACATCACAACGCATCAAAATGTGCTCTTGTAGCTGAATGGGATCAAATCCCTGCAGCAGATCAGTGCCCATGGTTTTGGGATAACACCGTTTACACTCACATAAGGATAATGTTTGGTTCCCACATATATTTTTTACAGAATACAACACCTAACATGGAGTATATCCTCTATGTCGGTTGCCTTGGGAAATGTATTTAAAGGGAAAACTCAAACTCCCACATGTTATTTCTATAATACTGTCCTCCTCAGTTCTAATTAGTGAACGTGAAGCAGCCTGTCGTCACGCCGAACAGCAGAGAGACACGCTGCGGTGATGATGTCATGTACAGACAGATCCCGGAGCTGCTCCTCAGACGGTGAATAATGGAACAACTGCTGGATGTGGGGACGTTTTCTGATTCACAGCGAGGAGCCCAACATTCAAATGAAGCTCATTTGGACGGAACATCTCAAACAGAAAGTCCCATGAGCCCGCAGAGTCAGTGCCAATGCAGAAACTCATCAATCTGGGACTTGAAGCTCTGGTTTTCAGTTTAGGGAGCTGGTTTTCTTTGTTTGATAGTGTTTTTATTGTCATGGAAAATAAGGGAAACAGTTTTGTGGAATTTAGTTTTTCCCTTGAGAGAACAGAGCTGACTTGATTTCAAACTGACCCTTAGCTAAATCCTGTCCCCCTCCCTTAGTTGTCGTTGCTACACCTGTTGAGCTGCAACTAAAGCTACAAATTCCAGGTAAAAAAAACGACATCCTCACCAGTACGAGTATTGTTGGTGAACGGCTGGTAGAGCATGTTAACCATAATTTTATTGCACCTTATTATGAGGAAAAATGTAACACTGATGTTTATCCAATAGAAATAGACAAGGTACTGGACAAACAACACAGACATTAGACTTAGGCTTCATTGTTAAGCCTTTAAATGTCGATTCTTCCACCAACTGACAAGAAGAGAGGACAGAGCTTCCAGTCAGGACAAGTCTTCTCTTTTTATTATCTAAACCTTCATCTTGATGGAGACTTCACTTTAGTAAAGTTGCACTCTTCCTGTTCTAAAACATGTCCTCCTATACTCTAAAAATCCTGAGAAAAAACGGGTTATAATCAAGACAAAACAACAAGCTTAATGCCTGCTGTATTTTTCTGGATGCTGAGCACAAAGGTGCCAGCGACCAAGCACAGACTGGTTCAATTAAAAAAAATTGTTGACTGTTTATCATTTATTTATCCATCAGAAAACAATTGGACGCTATGATTGCAATTTGCTTGA
>JBBMJY010000017.1:8074258-8094477 GCA_037833715.1 Toxotes lorentzi | reverse complement strand
AAAAGGGGATCTTTCAAAAGGTTTTGAAAGTTTTTTAACTTCTTCCCTTTTGGTTGTGCTGGAGGGGAAGAGGGGGGGGGTGGGTTTTGGGCCCCCCCCCCCCCCCCCCCCCCTTGAAAAAAATTAAAAACAGTCCCAACCGTGCACAGGGAAGAAAGAAAAAAGGAGGAAAGTGCCACGAGTGGTTGACAGTCGGTGCATATTGGTTGTTTTTTTCCAAGCAGGGAGACATAATCACACAAATAAGACATCAAAGATAGATTGAGAGTTAAAATATGCAGTTGAAAATTATTCAGATTGCTTTGGGATGGCAGGGAGAAAAATATTCCCTCAAAGTGTCCGACTGGATGAGATCAAAACTGTGTGATACTGTGAGACACATGCACGAATAAGAGACGAATAAGAGAGGGAGCATTCAGACATGTCCGGGTTTTTTTTTTTTTTTTTTTTGTTTTGTTTCAGGGGCCTTGGCAGCTTCAGTATTTCATGTCATAGTTCCCTTGACTGGAGGGGAATCCCTTTTTTTTTCTTCTTCTTGTTTTTCTGGTCACTGGCATGCAGCTCGCCAGTATGTCGCCTCACAATGTGAACTCTTGTGCCCTGCAGGTTGGCAGAGAAAAGCGACACACACAAACTGGCTGCTGCCTGCAAGTCACAGCCAAACGCTGCACCTGCGCCATGTTTGCTGGCTCCTTTTGGTCTAACCTCCTCTCCACCTGCCTGTACAGTAAATGCGGCAAAAATCTAGCCTCAAAACACATACACACAGTCACGCCAGCAGAATGCGTCAACTCTTGCGTCATGGAAATTTGTCTTTAGCAAAGGAAAGAAAGGTTGAGGGAAAAGGAAGCTTTACAATGTCAGTAATTTATCCACCGGTTCATCATTTTCTGCCTCTCTGAATCCAAAGTGCTCCCCTCACTTCAGGCCATTCTGATCCTGGATTAAAGCTACAGATATGTTTGTGGCAATCAACTGACAATAATAACATATCATCCTATACGGCAATCACTGCTAAAAGTCCATAAATGCTAGTAGTGTCCTAAGATGTGATTTGATGCTGTCACCGGATTTTGAAGCCCTCATTTCAGCCTGACAGGATCAGAAAGGCTGCTCCATATGTCTTACACGAAAGAGACATACACAGCAAATATGGCACTATTTCATTCATCAGTTTTAAAAAACAACAAGGACAGTCTTAAAAGTGTGTTCTAGAACAAACCAACAGCCAGTGGAGTTAATTAATTTAGGTGTGTGCTCTTCTTTGAGTCTTGGTCAGCACATGCTGTGCGGTGTTTTGGGTAATCTGTAATTACCCAATGTAATTAGTGTTCAGAGTCTGCCCAACAAAAAAACAAGACTTTGCTCTGTTAAAATTCCTGAGGTGACAAAAGACAATTCTATTGTGGGCATTAAAATTTAAATCCCAAATTATCCTTATCTATGGGCAGATGTGTGATGCTTCCTTTTTCTTTACATACAAATCAGTGTGATGTCGATCAGTTATCTGAAAAATACAGCATGTAACCAATGAAACTGCATCATAGCTCCCTATGGAGGGAAGAAGACATCAACAGACTTGAATATATTGCTATAACCTGTCTGATGCACTGAGTGTTTCGCTGTTAGAGGGAAGCTTTGTGCCTCAGAAACAACAACACACTAAAAATGTTGAAGAAGCTGCGAGTTCAGTGATGTTAAGGGACAGAAAGTTTCTCTTTGTCTGAAAGCTCTCAAATGTGCCACAGAAAGCTGAGATTCAAAGCGAGGCCCATCTCTCCTAATTAACACTTTGAAAGATAAAAGCAGTTTATTAAATCAATCAGGATGATGGTTGTTTGTGAATCCCAGCAGATAAGGACATTTGCATATTAACTTTGCAGTTCTAACCTACATTTGAGGATCTTCTGAGATTGTGGCCGGCTTCAATGTAAATATTTTCCCCTCACTGCTACTGTACACGTTTTAAAGTTTCATCGCCCGGATTCTCTGGTGGATTTTCAACTCATTAAAAAATAAAGAGATGGATAAATAAGCAAACATATAACGTAAACAGACAAACAAATGAATAAACGAACACGGATATTATGGCGCTGGAGAAGCTTTGCCAAAATTTGTGGCAAAGACGGGGCAAAACAATCTGGATCTTAACTTGCTGTTAGATATTCCCTGTTCAAAACTAGGCAGTAAATTAAAATGAAAGCAACAAATAGGCTTTAAAAGAGTATTATATGTGCCCTCCAGTTAATCTGGCACATACTAAAGAGCTGTTTCAATATGTCCTGCCAAAAAATTTACTTCCATGTGAATCATGCATTTTCTTGATAATGTTTTAAGTGAATATAGGCAGCACTGTGTTTAGATGAGTTTACAAAATTATTTCTCTTCCGGTGTGTTCAGGGATGCTCTATGGTGTTCTCTACACTGACTGATGGAGACCTAATATTTAAGAAAAGGCCAATATTTGCAAACTGGTAGATCAGCCTAATCCTCATTTGTGCTTCCTCAAGAAGACATTTGCTGAGGAACTGTATTCTCAAAGCTCATCTGCAGTCAAACCTTCCCTGCATCCACAGCGATAACATTAGAGCGTCAGTTGTGAGACAGAGACAGCCACAAAGAAATCAAAGCTTGCGGGTATTGACCGGCCTCTCATACGGACACGGAGGAAGAAAGAAACGCCAGATCAATACCAGTCGTCCGTAATCCTGGTACCTACACAACAGCATCATTGTGTTTTGATGGGTGGGCCGAAGCTTTGGAAGAAATCACCCCATACAAAAGGTCCTGTCGCCATTCTTTGCCTCTCCAAAGGGTCACGCATGCTGTCGACTGCCGCAGCACTCGATACTCGACTTACTGATGTGAAATCCGCGCACGGATCCACAGCTGCAATCAGTCCAATCTGCATTCATACGGACAAGAGGTGCAGATCTGAGAGCAGCTATCACCACCTCATCTCCAGCAGAGAATAGGTGAAGCAGTTTTCCAGGGAAGAATAAAAAAAAAAAAAAAAAAAAAGGAAGTTACTTTAACGACTCCGATGGCTTTTAATTGCAGAGGCCTGGATATTAGTTCAAAACCGCTCACTTCATGCTTGGGAACACAGTGCCACGGTGCCTGCGCCCTCACCCAACACTTGTTTTATCTGCTAGGAGATTGAACTCACTTCACAGTAAAGAGAGGCCAATTAGGGTGCAAAGGGATTAAAAGCACAGGAAAAAAAGCTCTTCTATTTCTCCACTTTTGTAGTGGAGGACAGGCTATAGGATGAATGTACAAGAGAGGAAGAAAGCTCAGCACTTTATGATTGTGAAATTAAAGAGAAAAACGAAGGCGTGAGGTTATTTCCTGCCAGTTGTCCCTTGAGAGGGGAGAAAAAAAAAGTCCACCTTGTATTACTTGCTGGATATCATTAATCTGTGATATTCACAGCATTCAGGCAGTTATTTTGTGTATTGGGGGCTGGACTGGACTGTTTTGGGTTAAACCACTTTCCCTCCACCTACCTTGTCTATTTCTTATCACATTAGTGAAGTATCACATTTATCAAAATGGCTTTCTTCTGCTTGCCTTTGGCAAAACATTTTAGCCAAATCTGGGACAAAATGGGACGAGACTTAAAACCTCATTTTCCATGATATTAATGCCAATTTCTTGATCAGATTATGTTAGGTAATGATTCTGAACAGTACTGACATGGACAATTTTATACAACATGGTTGATGAGCAAACTTTACTTCTGCCTCAAATAGCTGACCATCAACATCAAAAGTGCTTTGATACCCATGCCATGGGGAATTTCCCAGTATCATGACTTTAAACCCACTACATCCATGTTGTTGTGAACTATGATCTTCTGAGAAATCTTCAATTGGTGAATTCTTCTTTTGAAAATATCTGGACATGCTGTGCCTGTTTCACAAGTTATTTACAGACAAGGTTAATTGGGGCCACAAATCACAAGTAGCTTTTTTTTACAACAGTGTTTTATAAGACCAAATAATAATTCGTTATTGCTGTTAAAGCATGCAGGGTAATGCAGGGGGAGATACATGCTTTGCTTTGCTGTTTATTTCAGATAAACAGGCCTGACCATTTATCCATCTCTCTGAGTGGAAGATAGGCTCTGACTTCCTCTAATAAAATGATTACCAACCTCTGGTAGTGGTTCACCCCAGATGCACTGTCCCCCAGAGATGTCCAAGGGATGCTATTAACTAGGGCGAAGGGTGGAGGAGGTATGAGGGGAGGGTGGGCTTCCCCCAGCGAGGAGTGTCTTTAACATAAGTGGAGATGAGCGTAACCGGATGGTGGAGGCGAGGGGGTTTCCCCAGGAATGGAGGAGAGCGGCAGGAAATCGATGCATTGTTTGTTTATTGGTTTGACCTCTGAACCTCTGCAGCTCTACATCTGTCAAACCCACCCCCACCCCTCTCTCTTTCTTGTTCCTCTCTTCCCTTCTTCCCATTTACTCTCCTCCTGTCCTATTTTCGCATCAGTCTCATGCCAACATACAAGTGCATTTCCAACAATATCCAAGGGCCTTTGCAAGTTTCGGATAAATAAATGTCCATTTCATCTGAGCCATCTGTACAGATAAATACTTTAAAGTTCACGCCAGTGATTTGGTCTCACAGTTCAATAAAGTTGGGAGACTCATCAGAGAGATAAAGAGATAAAATGAATGGTCAAAATCAAAGCAGCAGATGCCAAAAGATCCTGACTTTAACTTCCTGTTACAGGTCAAGCTCCAAAAACACTAGCTCCTACATTACCCATAAAGCAAGTGAACAGTGTATTTTTGTTACACCCTCTGTCTTTTAAACTCTGTGCCTACTTTGCAAGAGGTTATTAAAAATTTATATTCACCAAACACAAGCTGAAAAATCCTGATGACATTATCACGCTTCATAAAACAAAAATTAAATAATAATACTTTAAAATCAGAGACATGCAACACTCTCGCAAAACTTCACTGTTTAACTTAATCAACATCAGTCACCACGCACTCTGAGTAGTTAGCATGAGCACTGATAGTCACATACAGAAACTGCATCATCCAACAAATCAAAGCAAGAAGATATCACCTGATTAACAGGTGAAAAACAAAGATCAGACAGGTCAGTGCAGCTTTTGTTTAAATTTCATTCAATACAAGTACCACCTTCTCAATTTGGAGGTCAAGTCTGTGCAGTTTCATCGTTGCCAAAGGAAGAAAGAAGAAAAAGGGGGGAGAAGACCTTCCTTTCACTTCTGTAAACGGAGGGAGAAAAACTTCCAAGATCCAGATATGTGCAACGAAAAGGTCACCCGAATCTTACGACTCTTAGTGATGCTAATGGGGCCTAATTTGAAATGGAATTTATTCACATCTTAAAATCCAACAATGAGATTTCATTCAGATGTAGCAGTCACTTTTTACTTGCTTTAATGATAAGTAGGTCCGAACGCAGGGAGAGAAAAAAGAAAGAAAAAAAAAGATCCCCAAGGTGCTTTGACTCTGTTCTTTTATTAATGACTTGAGCCCTTTTGTGACCGCCACAGAATCATTTGATGAATCATTATCATGGAGAAAATCATCACGACTGATCATATTAAGAGGGGAATGCAGTTGTTTTGCAAGGCCTCCCCTCTTGTCCATTGTGAATTATTGTCATTATCATTAGCATGAAATGAATTCTGGCCTTTCAAAAGGGGAGCGCAGCTATGAGTTAATGTATATTCATCCGGCGTCGGGCCACAGGCTTGTTTTGTCTGTTATTGTAGCGACGCTTTGAACCTGCCTCTGTACGAGAACGCTGATAAGTGCGCCTCGGCAAACATCAACCTTGTTTACATTAATGTCTGCAGACTGTTGCAGGTCGACTCACAATCCATATCAATCCTGCGCCGGTGAATAAATTCCGGCGACGAGACATCAATGAGGTCCAGATCTGTATTATAGCAACATAAACAATACATTTCTGTATGTCTGCTGCCACTGAGGGAATAACAGGGCTGTATTTAGTCAAATTTCTAACATGGAGTCATGTGACTGGCTGCATATTTCAGGAGTTTACATTCCTCTCTGTTGGTTTTAATGTCACTCTAACAGTAATGTGTCTGGTCTCCTGACATCGGGGACGTTTGGGGGACACAGAGCCCAGTCGAGAGAAGCATCTGCAGCCTGCTGACTGAACGGGGCCCCCCCTCCAGCGCTACCTGAGCCCTGGCTGGGCCAGTAGCCACAAGCTGGGGGGGGGCGGCTGCTAGAGGAGTAGGAGAGGGGGAGGCAACCGCCATCACCATGATCTGATTTATCCTCAGGCCGGAGACTACAAATGAGTACAGACAGCTTTTTCATTGCCATAAGACACATTTGCATCCATGTGTGTGTGTTTGTGGATGTGTGTGTGTGTGTGTGTGTGTGTTATTGGAGAAGGGGGGTGTGGGGGGTGTCACAAGATGCAGATGCAGTTTCATAAACAGCTCAGTTTCAGCAATGAAAGGCTGACACGAAAGCACAAATTGTTGCATGTATGAATATATAGTGATGTTTCTTTATGCTTAAGTTATTTATGTTTCTTCTCCACAAACTGCTGCACAGTTATTGAAACAGGAGTATAAAAGAATTCCGATTTTCATAAGAAGGCCTGTATGTTTTTAGAAACACATAACCGGAATCTTCAAATGCTTTAAAGTTGCTGTTCTATGGTCATTAAGCGAGGCTGTTTAATGTTTAGGATTTAATGTTACACCTCATAAGAGTGTACCTCTAAAGTGAGGAGCTCATTATTGCTCTTGGATAAAAGCTTTCATAACTGCTGTTTGGCTCCTTATTGCAGCAAAATCTCAATCTTCTCAACTCGTTCCTGCTTAAAAAAAAAAAAAAGAGTCCTGAAATTTTATTTTTTTTAAAACAAGTGCGAAGACATGACAGTGGAATATGAATATTTCAACCTGTTACCAAGAAAAATGTACTTTTTTTTTTAGAAATCATTGTGTTTGTGCACAAGAAAGTATTTTATCACTTCTCAAGTGTCTAGTTTTATTGTAATCTTCTGAAATAACAATACAACTAATGAACAGAAGGCTTTTTCTACTAATTCTGCTCAATTCTTTTAACTTCTCGACTGCATTTCCAACATTTGTGGACCGAGGGTGAAGTCAGGTTGCAGACCTGAGAGCACTGAACTTTCCAGTAATTATTCTGCACTCGGGTCAGCTCTGGACAATATGTTAGCCATCTGCCAGCATCTGTGCCTTCTCCCACTAATAGACTGAACTCCCCACCTCCCCACCTTCTCCGCACACCGCCACACACATAACTCCCCCCCCAACACCGGACCACCACAGCCCTGGAGCTAGCAGAGCCGGGGGTGAAGCGCTAAGCAGGTCACATGTTGTCTTTCAGCCATATTTGGGTCAGGCCTTTGGCACTAGATGAGGGGAAGCTTAATGCACAGAGGCAATGGGTTATAATCCTCCCTCCAACACACACACACACACGTGCACTGTATATTGGCCACACACACACAGGCATGTAGATGAAACAACGGACATACACATACTGAGCTCAAATGACTTTCCTGGACGGGCGTGAAATTCCTCATTTTCTCTGATATGATCCCAGTTCAGGGTTAATCTAATTTCCCAGAAAGGTGCTGAATACTTGCAATTCAAACTTCAATATCCAGAATTGTATATTGGCACAAAACAGAAGCTGATGGCAGATTTAGCAGAGCATATGTTGCATGGAACATATGTTTGGAGCATATGTTTAATGCCAGAGGAAAGAGGTCTCACACATGTCAACGATCACAGGTAGAGGAGATCTTAAACACAGAGCAAAGAGTACAGAGAGAAATCAGAGCAGGGGAAAAATGGTCTGTGTTCATCTAGTTCTTGTGTTAAAAAGTCTGAACTTTCCTGAGTTGGGAGGCCAAACAGTTGCATCTAATATTTTGGGAAATGTATGCAAAACTGGACTGCCAAATTTGCTCCCTCCATTAAGATTAGGACACGGCACATATATCTTGGTGGCCTTGAACGGCTGGAAATGTGTAAATTTAATAAAAAGTAAAAATATGGAAAAATAAACTTTCTTTTATCAGGAATTCATTAGGGGAGAACTCAGGGCGTTGTATGTTTTTTGATGGCGTGTGAAGTTCCTGGGGAAGAGGCTGAGTGCGCGGGTATGAAATGTGATCAAATTTCAAATACATTCACAGTCGTGGCAATTTGTACATTTGCATCAAAGTTCTGGAGGACGTCTGACAATAAATGGGATGAGGTTCGACACATTTGCTGCTGCATTTCAGCCTCCTCATCAGCATTGCTTGGCTCCTGCCCTCAAAGAAAACCGCGTCTAATGAAGAAAACACTTAAACTCCGAAAAGCAAATCAGACGATGTGATGAACGGGTGGATGGCACACAACGGCTGACAAAAAAAAAAATCAGGCCAGCGGAACAGCAAAAATCACCACAACAAGACCCAACAAGAGGGTGAGAGCCCTGAAAGGTCACAAGAGGTCAAAGACAAATTTAACCCTATCAGGTAGAGTGGTTGGATGTCGGTCATACATGCTGCCATAGTGGTTTTCATCTTGGTCTGCAACATTCATCATCAGGTTCTACATATTCATACCTCCCTGTACAGCAGTCTAGTCTCCTCAAAGGTTTCCACCATGAAAAGTGAGACACTTATGATGTCTTGAGCGGTGACATATTTGCACTTTTCTCCTTCCTCTGTGCAATCACACTAATTGCTTTCACATCTGACTTTTGGCTTCCTTTCCTGCACAGAAAACCTTTACTGTGATTCTTATCTCACAGTGCCGTCAGACAGGCGTCAGATTTGGCTTTTTGAAGCTTCCGTCTTATGACTTCATTGTGGTTAGAGCTGCACCAAGTCTCAAAAGGCACCAATAGGAAAGACTTTAAATTTAGGGACTTATATAGCCATCAGAAGAAACTTGTGGGGGTGAAAAACTACAGGTTAAATCCGAATAAACATAGCCATATGAGTTTTACTGGGATCCAAATACTAGAGCCATACTGTTCATTCCTGCTGGAGAATTTGAAGCAACATGTTCTCTGCCCTCTGATTTGACCCATTTGAGCATCTCCCGGAAAAGCAAATCTCTATCTTCATGGTTACAATAATAAACACACTGCTAAGCCATAATTCGTCACCGAGAGAGAACGTGCAGTCAGGCTGCTGTAGCTGGGATGCGCTGATCTGAGGTGTGAATGTGATAAAACTGCTGCTTTTCTGAAGCGCTGAGGTATTTTAATGCTGAGAAACAGGACCGTGGTGAATCTTACGACGCAGGTGCTGACAGCTGGGACTCAGATTTTCCATAATGTTTCCACAATCTCTCACAGTGAAATGCACAGAAACAGGTATGTAGAAATTCGAGGTAACATCTCTCAATGAGGAACATCCCTCTCCGTGCTTACATATCTGCATGCACATAAAGTAGAAAAGAAGAAATGGTGAACGGGCGAAGCTGTGCATATCATCATCAAAAAAAAAAAAAAAGCACAATGTGTCCAGGAAGTTCAAAAACTCCAACTTCTCCCCTCCTCCTTCAACCTCCACCTCCTCCACCCTTTTCATTCTCCTCTCCTTAGCACATTCAAATGTGCAGGTTTGTTTTGGGGATAAAGTCCTCCTCTTTGATCAGCGCTAATTAGACAGCCCCTGCTTTCGTTCGCTACCTATTAGGGCTGGGTAGGTTATCGCCATCCTAATCTCTGGCCGGTAGCCAGGCGAGGGTGCTGCGATCCTGAAGGAGCCCCCTCAAAGCCGTCTAAGGTGAGGAGGAAGCGTGATGAAAGGGCCGTCTCCTTTCAGCACAGATCAATACGCTCCTCTCCTTTGCCTATGGGGATCAAGAGTTTGAAACACAAAGGGGGTTTTTGCATAAAGATCCAAACAATGGTTCACAAGACATTTTTTTTCTCTCTCACTCTCTTGCTTTATGCTTTATACTTTCTCTCTTGCACTTTTTTTCTGCCTTTCCTTCAACTTTCCTCTCCTGGAAGGAGAAGGAGTGGGGCTACTTAATGAAGCAGGAAATTTGGATTTTAGAGGTTCAAAACGCCTGCAGGAGACAAACAACCAAAGTTGCAGTAATTTCTTTTGGAGCGTGTTTAGCCTTTACTCGCTGGATGGTAGGATATGTTGCTGTGGTGGCTCGTATGTAAGGATTCACTTACAGACTCTCACATACTGTTTAAAGTAAACAAATGTCACTGCTCTGCCAGATGTGCATCGTATGTTCACATAAACAACAACATTCATGCATGCATAAAGAAAGCACAACTAGACGCTTCTAGTTTATTTGGTCAGTTTAGACTAAACAACCGATTAGAGATTAAAAGAAACATATCATCAACCGGGGAATACAGTTACAGAGTTTCTGTCTATTTATGAGGACGTTTAACACACTGACATCTATGTATTGTTTAGAATTTGCACAGGAACTAAACTTGACTCCAGCACTTTTTGCCATGGGACTGAGGCAGTGATTCATGAACTAGCAAACTGTAAGATTTTAGTTGTGTACTGCTCCGTGAACTGAACCTGGAGTGAAAATGATCACAATGGCCAAATAAGTGACAGGCTAATCTATCGATACATACTGTACATTACATGTTCACGCAATTTTTCACAACACTAGTGGCGTGTTTAAGTGCTGGAGTCTTGAGAGTGGAACTGCACGTGGTAAAAAGGTTGCGGACTGGGGAAAAAAGTAGAGACGTGATGTGTTTTAGAAATCACCTATGTGTGGTCTGCTTTTCCTATTGGTGGAAAGACTAGTCACTTCACTCCTTTCTCCACTATTTTCACCATGATTATGTGACCCCTTTTTGCAAGTAATTTCCCCTGGATTAGAAAAACAATCAATCCAATCAAGTCTAAGAGAGGAGGGGAGGGGAAAAAAAAGAGATTTGAGAGGAAATCTCTCAAGAAGTTGTTGGGCGTTGCGGGAGAAGAGAAGAAGGAGCAATCTAGACGGCCGGCGTATATTTTCCTCTCAAGTAATTCATTTATGTCTTCAAAACTCTTTCAGAGACCAGAGTTACTGTGCCTTTGTTGTACTTTAAAAAGCTTAGCCAGACTCTATGAAGAGAAGCAATGAGAGCACTTTAGAAAAAGCTACAAAGGGAACGGACGGGTGGAGGAAGAAAGAAAAAGTGAATGGCACCACTGATAAAGTTGAGCAAATTAAGTCATTGACCTGCGGTGGAGATTAATAGCAAACAAGGTGCCCCAGCTTCACAAGTAATGAATATTCTTCAAACGGCGTGCAGGGGGAGTGGGGGTGGGGGGGGGGGTGGCAGATAGTGCCGACTTGATGCGGATGACATTGAAAGTTGCGGAGAACAGAAAAATTCTGCCATTTTTCATTTGTATGCAAATTCGCCTGTTACACAAATTAACCCCTGAACCCCGGTGTCAGTCCTCATCTTGGGTGGAAGCCGGCCCCCTGCCGGGGCCCCGCGGCCGCTATACCCACCCACACTTCTCCTCTCGGGTCAGCGGCAGCTTTAAACCCGGTTCCAGAGGGAAAGTTACAGGCAGCAGCTCCGCCCCTATTGTTTACTGCTCTTATTTGGCGGGGAGATGACCTCATGAGGAGAGAATCTGAGACCACTCTGTCATGTTTAATCCCATCAGTGGCTAATGTGTCCACCAACAAGCATGAAAACATCACTTTGAGGCGTCGACTAAAGAGCAAATACTGATTTGTAGCTGCTTATTTCTGATTAGCTTTGTCCAGAGCTTAACATGAGCATTACTGGAAAACTCAATCAATAATGACAAGGCTGTTTGTAACCATCAGATTACAGGTGGACGACACAGACACTGCCCAATATCAGACATTTTAAAAAGCACAGACTAACAGCCACATATTAACCATATATTGGTCTAACTGAACCACTACAGGTCTGTTTCATTTCCATCTTCTTCTGTGGTTCCTGTCACCAGGCTGGCACGATTAAAATGCAAAATGCCGGCTGTGCAGCACCCACCTTGGCTAAAGCTGCCGGAGCTAATCACTCCCCGTTGCTTTAAGGTGGACCTCCGGGACGGAGAGCAAATCCTGCTTCACTCTGCAGCTGCTGAGTTCACGGCATCTCCCTGCAAATGGAAATACCTCTCAGTTTGAGTGGGCAGAATAAGACTTGGCCAAAAGTGTAAAACATTACATCGACCAGTGATGCCTTAACTTCTCACCTTATATTAACTAAACAGCCTAATACAAAAGAAGTGTAATTTAAATTGGGACAGTGCAGTTGTTGCCATGCTCATCAACACAAATGACTTATGTTTTGAGCATGTCAATTTTCAGCAGACTGATTCATATGCACAAAAACACCTGCATAAGTAGCCACAGTGTAATGGCACTCAAGAAAAGACAAATTAAGATGACATTAACATGGAAATAGTGACAAAAACCAATTATACTTTCAGAACACAAACAATCTTATTTAGCCTTTGGCCTATAAAAGAACATATAATTTAGTTATTTAGCCTCAAATATAAAGTGAAAATGCTAAATGTCCAAATTTGTGTTATACAATATTGTATAATGCCTCTGTACATGTGCTACCGTGTACTGTATATCAGTGTAAAGAGTAAAGAGTATTAGAAGGTCATAGATGAACAAGTAAAACTTATATGTGTGAGTCACTGCAAAGCAAAAGTCAGAAAAAGCAGAGCACGGGTGCTTCTGGGATTGATTGTTGTAGAGTTTATTGATCCAAGAGAGGATTGGTGTTTTTAATCTGATGCAAAGTGATGGAAAAAGCCATAAATGTATTGAAATGATTGTGTTTATCAGCTAATTGAGGGGCCAAGCCCTGCTCTTACATCTGTGTACTTATTACAGTGCTGTCTGTCTGTCCCTCTGGTGTCAGGAAGGAGGAGGCAGCCCTAAAAAAATTTCACCATCTGCGGAGGAAGGTGGCAGCCGTGCGGTGATTGACCCTTTTAATTGATGCGGCTTTAATTATGATAATCGCCTGCCAGAGTTGCTGTTGTTTTGCTTTCCCCAACACCTCCCCATCCCTTTTTTTTTTTTTTTATATCAGCGGTGTTTCATATCCTGGCATCCACGGGTGCAGGTGTTGTACAGATGTTTGGTTGCCTCCTCTCGACGCTGTGCAATTTGTTAGCCGCTAATCAGCAGCCACCTTTGCATTACTGCAGTGACACGCGCTGAAATTCTGAACTGAATCGAAAGTTGATGTTACAGTGTGTCACGACAAACTGGTTATGGAAGCAGTGGGTTATGAATAAGCACCTTTCAAAATGAATTTCTGAGTAACATCTGACACCATGGCCTTTAGATTCATATTCATGTTGACATCTGTACTCACATTAGTTTGGTCACAGAGTCATAATTTACCAACATCTATATATTTCAGGCCACACAAACAGAGGCATCTACGTCTTTGACAGGTAAAATGGTGAGAATTTTAAAAACTGGAGCCATGTTTTAGAAATACAGAGTTTGGTACTTGAGGTTCAATCAAAAACATCTTTTTAAAATTTGCACACTGTGTTTATAACCCACACCAAAACACAGGAAACTGTTACCTCAACAAACTGTAAAAGGAAGTTACAAGACAATACCAGTGGTTTTTAATGTTTTAGCCAACTTGCTGCCTACAGTATATTTTGCAGCTAACCACTTTATAAACACTGCAGCTGTGTTTTTGAAACCTGAACACACTTTTTAGACCATTCCAAGCATCTAATGGTATAAATTCATTTCCTTACACTATCAAACTCCTGAAGCTTTGCTGGAGTTGTGCAGCACCACGATCTGCATTTAAACTGCATTCACATGCAAAGATAATATTACTTTGCCAAAAACATACTGATACGGTTCTTTAAATCAACACAGCTACTATAAGACCAATGATCAAAATGACTCTTTGACAGACAATATCTCACTCTGTGTCAAGATACCCAACCTTTCAAACTGGATTTCTGTCCAGCAATCACTGTATACTCATTTATATTGCACTATATACACTGGAGCTATTTTTGATGAAATTATGATTTTTTTTTTTTTTTTCCCCAAACGAGATACCCCTTGTTTAGGAAATCTGGAATGTTGGTTACATATTCCCAAAGAGGATTTTGTACTTTTTGGTATAAAACCCTTCAAATTCTGTTCTGTTCACTGAAACTTTTGCAGAAGGAAACCCCTCCCAGAGCCACAGTACGGTGGCAAGAGCATTGAGTAAAATGGGTTTAGACAAACAAACACACACACACAGTGAGTGGCCACCAGTGGCTCTGCAGTAAGTTTCCCTTCAAAGGATCCCCTCAGGATAGACTGTGCGCGAACATAATCCAAGGCCCCTTTGAAGTGCACACTTGAAATGTCTTTTGGCTCGGCTGCTGCGAGTGGCATCTCAACCCTTTGGGTTATTGGAGAGGAGAAGCGCTCCTCGGTCGGCTCGAGGTGGAGAGGCAGCACCTGGTGGTCCCTGCTGCCTCTCCTCGCCACATTTCACACATTTAAAGTACACTGGGTGCTCGTCTCCTCAGCCTCCTCACGACCACAGCCAAGAGGTATAAACGGTGCTCTCGTTTTGCGCCGGATAAAGCACAAGTACATTTTGGAGTGGATTTTAATAAATCCAGTGTGGCTTTGTCGCACAGTGGAGTTTCACTTGTACACATATTTCTCTGCAGGCGGAGCTGCTCTGACGGTAGGAGCAGGCCTAATCTCATTGGTGGGGTCAAACAGATGGGCGGCGTCACAGATAACACAGTTTTTCACAGAAGAGCAACATTAGACACGCAAATAAAAAAATCAAGAACTTAGTATGGATGAAGATAACATGACTTTGCTGGAGACTGAACTAAGCCAAGAGCAGAGATTAAGGTGTGGAGGTCAGGGAGACAAATGGATAAATGGCGCCTCTGACTTTGATGCAAGAGGCCGTTGACTGCATCCCAATCCAAGTGTAATATCTGCCTTTTTAAAACCACAAGCGGCATCTTTCCTCAAACCTGCAAAGTCTTAGTTGCCACAAGCACAAACTTAAAGCACAGGGTCTATAGCTGGGTCAGTCCAGACCAATGTTCCTCATCTGACAGGTGGTACTTTACTTTTTTCACTCAACCAAGTTCCTTTCTGCGAACAAGAAATGCTAATAAAACTCATATAAGACAGGTTAGCTATGACAAAATGTTGAATAAATGTTTAAATATCATTCCTCCGTGAAGGATTAATGTATAAAAATACTGAGCTTAAAGGAGAAATATACATATCAGAACTCAAGTGGCCAATAGATTTGTTTCCTCAGACTTTCAAAAGACCCGTAGCATGAGAGTCAAATGTCTCTCATGCTGCTAAATCTGATCTGCGTGCAGGACGTCTCTTTTAAGATGCCTGAAGTATTCACACTGACATTCACACAGAAACTAAGGACATTTTCTTATTCATTCCATGTACTGGTCTTACAGTAAGATGCTGGGCAGGTATTTATCTTTAATCCAGTGCATTTGAATCAGACTGATGTTGCGGTTTATGGCTATTGATTAGATATTGAATTTTCAGTCTCATACAGTATCAGCCAGAATCATTCACCACCAACAGGGGTGAAAATACAATTCCACTCATTGGTGCTTTTAGATGTTTTCTTCCAGGTCGTTCAGTCCAAAAATATAGGTATCTCTGAGAATATATATAACAACTGACAGGTGACCAAACACACACCTTCAGCTCAGAGTCAGTGCTCTCCCACATTTTAATCACCGGCTCTCCACATCAACACATCCGACCACACTGGGAGCGCTGCCCGTCTCCTCCACGAGAGGCAGATAATCAGCCCTGAAGTTGTTCAGGCAGCTGAAAATGTGATTAGGTCCTGAGCGCTGCCTGACCAGCCGACACTGAGTTAAAGACTGCTGCCATGTGATGTGTCAAGGTTCTTCCATTTTTTCCTCCTCCACTGGCCTCAGAACAAACTCCCATCTTCACATGCAGGAAGGTTTAATTTCCCCCTATACTCCTTTAATCTGCCTTCCTATGATTATGACCTACATTCTTAAAGGTAGTAGTAAGTAGTATAAATAAAGTTTTTTCTAAATGTAAGATGGCTTTGATTTTGCTAGTGTTGGTCGCCGTCTGCTCTAGAGATCAGCGAAAAAAATCAGCTGTTACTCCGAAGATTGAGCTCCTGAGTTTGACTCTGAAGCATCAAATCTCACTTTGTATTTGTTTTCATCTCCAATTTTATAGTTTGTTTACATAAGAAAATACTGGATCCAAAGTTGGAGGGTATGCAATTTTTTTTTTCAGCTGGAAAACTCTAAAACACTACGGAAGGAAAACTTGAAATATGTTGGAGTAGTTTCTTATTTCTGTTGCAGATTTGAGGGATTCCCTTAGTTGTGTACAGCCCCTCATAAAAATGACTTGCTAAAACATTATACAGATGTCGTACTGTACACGGGCCCCTCTGTTATACATCTATAACATAGCTCAAAGTCAGACTGAGCTCCACTGTTTTTACTGCAGTTCTTATTAAATTTATATAAGAGAAAGATGCTGTTTGAGATGGTGAAGAGCAGCGACACTGTGTTTGAGTTTATAAAGCTGTTAGTTGTTGGACAACCAGTTCAGAGTCAAAGGCAGAGACGTGCTTTTTTACTCTTTTGTCTTTCATTTCATTTCATTTTTTTTTTTTTTTGCTATTTTTGTGACCTTTTCATAATAATGTGATGGCAACATGTTTTTAATCAAAGTCTCATGCCAACTAAGTGTAAATGAAATAAACTATTGTGAAAGAAAAGAAGATATGTGAGAAGGGATGAGAGAAATTACATTTAAAAGTAAGGAGTTACTTTCATTTCCTACCGTCAAGACATATATCTATAATCCTATGGAAGTACCATAACATTGCCTGACTTTAATGTGTATATCTGTGAGCAAGTGTGTGTGTTCTCTCACCATCTTAAGACCACTCTCAGAAACGGTGGGTTTCCAGGAGGAAGCGAGTCGTGACCCGTGAAGTTCTTAATGGCGATGGAGGGATTGAACAGAACGCTGCGGGCTGTAGAGATGATCGAGGAAGTCACTTTCATGCTTGGCTCCGCTTGGCACTCAGAAGAAAAACAAAAAACAAACAAAAAAAAAAAACACCAGGCTGGACGCAGGAAGAAAGCTGAGGGGAAAAAAAGAACAGAGAAAGATGGAAACAGAGTCATTTTGTGGAGAAAAGAGGAAAACAAAGGACAAAGAATTAATTGTATTTTTTTTTTATATAATTCAAACTTCATCTCAACTACAGTGACCTTAAATTCAGCTATAAGACAACTACAAATGTATGATTACATTAGGCAATAAATGTAGGAGGTTGGCAGGATGAATGGGCTGAGGCCCAGGGGCCCAAAGTAGTGGCCCCTGGGCCAAAAACCTCTATTTGAAGTGACCTTTAATCCTTTAATGTTCAGCGTCTACCAACATACAGATGCACAGTGCAGCAGTGTGCCCACATTTAAATATG
The DNA here is from genome assembly GCA_037833715.1 of Toxotes lorentzi. Classification (NCBI taxonomy): domain Eukaryota; kingdom Metazoa; phylum Chordata; class Actinopteri; family Toxotidae; genus Toxotes; species Toxotes lorentzi. Next base: position 8,076,947 of record JBBMJY010000017.1, on the reverse strand, counting down.
TTTGACAGCACTGTAGCTTTAAACACAACCTCCATTTACAGATATTTTGCGTCACACACAATATTTTCTATAATATCTGTGCAGAGATGGTTGTGATTGTGGATCTGCTGTGGCTGAGAGGTTTGGAAAGTGTTCACTCAGTCTCATCATCTCAAGAATGAACAAAATACTGACGCTCAGGTGCAGTTTTCGAGAAAAAGCAGCACTTTGTGTTGTTTTAACACTGATTATTCAGTTAGATGAGAATTAGTGCCTCTGCTCTTCTTATGCCTTGAGCCCTTTTCCCATGTAAAGCACTTTGAACTACAAGATCATAAAACAGTGCTATACAAATAGACTTGAACTCGATTACGCACAAAAATTGCAATATAAATTAAGGCAAGTTTGATGTTGTAAGAAATCATCCCTGCTGCTGGCGTCCTGCAGTGTAGTAGTATGATTTTCTAGCTCTATCAAAAAGAAGTTGTTTATTCATTCAGCAGCTGGATAATACACTCAGCACATGCACCTCTACTACTAAGTAGCACAAAGCAATTCAGGTTCCTCTTAGACTTACATACAGAATTGTAGTGAATTTTAAGGTGTAATATCCCTTTAAGATGGTCAAAAACTTCACAGCATTATTTTGTAAGAGTAGGTATCTCTTTTTCTCAGAATGGTGGATATCTTTCTTTGGAACGGAGCTCATGATGACATGTTTTCTAAATCCTCTGCCCTCCCTCGACACAGTTTTGAGGAGAAGTCTGCACAGAGGAAAGAAAGAAAGAGAGACAGTGTATGTGAGTGTGGTCGAGGCAGCCGGTGGGAGATTAACAGAGTTTTCTGCGAATGATCCTCGCCGACTGGCCAATCTGTTCAGCCGGGGTCTCGAATTCACGCAGACGGCGCGAGTAGTGACACCAACTGCTGCGACAGAAAGGGAGAGCGAGCAGGAAGTTCCATGGCACGCCGCCCGTCATGTGACTGGTCCGCGCTTGGTCCTCATCCAGCCATCTGTTTTTTTTTTCTTTCCTTCCCTGTCTTTCCCCCCACTGCTTCCTCTGCTGTAATTTTTTGGTTCCTCCCCTCGCTGGGCACTAAAGGGTCACATGTGGCCTTTCAGAGATTATCTGGAGAATTATGGGAACGATGTTTCCCTGTGAGGTTCAACACGACAGAGGCGAGAGGTTCAGTCAGCGTTGGAAAGAGAAAAAACATCTTGTTGAAGAAGTAGTACTGATACTAAAGTCCATACGCAGGTTACTTTTTTAATAGAACACAACAACAACACGTATCCTCGCCAACGCTACAGGTCACCTGCGTGATATCACCAAACTTCTGCAAAGAATTCTGCAAACATGGAGAAAATGGGCACTGTTTTTCTTTTGCAGCTGATCACGGACATTTGCAGTATGTGTCATGTGGATGTATCAAGCTGCTCGTGCTGTTTGGACTCTTTGGTCCCAGTCAAAGCAGGGTCCAGGCCACCGGTTTGTGCCACAGAAGTGGCTCAGGTAAAACCTCATGCCCTCAAAAGGATAAATGTCCAGAGTTCAAACCAACACTGCAGCTGAACATTGAACCTTATGCAACTATGTGGGAGTATGTTTGCCAGATTGGCAGGTGTCTCAGTCTCGTTGGGTGCTACCAGCTGTTCCCACCTTTAGATGCATTAAAACAATCCTGGATGTATGAGGAGAAATGGATTCTGGGAACACACATTAGTGACCCTCTCTGGCTGAACCCACAGTGTTGAAATGGCACCAAGGGCATATGTTTAGGCCAGATTCAGAAGAGTGATATCTCACTGTGGTTAAAAAAGAAAAAGTAGGAGTACATTAATACCCACTCGAACAGAGAGACAAGAGCAGAGGTTGTACAAGGCACTAATCCTGTCTGGGACAAAGGTTCACCTCCCTCCTGTGAACTCTAATCTCAAGTGATTTTGACTGAAGCCTCCACACTCTAACACACCGAGCCTCTATTCGTCCACTAATTTGCACCGTGTTAAATGAAGACAGTGTCAGCTCCACAGAATCCATATGGAATCTGAAAAAGTAAATGATTCAGCACAGATAAAACTGTAAGACAACAAACATAATTGCGTTTCGATGTCAAGCCTCTTTGCCCGGCTTTCATATCCCGGATCATTTGCCTGCGTCGCTTTGGAACAGAACTTGTTTCAAACGGCTGCCTTTCTCTCCAATATTGTGCTAATGCATTTAATTTAATGTTCGCAGAAGCTGTAATTGGTATAATATTGCTCTATAATACATTGAAGGAAACCTTAGCATTAAGCACTAAATTGAAATTTTGAAGCGAATGGTGAAAACGACTGTGGGGGCAAAGAAACCCCATTAAATGTAATTTGTTCTGCATGGCTGTGGGGGTAATGGTTACCGAGACACTCCTTTATTAAGTCGAATAGGTAGTGAGGTAGCCTCAGATTTGCTCTCTCTCTTTCCCACACACACACACACACACACACACACACACACACACACACACACACAGAGCACGTAGGCGTTAGGCTGTCGACACACTGTTAGTGGAGGTATTCAGCAAGGTGTAAGCTGTCGCCTGCTGTTATTCCAGCCACAAAGGGAACGTTAAGCGGCCACTGGAGGACTGCAAAACTCTCTCTCACACACACACACACACACACACACACACACACACACACACACACACACACACACACACACACACA
>JBBMJY010000017.1:8049401-8074158 GCA_037833715.1 Toxotes lorentzi | reverse complement strand
ACACACACACACACACACACACACACACACACACACACACACACACACACACACACACACACACACACACCTTATTGTCTCTTAATACCACTTGTACATCCAAGGTGAGGCTAAAACTGTGGAGACAGATTGCAGAGGAAGGAAGATGAGGAGGGAGAGAGGAGAAAGAGAAAGTATATGGACTCAGAAGCAAAGGAGTGTAGATGCAGAGGAAGAGGATGATGAGGAGGAAGAAAAAGGGAGAAGAGTAGCACTGAGGGAGAAAAACAGAGAGGAAAGTGGAAGAGGGAGGAAGACCTGTAGGAGGAATAGGAGGATAGAGGGAGATGAAGAGGCAAGGGGCATGGAAAAAACAGAAGGGAGGAGAGGAGGAGGAAGAAGCTAAGAAAAGGAAGAGACAAAATGAAGCAGAAGAAAGAGGGAGAAAAATGAAGGGCCTGGGTGTTGGGGGGTGTAAGGAGCAGAGGAAGAGGATGAGGTGAGGAGAAAGGAGGAAGAAGAGGAAAAAGAGAGGTAGAGGGAAACAGGAGAGCAAAGAGGATGGCAAAGGAGGAGGAGGGAGGAAAAAGGGAGAAGGAGGTCACAAAGAGAAGAGAAAAAAGAAAAACAGGGAGAGGCAGAGAGGAAAGAGATAAAGAGTAAAAAGAGAAAGAAGGGGAAGAAGGAGAGGGCAACAAGGACAAAAGAAAGGGGGAGAGGGGAAGAAGAAGATGAACAAAGGGGGAAGGGGGGATGGCGGGGGGCAGAGGAACAGGGGGAAGAATGATAGAAGAATAATATGAGGAGAGAGAAGGTGAAGAGGCAGGAGAGGAGAGGAGGAAGACGAGGAGGTCCCAGAGGAGGATGGTAGATCAAACACAGACTCTAAGTCAAACTCCACTGAGAGATCTTAAACCTCCTTTGTAATTGGAATTTAAAAAGTTAATACAAAGACGCTCTTTCAGTAAGATGTCTTTAGCAGATAGAAAAAAAAAACACAAGGATGACTTTTTTGTCCCTCTAGTGATGTTTAAAGCAATCACTTCCCTTCAAACAGGAAAATTAAAGATTTTTTTTTCTTTGGTGTAAGGATTTTTTTTTTTTTTTTTTTTTTTGCTCAAGAAAATAAAAACAGTAGATTCCAGTGAATTCAGGATTGATGAGGCACAAGATGCACGAATGCAATAAAATCTGACTGGTGAGTGGAATCACAGATTATATGTTCACTCATCCATTTTGGCAAAGAAGACATTTCTCCATGATTACTGCTAAAGAAATAATTCTTATATATATATATATATTTTTTTTTTTTAACTTTCTTACAAAGCATGAGTCTGAACGTGGTTAGCATAGATTATCAGATTATATAAGACTGGAAGCAGGGGGAATCAACTAGTTTGTCTCTGTCTATCATCCAAATATATAACTACCAACACCTCTAAAGTTGACTTATTCATACATTGTTCCTTCTTTGTTCAATCTATACAAAAACAGAAAAGTAAAAGCCACAGTTTGTGATTTTAGAGGTAGTTAGATTCTATTTCTTGATGAACAACAGTTTATCCATCCACCCCTGCAACCAGCTACAGTGCAGGTTGCCAGGTGTAGTCGATGAGCACAGGTTCGGCAACGTCACATTATACACTAAAATAAAATTATTCAAAGGAACACCGCAAAGATGCATTGAATATTAACAGTCCAATTTTAAAACATGTCAGGGAGGCGGTGGGTGTTGTTGTGCAGCAGTGGGAGCTGCAGAGTTTTGCTCAGTGGAGGAACAGATGGGAGAAACTCGCCAGGGGAGGATGAATTCCGGTCAAAAAGAAGGTGACAGCAGAGCGTGACCGCCAACATGTCCGCCACGTACTTCTCCCTCTCTATCTCACTCCCTCATTTCTCTTTGACTACAGCCTTCCTCCCTCTCTCTTGTCTCTATTTGCCTCTCTACCCATTCATTTCTCCATCTTCCTCCTTATTTTAACATATTTGCTCCTTCCTCTTTCCCCTCTCATCTCTCCTTCCCCTCCTCTCTTGTTCCTCATCGTTTTTCTTTATCTGGGGAGTTCATGGGGTTTTTCAGTCATCAAATCACCAACATCCGGGTGTTTTCAGGCTTTTCTCTTGTTCATATGTGATGGGAGGGTTTTGGGAGAAGGGATAGAGTGAGGGAGGCTGCATATGCTGCCAACCCCCCCTCCACCATTAACCACAGAGATCTTGATAAGTAACAGGGGAACGGCAAATATACTGTATATATAAATGTGTCTGAGAGGGATATTTGGCTCAGGGATACTTTCAATATTTGCACAGGCCTTTTATGCAAGTGTGCAGTTCACCAGAATGTGTCTGTTTCCATATGAAACTATCTGAGCTTTTCATTTTTTTGTTCATTTCTGATGAATTTGGCCAGTTTCCAAACTCCTGAAAGTCAGAATTGCAGGGCTTTTTTTTTCTCTTTTTGCTTATGAGCCTTTTTAGAGGCTCCTGGCCAAAAAAAACAAAAACAAAAAAACAAAACGGACTAAATCCACCCCGAAAGCAGTGGTTACTCTGGGCGATCAGGAGCCGACGCAGACCCGAAACGTGACTTCTTCACCCACTGAGTTGGTGGAAGGCGGATCATTAGGAGTGAAAGACTGAACAGGAAAACTTTGAAGCAGTCCAACATTTAAATGACGGTAAAAACAAAACTGTACAAGAGGAAAGAAAGAAGTTCAGCTGCCCACCATCTGATTTTCATAAGAATCATTTGAGTTTTAGTCCAAAAGAATTTTCGTCCTTTAAAATGAGTGACAGCAACTCCCATTGAAGTCATTACCAGCATAAAATTAAACATTACTACATTATTTTGCTTTTTAGAGGAAAACAGGTAACAGAGTGACAGACTGCAGCTTCTGTCTCAAAGGGAAGAATGAACAAATTGTATGTGCATCGAGTGGGTGTGCGCAAACAACAATGCACTACTCAAGATGCGTTTGAAGGCTTTTCAAGTCCTGGCGACAGGTGTAGCCTCCATAACAAGTCTGCATCAATCAACTTATGACACTTGTTTTTAGTTTCGTTTTTCTTTTTTTTTTTTTGCCCAATTTCCATAAATGTCTCAAAATTGTCAAGCTGTTTTCTAACTTGTGTAATTTGAATGGTGATGAGGTGCGTTTTTGGATGTTTGAGTACACAATAACAAATCATGAGATACTGTTTGGATGTATGAACAGTAAAGTATATAAGATAAATTGCTAATGTGATTCAAAATTAGCTGGGAATTATAAAACTCCTAACTGGTGAAATGAATGATCAACACTGTGGAATGTAAAGTGCAGCATCTTAAAATTTATTTTAAAAACTTTTCTACTTGTGTGTGTTTTCATGCAGTTCATGTGGTCCTTTTTATTCCTGTGGGAACTGTCTGATCCCTTCTGAACATTTCAGACTGGGCATTTGTTCCTCAAAAAGTTTGCTTATCATTCATCCAACCAGCAGATAATGGTTTGATGCCTCATCACAAAACACACACACAAACAGGTGTTCTCCGACTCTTACTCAGTACCTGACCACTGATAGTGGGAACATTTATTTGCTGTCAAAGTTAATGAAATGATGAACAGCATTTTAAAATGACAACACAGTGACACTGGTAAATTTCAAAGATGACATGCTACCAAATGAACTGCACTAATAATACTGAATAATACAGCCATGGACAATTTACACATCAGAGATAAAATACAAAAATTATACCAGTGACAGTGTTCACTGCACAGTCCACCACCAGCAGTTACAACAACAGCGTACTTCCTGTCAGTCTCTGCTTGTCATGCACTGTGACATATGAGCAGACAAACTGAAAGCAGCCTCCCAGTACCATTTTCTACTCTCCGTTTCACACGTGAATACCCAGCATGCATTAGGTGGGTGTGGGTAGGTGAGCCTCGGGCCAGATTACAGCTCTATGCTCAATTGTGTAGGAGGACAGTTTATACCAGGCACCCAAGGGCCTGCATAACCTCAGCTAAGGCTATTAATACACGGGTAAAGTCATAAACCCTGTCCTGCAGGGACACAGATGACACACAAACATGTTTTTGCACACAGACAAATAGAGGATAATTTCTTTAATTCTGTCTGCATATTAAGAGTCACATATTCACATTGGGGTTACATGAATACACTCCATATATGTATTTTACAAATATTTCAGTGATTTCAAAGAAGAATTTGCCTGAAATTATCAAAAAGATGTTGATTACATTTTTATATTTACCATTTTTTTACACATACTCCCAACATAAACAAATAGGATGACAGTAAAATTCTAATTCTTCATCCAGTGATGACACATGCGCCATCTTGCTCCACACACATTGTGATGCACAACCATACAAGCTAAACCCCTCCCACCACCCTCGCTCTCCTCAGGGCTTTAAACAGGCAAACTGAACACACAGACTCGGATCCAAGAAAACAGATGCTGCTACGCACCAACACATGCAGAGATGGATATCAGAGTTTTTAGCATCACATTCGTCATATGTGCTCTTTCTCCATCACATGCCACGCGCACGCACTCCACTTATCCAAAAACTCTGTGTATACACATGCTCACACGCTAACGTGGTGCACGCACACACACAAAAAAATATACGCTGGCTGTTTACAAATTAGAGATTTGTGTGTGCAAACATTTATTAGGAGCCAAAGCAGGGTGGGCTGATGATAGCAAGGGAGGAGGGTTTTAAGAGGAAGGTCAATCTGCAAGGATCAGATCAGGGCACGAAGATGATGATGAGATGTAAGAGAGGTGGAAGCTGAAACATCATCCTTACTGTGCTGGCTTACAAAGCCTTGCTAGTCCATAAAGTTAAGACATTTTTGCAGTTGGTTGGTGGTTTGTGTGTATTTGAGTGTGTGTCTGTGCTGTGTGTGGTGTGTGTGTGATGAGGCAATGCCACTAATGATACTCCTGATTCTCCATCTCTTCCTTTACAGATTTACATACACACACTGGCCATCAGAACAACTAATGATATGACTGTCAATCTCTCTCTCTCTCTTTATCCAACTCACTTTTTCTCCGTCACACAAGCACATACACACAGACACACACACACACACACACACATGCTTGAGGCTTTTTGGCGCCGCACCGTCATTCTGCCATACTGAGGAGGCAGGTGTTAATTACCGAGTGAAGCGGGAGCTAAAAAGGTGGATGGCTCAGAGAAGAGGAAGAAATTGGACACCCTCCCCACACACACATACACACACACACACACACACACACACACAGATATACACCATCACCACCTCACGCACCCACAGCAGCCACAACAACACACCTTTGTTCCCCAATTAGAGGCCCTACAGCTCACGACTCCTCATTTGTCGCCACGGTGACAGTGGCTTAATCAACGCAACACAGGAGTCTCAAAGTGCACCAGAGAAGAAAAGTTTCACCAGCTCTGTTCACTCTGCAACTCAGACTGAATCCAGATCAGATTGTTTCCCACTATCAATCCCTGAAACACAACTTCTGCAGAAGTAACAAGTGACGTTGTTTGGTTTATTGCTTATTGCAAAAAAAAAAACAAAAAAAAACAACAAGAACTATAAATTAAATTAGAAAAGAACTATAAATAGAATCAGTACTTAATCGTATAAAAAATATTTGAGTTTATGTACTGAAACATAAAAATTTACAAAACTAAAGAAACACTCTGAGCAGATCCTTGAAGAACTCCTTCATAAGGACTGCTCCAGATCCACTGACCAGGTGGGTGGTCCACAGGAAACTCTACGGCTTTCATCTTCTAATAAAAACCCTCAAAATATTACAGGTCGCCAAATAACCTCTGTGTTTTAGAATATCCCTCACAAAACAGCTGTGCAGCAGCCTAGCAACCTTGGTGGTCACTCCAGAGGCCTTTGTAACAGTGAAATCGGTGGCCGTCATCCGGCAGTTAGAGAGGAAGATAAGATAGATTAAGATAAGATACACCTTTATAAGTCCCATAATGGGGAAATTACGTACATTACAGCAACAAAGAGGAAGATACAGTCAGATACAGGCACTCAGAATATACAAAAGATCAAAAATCAAAAATATAGAAATTCCCAGAAGATCAAAAATATAACGACTCCAGATTTACCTTTAGAGAAATAATAAATACTATGAACAAAAATGACCAGAATGACAGGTACACAGTTTGAGCGGTAAAGGGAAAGAATGCTATAGATATGCTGTACAAGACAAGGAGCAGGAATCACAGCAGCTCAGTGTCATCCAATAAAATGGAGACAGAGGAGGAATGAGGAGGAAAAAGAACCCAAAAAAAAAAAAAAGAAACAATTTCGACCGGAAATTCAATGTGGCATCACATATGGGACACATAAGCTCCGTCCTTTATAGTTTCTGTAGTGTGTGTGTGTGCATCTATTTCAAAGTAAGAGTACTGGTGTATTCGAAGGTATGCAAAGCTGGCGACATGTGTAGCCATCATAAGGTCTGTGTCTATCTGCGTTTCATTTTCAGGGGAGGGGTGGTGGGATGGTGGCAAGGAGAATGGCGTTTGGAGGGGGCGTGTGTGTGTGTATCTGTGTGTGTATGTGTGTATCTGTGTGTGTGTGTGGTGGGGGGAGGAGGAGGGGGTCTGAGTGCGCCACAGGTTTGAGGCAGATGGGCTCTGTGTCAGCCATGACAGGCGGCCAGGCTTCCTCTGCACATTTTTGGAACCCAGCACACACACACACACCCACACACACACAAACACATGCACACTACCCCCTCCCTCCACATCTCTCTGATCAGGTAAATCTGGGCACCCTGTGGAAAGTTCTGGGGGATGAATTTCGCCCGAGGCTGTGAGTTTTGTGACTCGGCCCCATCTGTCACAGATCTTCACCGGCCTCAGCTGCCAGGAGGGACCACACCTCCTCCTCCTCCTCCACCACCTCCTGCTCCACCTCTTCTTCCCTTCTTCCTCTCTCTGACAGAGATAGGGAGACAGAAAACAAACCTAAGTGGAGGCACAGGGGAACATGCACTGCTTGTACAGTAATTAATTACGTAAAGATTAGAGTCTGTTATTTATCATTTGCTGAGTGGTATTTTCCTGTGTTGCTCTGTTGCAGCACATACAAGTGCACGTGCAAACAGCAATCAAGGTACTAATCAAACAGATCACTAAAAACAACCAGTCACTGGTTCAAGTCACTAAAACAAGAATCAATCCAAACTGTAACAGCTTGGCTTTCAGGAGCCTTCTGAGGTAAAATAATATTTGGTTATAATATTCAAAGGGCCTGGAGCATCAAACAAAAACATCTCAATGAGGAGGAAAGAAACAAAATCGACTAAACATTTCTACCAGAGGCTGAATCATCCGAGGATTTTAAAGGAAGCAAAACACAGCTGATGCTTCCTAATGAGGAGAAATGGATTTATATTTTTTTGTGTGTACTGTGGTCACATATAGAGAGCCAGGGAGAACATGGGTAAAGATGATTTTTGTTCTATCACTCATGACAAAATTATTATGTGATAACATGGCACACACAGTTTGTCGTTTTGTGTCTTATTATAAAGAATTCCAAGGTGAATTTCAGCGTGCCAGGGGCACAACACACCAACGCACGGGTGTCACCAAATCTGAAAAACCACTGACAACCCTGACAGTTAAAATGGTAAAATAACAAGCTGTTATATTATCAGGAAAGGCAAATATAAAGTCATACAGCAACGTCACTACTATCATGAATTTATCTGAGGTTATGTGCATATATTTGTGTTATGTTAATGTCTTCCAGCAGCACAGCGAGAGTTAACAGCGGCCCAGAGGAAATACCTAATTCATCCTCTTTGGTTTGGTTCCTCTCTGAGCTATTTCCTGTTGGACGAGCCCTACAAAGCACTGCCAGATCAACGAGCATGAATCATCTCAATATAGCCTGCTTTTTTTTTCCTCCTCTTACAGTTACACTTAGCTGTTCAGCTGATGCTTTTATCCAGAAAAAGATCAAATGTGCACAGTGGAGGAAGGAGCTGAAATTCCACACACGTCAGGATTACAAGGAGCTGGCGGTGAGGAGGTCAGGGGCCAGAGTCATAGAGTTCAGAAAATACATGTACAGAGCATTCCTGTATGTAGTAAATGATGGAGTGTGACAGAGAAGTGGTGAATGGGGAAAACTATCAGGTGCAAGAAGAGGAAAAAGACAGTGGGGGGCATTTCAAATTGATTCTTTTCACTACTGTTTCTTGCACACAGCTCCTTGATTTGACTCAGGTCCCAAAAACTACTGGATGTTTATTTGAGGCATAGATGCAGGTAGGAGCTGTGGACTTTGTCTTTTTGTCTTTTAGGTGCTTCATTTATTCTGATTTCCCACATTTGGTTCAGGCTGTCACTTCAACCACCACTTAGCGTCTTGATGTTTGCTGGATTTATGTTGCTTTCTTTTCCAAATTTCTGCTGTTGAGTTAAAACCTCGTATCTCCATATCAACTTTTCAAGAACGAGGAACACTGCCTTATTTAGCTTGACAACAACACGTTTTGGTTTTCTGTTTACTCGACATGAAAAATCGCTAGAACTGGAGTTAGGAGGTTTTCACAGGGTGGCAAAAACAACGGTGGCTCTCTCATTTTTGGAAGAAAAGTCTGCAAACGTTCCATGGAGTGGATGGGATGAGGAGATAACGAAACAGACGGGAGGTTTTACATGCAACTAAAATCTGCAATCAGGAGCCAAGCAAAAGCAGAAACTACAGCAGAGGCCAGTAGAGAAGAAGAAAGCATGGGCCTATTTCAAATCATAAAAAAAAAAAATCAAACAATTAAAAAAAAATAAGTGGAGAAAGGCGGAGGAGTAAAATGCTTTTTTCCTTCTTTTCTAACAAACTAACTAATGAAGAAAGTCTGGGGTTGTTGAGGACAACTCTCACTAAGAATAATAAAAGAAGTGCACCTTATGAAACATATGGACACTTGGCACATTTCTTGGCACCCGCTTAATAGTTCCACTCCCAAAGTCAGATTCTGTGGTTTTGAAGCGCCGCGGCTGCATATGGAAGTGTTAAAGTTTTTGTCACCTTTAATTGACATCATATTGCGTCGACTGAACTTTGAAAAAGTCGTGGTAAACACTTTCCCCCCACCGGTACGGATGGACCCGTGTGGGGAAAAGCCTGCCTGTCACCGCTGCGCTCTGGTTTGGGTTCTGACACTTTTAACTTCAGTTTCAGCCAGGAAGGTTTTCTGCTTTGTCTCGTTCCTCTGTGAAGAAAGTAGCTCGCGGTGATGCAGACAGTTTATGTGAAAGAAAGGAGAAGCTAAGTGCACTGAAACGGCATACAACATCAAAATTAGGACTATGTGCTGTGTGAAATGGAATAAGTTATCAAAAATTGCTCAAATTAGGTAGGTTGACTCTCCCTCCTGGGCTAGATTCAGATCTTTGTAAAACAGCACTGGGAAAGAGAAGATGTGGGATGTAAGAACTGGTTAGCAGCCGACTCTCCCTTGGACATTGGTTTTTAAAACTCGGGTGTGGGCGGAGTGACGAGACACATGATTGATTAATGACTTACTTTTCCACTTAAAGGCCACAGCTACTTTTTGCTCGGCTCCAAGTCGCGTTCATTTAACTTTAATTTATGAGGGAACGCTAAGGTAAGGCTGGATCAGCGCTCGTCAGCTCACTCAGGAGACAAGGTTGGTGTCAGGAGAGCCTTGGTTGTCTTGGTAGGGAAGATATAGTGTGTGTGTGTGTGTGTGTGCGCGTGTGTGTGTGTGTGTGTGTGTGTGTGTGTGTGGAGGAGCCTTCAGACTGCATGTTTGAGGCTGCATCATAAATAATGCACTCCATCTAAAAAGGGAAGGCTCTCCAATTAATGCACAGACAAATGGGAAACTGTGGAAAAAAGACAACTTTGCACACAGCAAAATTCTCTTTTTTGTCCCTTCTCACCCCCCGTTGTGCAAAAGCACTCTGGATCACCTCAAGAAAGTTCAAGAGAGAAGTGAAAATCTGTTGAGTTTGGAGCCTTTTGAGCACTAGTTTGTTAAATTCTGCTCCGTTGTGTGTTTTTAAATCCAGTTTTGTGTTCATCTTAAAATTTGGCATGATTTTCTTTTGATAGCAGACTACCTGCAGGAAGACACGCTTCCTGTCTTCATTCTGATCACGTTCTCCTTTGCACATTGCCATATGTTGTTTTTCTCCAACTTTTTACATTTCACGATGCTTCTCTCTGCACGCCCAAATGTCAGAGGCACTATTTGGTTAATTAAAGGTTAAAGACATGAAACCAAAGTAGTTTTGGGTTTTTGTTCTCATATCCGAAACAGGAAATATCATCCTTATGTCCTCTTTTTTTCTTGTTTTCATGATATTATACATTTTTCTTTTTTTTTTTTTTGTATACAGCCACATGTGTTTTTGTTGTATAAGGCATTTCAGAGTAAAATTCTGGGCATCAAGAGGATGAAAAAGATTTTTAAGAACTTGAAAAAGACTAAATGAACCACATTTGCTGCTTTAACATGTCGTATGTGGTTAATTTGATCCAGAAACAGAATGACATTAAGTGGAGAGTTCACTTTCTGTGAGGCTGTTATTAGGAGTAGTTCCAACAACCTGACAGTTATTTAGGTATGCATGGCTTACTTTTCCCCTTCATGAAATTCACATTCACCTATTTGCATGTAGTACCTGAACACATCATGTTATTAAACCTCCTCCTCAGTGATAAAAAGCCCTCAGCTCTGCTCAGGTGTGTGTATCCAACGCAGCTGCAGGGAACAAAATACAAATGCATATTTTATTGAACAAAAACCTCAAAGCCAAACCTAGATATTAGTCACTTTAGTAATTAAAAATGTATATTGCTCTGTGCCGTCTCACATTGTGCATTATTAAAGACAGAATTTCTTTTTCCCTCTCCTCTTCTCAAACTTACATCGGCTCAAAAGAATTTTTAATGCAAAACACTCCCTCGGAGTGGCTGTGTGCACTTCACTCGACTCCTCCGGGTGAATTAGCAGATTTGTAGCAGATGAGAAAAACACGGTGAATTTGTATTGGCAGGAGTTCCTGCACAGGTGCCTCAGACAGGTTGTACTGTAATTACAGCAAATCACGTTTGTTGAAGGGGAGAAGCTCCAGATAGTGAAACACAGAGAGAACATGAGACGCCAGTGCAGAAACATCAAGGAAAAGCCTATTTCATTACAGCTTTATCATTAAAGCAGCAAAGGATCATGGTTGATAAAGAGGAAGAATCTGAGAGTCAAGTAAAATCTGAACAGAGTTGTGACAAAATGACAAATGAAGGACAATTAAAAAAGGACAAAAGGACAGAGTAAAATTAAGTAGAAATCACCTTCACGTTTTCAAACAACTATGTTTGATGTGAAAATGGACAAGCTGACGTCTCTACTGTAAAATCAGTGTAGAAAGTTAGTCATTCACTGTACAGGAAATGACACAGCAATTTATTTGTCATGACATGAATTCAGAAACTCTTTTCCTTCAAATCTTCTGCACTAAAATTTATCTCTGGGTCAATTAACCCAAACAGAGGGGAGGAAAAGGAAATTATGCCTTTAGGTTAGATTGTGTAATTTGCAAAAGAAGAATTTACATTTATTTATAAGCAGTTAAACAGCTCATTGCACAGTCTCAGTTATTCACTTACAAATGAACTGCACCTAAAATAAAATAAGAATCAAGAAAATTCACTAGAACTGTTATGTCAACATTTCACAGAACTTCAAAACGTTCAAAGGAGAAAAACGTCCACAGAATCAGCTGAGGCTAAAATCTAACCACACGTTTAACACAACACTACAATCAAATGCTACCATATAAAATCTAATAATTTCAGAGGAACAGACTGCATGAGGTCCTACACATCTTTACTGTGAATGTTCAAATTAAAGTATAGAATTACAAGCTGCTAATTCCTTCAAAAGACGACCAATTATGAATCAAAGTGAGCCGAGGAGCACAGATGCTGGCAGTGAATCCACTCACTTAACAAAGGAGGTGGTGATAACGCTCATGTACACACACAGACACACACACACCATAATTACACAAACGCCTGGGCAAAAAACACCTACAAAACTGAATGATATACATGTACTGTAAGTGAATGCACGTGCATGAAAACACAGCAGTCAGTTTTGCAGCAGAGCTTTCATAGTGTCACATATTAGTCATAAGGCGTCTTCCACATAAAGTTTACGCTGCCTAATCTATTACCCTCTAAATGGGATTTTAATTGAATTGGCGTCAAAACGACAAACAATGACGCCTCTGTTGCAATTAATAAAATCACAGCGCAGAATCTATGAGGCTTGATATGAACCTCCATTCAAATCAAGTTCATTAATGTATGCAAGCCATTCAAAGAGGCTCCCAATTTTTCAATCACACCCCCACCCACCGCTCCCCCTCACACCCGTCCTTGATAGTTTGATTTTGAAAAGGAGGCCCAGCAACAGAGAGAAAGAGAGGGGGTAAAAGGGGAAAAGACGGAGATCAGAAGTGTTGGTTTTGTTCAGATAAAGATGAAACGAGGATGATTACACCTTTTTCTCTGCAACATGGAGACATTTGGCAAGTTAAATAAGAATTATAGAAGCAGAGAGGCAGGAAAAAAAACATCTAAATACACCAAATAAACTGATGCAAATCCACAAATCAAGGTCATTAATCTTACAAAACATTTCAACCAAAGGACAGATTACTGGTTGGTAAATTTTAATAAACTTCAACTCATCTCCATCAATACTGAGAAATAACTATCACTCCTCTTTTTACAAAGTGGTTACTCTGTTTTTGTTTTGTTTTTTTAAATGAGAGTCCTTCTGCTACCAGTGACTGAGTAAATAAAATGAGGTGATTAAAAGGGGGGAATGCTTTAAGCGCGCTGCTAATTAAATGGGTATGCTAATGCTGTCATACTTAGCAGATGGAAGAAGAATCACTTAAGTGTAATGCACATGTTATGGTATTTTCGACATGACATGGAGGCTCTCGTGGGATCGTTTTCTGCCGCCACGTCGTGTTTCACAACTACTCAAAACAGCACACACACACACAAACACACACCTTCAGTGACACTATCCAGCCTGCAAACTTGTGATTTTGTGACTATAGCCACCCATACGAATTGTGACACACACACACAGACACACTGTACAGATTTAAATCAAATGTGTCATTTCAAAATGCTGTCAGTTATTTTGGTGAGAGGAGGTGCTCTATGTTTTTATTAAAAAAAAAAAAAAAGTAGAAAAGATCTTTATGTGAAAGGAAAAAAGAAGAAGAACACAAACTCCACGGACAGACTGGAGTTTTAGGTGTACAAACATTTCTCTAAGACATCTGATTGGCTAACTGAACCTCGAGCAGGTGCATCCCAAAATTTCACATGTGGCAAATTCAAAAGTCCAGCAAAATTAAATCATGTGACACATGATACCTACAGTACTATAGTAATACGCTCAAAGACATTTAAAATAATAAACAAAAATACCATGAATTTTAATAATTTAATAAATATCCTGAGAAACATATAGAAATCAATGAAACATCATAAATAATAAGTATTTGCTTAACTACAAAGGCTCAAGGGTGTTTTCATAGTGGGTTTTCTTAATTCAAACAGAAAGGCAGAAAGCATAAAAAATTTATTCTATACCTGTACAATGTAAATACTATCAAGTTTTATACTGTCAGAAGACACTGTCAGATAAATTTAAATAATGGCTGTGGGGGGAAAAAAAAAAG
The DNA here is from genome assembly GCA_037833715.1 of Toxotes lorentzi. Lineage (NCBI taxonomy): Eukaryota > Metazoa > Chordata > Actinopteri > Toxotidae > Toxotes > Toxotes lorentzi. Next base: position 8,060,383 of record JBBMJY010000017.1, on the reverse strand, counting down.
TTGTAAAACCAGATCTGTGATCATTTTACTAAAAGCCAGTGTCATTTTTTTGGACGTCCCACATGATGCGCAGTCCCTCCATCATGCTACACACACAAATGCACACTCCGACTATGTCTAAAGGGATGGAGAACAAAGCTAACGGGCAAAAAGAAAAGTTTGAAACCTCCCAAATGGTCAGGGAGAGCCAGGGGTCCATCAGTCCACTTTCAGTCCATATTCAAAACGCCTTCATTATCGCTGTTCCCCGCCCAGAGACCAGTCAAGTCTGCCCACCACCATCAGTGCTCATCTACTCTATCTGCATGTTTCCCTAATTATGGTCCATGTTTATTCCCTGGAAGACCAACTTCCAACAGAGATGGCAGGTGTGTAATCAAAAGTCTTACTCTCGGGGATCCTAAAATGTAACTGCCTGTAAATGAAAATTGAATATTTTGGAACTTCATCTGGGGAGACACCATTAGCCTCAAAGTGTCTGACATATTTGTTTATTCCTGGAGCTTCTGAGCTCCTTGTTACTGTCAGATGAAAACCGCAAAGATCTGCAAAAGGTATGATCTTTTAAAGTAAAATACGCTCATTTAGTCATTCATGTCTGTGCAGTCGTTAGGAAGCGTGGGGTAAAAAAAAAAAAAAAAAAAAAAGTCAACCCACAAATGACCACGTTAGCTTCAAAAGAGAAAAAGAGACAAAGAAAAAGGAAATTTTCATCTATGACAGTAAAGCACCAACAGCGTAAAAGCCTTAAAAGCACCTCTGCTGTCACATTTCACACAGTTAATACAACTTTTACCATCAAATTATAAAAAGTTTGCAGTTTCCAATGAGATGGAGGCACATGTAAGCCCTGGACAGACAACACATGTCCAATAAACTTTCAGTCTGCCTCATGAAACATACAGTTGTGTACAAAATCAGACCTGGTGTCAAGTCCACTTGGTTCCAGACAGACTCACAGACCCACGTCCTGTGGCAACAGAACTGAACCATACCTAACTATACGTACAAATGGGCCCAGCCTGAATTCATCCAGGCCCTGGACTGATTTGAGCTGTAATGATCAGGTTGCCTTTAATCAAGTTCAGCTTTTATTCTTATAAGTGCAGATTGTTGCTGAACTTGCTGAACTTTAACATTAAGGGGGGAAAAAAATCATGTTCCTGTGACATTAATTAGTAAGTAAAAAAGGAAAAATCCACTCTGAGACACTGTGACACACATCAATGCAGCTATTTTTGCATTTCTAGTTATTCTTCTTCCCACGGAGAACTGGTCAAATATAGACAATATGAGCATTTTGCTTCCAACAATCACTGAAGAAAAAAAATTGGCTCAACCAAAACACTTTGCCATCAAATTGAACATCACAGACTGATGAGATCAACCAGTGGATGACAATCTGAGGGTGGATCTTTTCTTTAAACTGTCAAACTCTGGGTGTGCACTTTGTCATGGCGTTCTCTCCCACACAAAGAGACATAAAAGAAAACAACATGAATCAGAGACAGGGAGCCTCCAGTGCTGTGTTTTTGTTGTTGTTCTCACATTGCAAGAACAACCTGGAACAGAAGCTTAACACGGTCAGATCAGCAGACTGCATCTGTGTCTGGGATCAAACGAGCACATAAGGTGAGGGAACTCCAGTCAGTCTGGATGATTTCCCCTGAAGAAGAATAGCCCCAGGCAAAAAAAAAAAAAAAGGTAAGAAAAAGCCCTCACAAATCGAGGGGGCGATAAAAGGCTGGCGAGGCACATTAAAAAAATGTCACGTTTTTGAACCATTTGGTAAGGGAAGTTAACCAAATATGAGTGCGGCGTAATGTTCCTTTAAGCTGTCATTTAAACTTATACCTATCATCACTCGTGGCCTTAGCGTGCGCGGGGGTACTGATGATCCAACGAGAAGCGCACAGTTGATTAACTGCGCCCCATCCAAGCGTTGCTTTCTCTATTTCTGTCAGGCCTAATGGCATTAGATCAGTAATTATAAGATTATTCACAGTTCACGCGGGCCTCACTGTTAACTTTTGAGATATGAGACCATTATCTTCTTCTAATCTCTTTTTCTCTGAATTACAGTGCAGATTCATATCGTCGTTTTGACGGCTCGTATGTCGCGCCCGTCCTCAAACTGGCACACTGTGTCTCCGTTCAGGTTCCTTTCACAGCCTTTGATCACAGATAGCTTCTTCTTCTCTGGAGAAGCTGTGAAACCAGTGGAGTGTGGAGAAACAAGGAGTTTCTACCTATAGACAGGGTTTCAGCTCTGTGCAATAAAAACTACACATTTATGGTGCTTACTGTCAACTGTTGTGTGTCTGCATGAAGTGAGAGGGACACTCAAACTTTCACGTTACTCTGAATCTGTTGGATCTGTTCCCTCAACAAAACAGGCACGGTAAATAGACCCAGACGACAACATTCATTCTGTAACTCTGCATCTGTCCTAACATGAAGCTTTATGCTTTGTACCACACTGCAAATTTTAATCTTCAGTCAAATAATGAATGATCAATTTTGGACAGGAAGTGCATGGTCCACGCGGACCGTCACAGACATGAGCAGATGATAAAATATATGTCACACAAATCTTTGCTGTGCTGTGGATGTGGAAAACAAATATTGGGCTTTATTCTATATTGTTTCAGTGCACAATAACAGAGTAACTCTTCATCATCTTTTTACTTGACAAAGACGTGACGAGGATTGAAGTGTTGTCTTTTTAAATAAAATTTGTGGTGTGGCGTCAGCGTGCACACATTACTCTTTCAACCTATACCTTTTCAACCTAAAGACCACACAGCTGAACCCAAGGTCAACACGGAGGACAAAAGGCAACTGAAATCAGGACTTTCCCGATGTTTGGAGAGATGCCTCATTTCACTCAAAACTCAGAGCCGCGTACCACAACAGAATGAAAGTACAAAAACGGAGGTGATGACAAACCTCTGGAAAAACAAAGGTTTTAAAAATAGCCTTTCAGCCACCTCCAGCCTCGTCTGCACCAATCACGAGCCCCGCTCATGCGCCACAGGGGTTAAGGTCACTTCCTTTAAGCCTGCACCTCCACCGCTCAGCCCTCTGCCTCTCATCCATCGACTCATCAGAGGAGAGGCAGACTTCTCAGCCTCCCCTGTAATTAAACACCGAATAGGAGCCGTCACAGCAGGGAACGGCGGCTTGTCGTTCCCTGGGGTGAAGCAGAGCCACCACCAAAGACGAGGAGGAGGAGATGAAGGAGGAAGCTGCAGCTGAAGGTAGCCTGAAGGTTACAAGAAATACAGAGGACTGAGCTTGCGAGTTCAGGTCTCCACATTGTTGGACAGCACAGGATGCTGTGTGAGCAGGAGCAACTGTAGAGACTAGAGTCGATGGACACTGTGTGTGAGAGCAAATAAACAGAGCCTTTTCCTTTAACGGTGCAATAGATGGGAACCACGTAACCATGGTAACTGTACACAAAGATGGCGGCAGCTGCAGCCTCAAAACGCTCAGAAGACAAAAAATAAAAACGCATGACAAAAAAATGAGACTAAAACTTCACAGATGAAAACTAGACTGAAATGTCTTCTGTTTTTGTGAAGTAGAATGAACAAAAATCAAATGACTTAAAACTGACCGGCACACATTTTCATCAAACACTGGTGTAGAGTGAGGTTTTGTAGAGGACTTCACACATCTTTTGTCCACTTTTTCATTAAACAATTAAGTGCTGTCTGTCTGTTTTTGTCATACAAAGGTTGTTATGCATGAATTTGCATGGTGCTTTGTTGTTTGGATTATATCTGTGGCCCTCCAGTCACCCCTCCAGAACGGTCTCTTCACCCATTACAGTGTCATCAGTGGACATCATGCAATAAAAAGGATCAACACCCATAAGAGGATATGAGTATTAAAATAAATATGTCCAGAACACTCTGAGGACCTCGGCAGGCGAACAAGTCTCATCTGTATACTGATACAGAGCAATTAAGCAAATTACATTAACAAAGGGCCGGAGGGCCGTTTTACTAATGGTGTATCTCACAACCTCTGGGCAGACACGGGACTGATTCACATGTAATTTATGGCCCAATGTCACAGCCTGTAGTGCAACAGGATCAGTGTCTTACTGAACAGCGTCATGAGGAGACAGATATATAGGTAGATGGATGAACAGGCAGACAGACAGGCAGACAGACAGGCAGACAGACAGGCAGACAGACAGGCAGACAGACAGAACTCCTTGGGGAGATTTGATGGCGCCCGCAGCATATTAAAGCACAACATAATGAACGCCGGAGGAAAACACCACGGTGGCCTTGTAAGGCTATTCTACCTTGAAGTAAAGTGTTTACAACCCAAATGACAGCAGCTGACTCTCTGTGAGGTTAAACGCCCTCAGAGACAAATCAGCAAGGGCCCTTGCAAGGGAGCGAAGGAGGTAAAAGACAAGTGAAGGTAAATCTTTAACAGCTCAATCGGCTCTGAACACATGCGGGATGACAGCACTGGTTTGTCTAAGGGGCTCGGCTTAATTAGCCTGTGCTTTATTGTTAATGAAGTTCATGCAGTTGTTTGCTTGTATAATCAAGGCAAAGAAGCAGAACTGCTAGCTAAGGTGCCAAAAATAAGCTGACAAAAGCACCGGGGCCCTCCTCAACCACCCCCCCACAACTCCTGCATCCCCCTTCCCCTCCTCACCCGCTCTCAAATGGAAAAGCCAACTGCCTGCTTCATAAAACTCGCTTAGCAAGACACTGAGACAAAATGGACTGTAAAGTTCGTTAGATGGAAATATTAAAAAAGAATTAAGCTAATGGAGATAAAATTAAAAGAAATGAGGCAACAAACACTCTGCACCAAAAATGGCATCGCCATGACAGCTAGGATTTCTAATGACAGACTACATTTGGGGAGGAAAAAAAAATTAAATGGCATCCCGTGCTTAAATTTCTTTGAGGAGTAATGATCCGAGAACGATGCTCACTCCTGGCACTCGTGGGGAAGGGGGTGGGGGGGTGAGAGAAAAGGAATTTGAAAATAACAAAGGAGCATGTCCTGCAGTGAGGTTTAGGTAGCACATGTAATAATGCATTGTGATAAAAGACACCAGATCCCTTTTCTGTGATTTAGTCTGATAGAGAGGAGGCGTCACCTTAGCTGAAAGCTGTCAGCTTACCTACAGAGCACAGGCAGACTGGCCTGTATTTATGAATATCATTGACTGATAGAAGATAATAAACCTGAGGATAAAGACACCAGACATCATCAGATAGGCTTTGAGAGGTTCTCAACATGGGGTCTAAGGTCCCTCAGAAGGCCTTGAGAGGCATTCCTGAGTGTCCCGTACAACATGAGGAAGAGTTTAGTCGCTCTAGAAATTATCACAGCTGGAGACCGTACAAAAGCAGCTATTATCTTAAATTCCACTATAATCTGTATTATAAATGTCACTGTAATTTCTACTATTATCACCCAGTGTACAGCACAGATCTACTGCAGGTACAGATCCAGATTTACAACTCAGTACTTAAGAAAAAGTAAAACATTCCCATATGGGTCTCTTGGGGGGAAAAAAAACCAAAACTTGGAGAGCTGAAGGTCTGACTCTGAAATGGGATTTAACCGATTCAGGTTTCTATTACATGGAAAGATATAAAAGTTTGTCATTTCTGTGTGTCAGTCATGAGACTGAGAAAAGCCAATCAGGCACATACAGGGTCACCATCAAGAAATTTATAACAGCGGCTTGTATGATTTTTGTCAATTAATAACTTAATGTTCAAAAAAGATGGTCTCCACACAAATCCCTCACAAATGATCTGATTTAGTCTCACTCGACTACGTAAACAGCTGCATATTGCATCTTTAACTGAACCTCTACACCTTACTGTACATTACAAATGTGAAGAGGTAACTCACTGCTTGCACAACAAAAGCAAAGCCTGAATAATTCTGCTTTGTGCAAACAGGCGAACTACTGTGTGACACTGCAAAACTTACTACACACACTCATACACAGAGCCTCTAGCATTCAGGGGGACAGTCAAGAAACGAAGGGGAGGAAAAAGAAAACGAGGGATTTCTGCTTTCTTTCTTCCACAACTTCTTCCAACTTTGTGCAACTTGCTTCCACTGTCTCCTCACATGAATTTGCATATGAGGAAACAGAGGAGCCTCCCAGGGAGGCCGTCCTTCTGCTGTCACAGTGCTACTTTCCCAGTCTCTATTAAAACAGGCCAAATTTATTACCAAAGTTTCTGAAACAGGATTTCTGCAGTACAACAGAGGATTAGGCCACTCCTGCTTCAGGATCAAATTGCAATAATTAGGTAGACCATGAAGCCAAAATACGTGAAACAAGTTGGAACTTGACACGTGCACAGACGTACAGTACACACACACACACACACACACACACAAATCAAGAAAAATATTCCATTTCAGGCAGATTCTCGGAATGAGCGAAATCCCGGATACTGCAAGGCCTTTTCAGCATTGCCAGTTAATCTCCTCAAGGAGAAATGCAAGATGACAATGGCAAAGCACCTCCAATAATTGGTTCCAACAGGCTTACCGTATTAAAACCTGAAATGAGTTCTTCCCCTTTTAAGTATGATCCATTATTTCAATCCGGGGGAGAAAATTCTGTCTTTGAGAATATTAATAACTCCCAACCACGCACTAACATGAAAAAACACCCCCCTCCTCCTCACCCCTCCCCTCCTAAAAGCTGTGTACCTGGCACCACGGCAAAGGTCCCACCAAGGACGGGCACTTGAAAGCCTCGGTCCTCCTTTCTCCTTCTCACCCCCCTCTTCTTTTTTTATTTTTTATTTTTTTTTCTCCTCTCAGGCTTCAGAGCCATCTTGAAGAAGACCTTGAGGCCCCCTTTGTCGTCTTCCCTTGAAACAAAACAAATAGAATTCAGGTCTTTTGATTGGCTTTAGTGAGCAGATCTCGCCACATCTCCCTCCCGTCATGTGAGCCAGAAGTTGTGACTTCAGAGGAGAGCCCCGATGCTCCTATCTCATGCATTCAGATGCATTGAAATGAGACCGGCAGGTCTTGAGAGGATGTCTGCTAACTTTTTTCCCCCACATCCAACCTTGTAACAAAATACAGAGAGTGTTAAAAACTTAATGCTGTTGCTGCTTTTACTTTGCAGCGGCAGGAGTGGCAGGCGGCATATTATATCATCCTAAAAAATACACCTTTTCTGCAGGATTGTTGTCTTTACCCCAACTGACTGGTGGAACATTTGAATATTTCTGATTAAGTTCTGCACTGAACATACCGCAATCCCTTTACCGTCTCGAGGGAAATTTGAGTTTGCGAGGCCAGGACAGAGACAGCCGATGACACATTTCTTTCCATTTCTGTGCATGAATTCATGACTGTCCTTTCCTTTGCACCTCTGCAGGAGCAAACACCAAGTGACCCCCGTGTCTAGATTTGAAACAGTGAAGATATGAAAAAGAGCTGATGAAAAGAAGAAGAGAAAACATTAATAAAAACATCAAGCACAGGCATTTGTTGTTTGACTGCTGTGTACATCTTTACACAAGCTTGCATCATTATGGTTTGTTTAGTCTGCAGATCAAGCCAAAAATTGTTCAGATCACCAGGCGTCAGAAAAGCTTTTAAGCACTTTATTCGGATAAGCTCTCTTTGATAGAAGATCCACGCATGAGCGAAGGAAAACCGCCGAGATAAACACAACAACTGACATCTGCTAACCAACTTTTTTTTTCCTCCTCTTTTTTGAGGCAATGTTGCCAGAAGAAATTGTCTGTTGTGTTTGGGAACCAGGAGAAACACTACCAACGACGCTCCACACCGCATATTTTATTGTGTGGCGGTGAAATACATTTGAGATCAGATCAAATGTGTTTACTATTTGATCTGATCTCATATAATGTAAAGTAACTATAGGGGGTGGAATGACAGGAAAGCTAATTATTGGCTTCAGAGTACAGCTGCACTTGGCAGCAGCTGAAGAAGAAAGTGGACTTTAAAGCCTTTAATGATGGTATTTGATATGTACTGATATATTATTGGTATGTGTGTCATTAACAAGGTTGTAATGGAGCCAGAAACAACATTTTATGTGACATAGGAGGCATTTCATATTAGTACAGTGAGTAATTAGCTTTCTGTACAAATTCTATCACACATTTTGTGCTCTTTTGTCAACAAAATGGCAAAAGTGTTCCAGTTTACGGCCTTTAAGGTCCAAAATGTTCTCTCTAACTTCATTTTTTGCTGTTTGAGGAGTTTAATGTTGATTAAATCATAGTTGTTGTAAACCTAAAAACTATTTACTGAATCTTTTCACCGGTTTACACCAGTTTAACTTCTTGACACCTTTACTTGTGTGTAGAGTATATGTTTTGGAAAGTGAACATCCTGGTGGTCTTAAAGATACACTGTGCATTCACAACAATGTCCCTTCTTAAACCAGCCTTTGTTGCATGTCTTCCCCTATCTGTACTGCATACCTATACACATTTCCTGTCACTTTCTTCTTCCCACAATCAAAAACGGCAAAAAAATTTAATTACCTCTGCTGCTCTGACCTTTGACCCCTCTGAGGATGAATAAGAACCACTTAAAATAACTTGAACCATCACAGGTATACCTTTAGACTCGGGTATTAACACTCAGGTATAAAAAAGTGGAAATGACTCCCATTTTCAAGCAAGGTTATTTCCCATGAGCTCTCCACAGCCTACTCACTTTATAGCACCAGCTTGCTGGTTAACACACCGCTGAATGTAAACAGGTAATTTCAGCTCGTGCCTCATATAGAAAAACAGCAGGATCTCTCTCCCTGCTCGAACGAGTTGCAGGTTTCCAGAACGACCCAGATTTTATCCAACTGCTAAAATCTGGCAGCCAGCGATGTGCTTATCATTACACCAAGCGGGCGAAAATTAAACACTCCAAACACAAGTGCATATTAACACCCAGAGAGCAATTAAACACAATGTGGTTGCATGCGCTATTCCTTGCCTTGCACCAGGTAGGGGATGTAGCAGACAGAGCTCGGTGGCTGCACACTCCAGAGGGTAATCGGCCATGTTATCTGTAAAAAAAACACAGGGACTCCAATATGCACAGGTGCTGTCCTCAGCTGTGCTATATTGGTTAATTGAGCAAATCTCTTATTTCTTACCCTTCTATAGCTGCAATTATCCCCTGGCACAAAAACACAGTCGGCTGCTTATGGCCTACGCGGGAGTTATGACATCTGAGGTGAGTGCAGCTCAGGTTGACTGATTCTTTTGTGCGTCTCCTGCCAGTTCAGCTGGTTATTAAAGCTGAAGCACAACAACAAGGTGCCTGTTTTTAAACTGGAGTAACTTCAACAAAGATAAACTGTAGAAGGTGAGGTACAGCAGTATGGGCATAATCTCTACTTGGGCTACTCAGGTGAGCCTCTGGTGGAACATCTGGGTGAAAATGAAGCAAGAAAAATGTCCCATTCATTGATGTATAGGGAGAAACTTAAACTCTGTCAATGCTAAAGAAGACCACAACATACAGGATCAGAACACCAGAGAGGTCAGTGAACTACACACGTCTTCAAGTTTTCTTCAAGATTTTAACTTTAAAGTAAAACAAAACTTCTACGTTTCCTGGAGCAGGAAATAGACCAGAATGTGCACACAAAAATATGCAGCAACTGAGTTAGACATAGAGAAGGACAAAAGGGAGATTGTACCACTTATAGCTCTTGGAATGTGAATATTACATAGTTAAAAAAAAGAATGAGACTAATTTTTATATAATAAAATAAACATTATAATATTAGATATTAGAAGTTATTGGGATTTAAAGTGTTTGAACTTTTGTGATTCAGTCAGATGATTTGGAAAACTCGTCGTCTCTCCTTTTGTCTCTGAGATGCTGTATCACCACCACGACAATGAACCCACTTGCCGTCTAAAGTGGCTCTGATTGCAGAGAGCAAATTCTCCACCACCTTTCTTTTCAACAACGCACTCTCCAAACTGCAGTCCACCCCCCGCCTCCCTCTTCCTGCTGGCGCAGCGGCCAAGCTGTCATATCATATCAGGGCGTCGCAGGAGCAAGATAATATGTCAGATTAAATATGTATGGGTGAATTAGGGCTATCTCAAGTATTATATCATTTAAATTCAAATCGCTCCATCGCTCGGTACCGTCTCATTATGACGCTTGAGAAATTAGCAGATAAAAACACTGTCACATGGCCTGATATTAAGGCTAATTTAGCCCTTGAATTTCTCTTTTTTCACACTCTTAACACTTTATTGTAGGAAATGAAAGAAGAGTTACCTATCAAAGCTGCTTGATATTAGAGTTTTGTTCCAAATTGAGATGTCCACCTTTTGAAATATCACGACACCTACTTCTCCCCAAATTAAACTTCAAAGTGAAAACCCTCTGCAGAATATTACAGAGGCCGTTATATCTGAAGACCTTTGTGTCTCATGTTGAAAGGCACACACAGAGCACTGCACAGCACGTCTCTTGGCTTTTGTTGATCAACGGCTTCATACTTGTCTTTTTTATCCCAAATCCAGATAATGTTTGACATTTTTCCCCCCTGCAGGCAGAAAGATATGGAGTTAACCTCTTCAAGCCCACACACTCTTTGGCAGCAGGTTTATCTAAAGCTGTCTTTTCATATGAACCTAAATAAGGATGTTACAGTGAAGTGTTAAAACACATACTCAGTGCCGGAGTAAATACAGCGGACAGGTGAACTATAACTATCGGCCTGTGAATGTTGCTTGCCTGTACAAAACAGAAATTAACATCCATTTATAAACAATTAGTCTTGCTCATTTATCATGCGTTTTGCGCAGACAAGGCAAAGAAAGAGATGAAAAAGCTTAATGTGGGTGAAATGGTGGATGGAGAGACATTAGTGTCACAGACTGCAAACCCAATTGAGAGAGCCGAAAGGACGTGAACCTAACCACACCCCGACCCAAAACCTGATATAT
>JBBMJY010000017.1:8022772-8043370 GCA_037833715.1 Toxotes lorentzi | reverse complement strand
ACACACACACACACACACACACACACACACACACACACACACACACACACACACACACACACACACACACAAATTCTGAATACCCACACTTTCAGAAGTGCACACACACATTGAACAAACAAATACTGGGATGGCATCATAAATTCTCAACGCCAGCCACAGTCGGTCTAATTTCAATCCCACCGTCACTCGTGTCAGATGAGAGCCGCCGGATGATGCATAGGGATAAATAAGGCGGGTAAAATTACCCCCTCCTGTCATTCCCTACCTTTTACCCCCTGAGGCATCCTGGGAAATTGACTGCACACTAGATTTTGAAAATTAGCCCCTTAATGTTAGCCAGACAAACGGGGTTGGGCAGCACTGGGTAATGCCTTGCCGGTGTCACCCACAGCGGATTAATTACCAATTTTTCACCTCATTTTGCACTTATATCATTTGCCATCCATAAAGGAGAAGGTGAAATGACAGAATAGTAAAATATACAGGTGATGTATGAACCTTCAACCCCTTTTAACTTATAGTTGTGTACCAATTCAGCCTCACCTGCATGAAAACCTTAAAAAAAAAATCCTTAAAGAACCGCTCACGTAAACACAGGAATCAACTATGAATTTGGGAATTAATGTCATTTTATTGTAGGAGTAAGCTAGATGTGTAAAATATCAATATCAGATTTATCAATGGAAAACCGTCAAATCAAATCGCTAATTCAGTTTATGTTGTGCGTTTATAGTCGGATTGCAGCATCAAGCCTCATCATGGCTGCAAACAAAGTTACAGACTGTGGGTTCATGGAGGTAGAGAGCTGATTCAGCTTGTAAGCGAGGCAAGTTCATTCTTTAACCACATCATTACAGCTGAACAGCCTCCAGATTTCAGTTTGGGTGCTGTTCAGGGTTCAGCGAAGGCCGAGGCAGAGCTTTGTTTAGGCTCTGAGCAGAGACGAATGACTGGAACAGTCAAAGTCTTAAAAACAGGCCAAACGCAGACACACTGGAGTCATCAATCTTTTCAATATAACCAGAACAGAGGACTGAGGTTTATTCTAAATGAGGACTACGCTCATTTTAAGTTAACATGGAATAAGAGAGCTGAATGTTTAAAGCTCCTTCAGGTGATTTTGGATATTGGTGGCCAACAGAGACAACTGTTTGAACTACAGCATCCAGAAATTCTGTGAGGTGATGACAGTAAACTGCACACAAAGGAAAAAGATCTTAGAATGGAAAAGTCCTGATTTCCCTGGACTCACCTCAATTCTGGAGCCAGTTTGGATTTCATGCTTAATGGACTCTACTGAGGGGTTTTAGTGTTACAGCCCACGGAGTGTAAACTGCATATAGTCAACAGTACTACTGATCAGTTTGCAAAGTTTACAGTTTTGAGATTGATTTCCCACCTTCCAGGAACTCATTGTTGTTAGCACATGTCAGCACTCTACGTCTGTATGAAACTTCACTGAATAAGATCCATCACATTGACACTGCAGTTTCAAATAAGCACTGTTTTGCAAACCCGCAACATCCAAAATAAGAGTTAGCTGACAACTGGCATTCAAGAGCTACATTGCTGCACAGTATAAATACAGAAAAACAGTGGATATCATGAAGCTAAGTATTCTCAAGGTTGCCAAGACTGTCTTCACTAGCAAAACAACAGCATCTCTCATTTGGTAAAATGCTTAAAATGGACCTGGATTTGCATTCTCCTAACCAGTGACCCCTTGGGGTCACTCAAATAATAGCTGTCTTCTCTCAAAAGCAAAGTTGGAAGTAAAATCTAGTATCTATAGAGCTGCAAAACCTCTTTTGGAGGCTGGGATGGATGTTTTGGTCACCAGAGTTGAAGCTGCTACTCTCAAATGTTGGATGGCAGACAACCCGTGCAACAAACAGAGTATTCATCACAGCCTCTGCTTGCAAATCCATGACCACATGATGCAAACACATCTCGACAGACAAAGGAGATGAAATGCCCCCTCTGTTATCTCTGGCAAGAGATAATATCAACCAAAAACTTAGGTACTGTATTTATGCTTCAAGCTCACAAACATAACAGAATATGATCAGGGCAAACAGAGGTTAGTGGGGACGGGGAGCTCTTCTCACCTTATATTACGGAAAAGAGCATTTTTCCATCTAAAGGCCCAAGCTCCACTGTGACTGATCCACCCGCCCGGTGGAAGCGGAGAGAGTGTTTGGGGGATTGGGGTGGCGGGGGGTGCAGAGGTCGCAGAGTCGGATGTGGGCCTGCCGGGACCCGCCAAGGATTAACACAAGCGCTGTGCTCAGGACATATGGCATTTGTCATCTCCCACTGGGAAAGAGACTCTCCCTTGGCTCCGCCGCCTCCCCCCCTCCCTCATCACATCCCTCTCTATCCGACTTTCCCTCCCTCTCTCTCTCTCCTCCTGTCGGGATTTAAAGGCTTGAAGTGCTTTAGTTGTTTACTGTGCATTAAATGCCCCCTCGTTCAACCCCCCCACCTCACCCCCTAAACTTCGCAGTGTTAAGAGAAAAATGGCTCAGAGGAGGAGAGGGTGCTGACGCTGTGAAGCCCTCTCAGACGGAGGCTGGAGTCATCACAGGAAGATGTTCGCTCTTAATTCCATGTGAGGAAGTCAACAGTGCAGCTGACACCTGCTCTTACAAAGCAGCTAATACTGGACGGTCAAAGCAGGCAGCATGGTTTTGTTATCATAACTATACTTTTTGGTGCAAACACAATGATACTGTGGTGTATTTTGTCTCCATTTATAGTGGTGACATTGCTACTTAACCCAACTAATATGGAGCTTCTATTCTTAAAAAGAAAAGTATTTTAGAGATTCACAGGTGCTTCTTGAATCTTCAGATAAGATCAATTTATGGAGCTATTAGCCACAACTTTAGTGTCTCTTTGTTCAGACGAGTCAAAAAAAAAAAAAAAAAAGGTCAAACCTTGTCATTCTATCCTTGCAATTTGGAAACTTGCAGATACAAATCATGCTGTCACCTCCGATAGTAATTTCTCTAATTTAAACAACCCATCATGCTTGTGTGAATAAAGGATCCACTTGTGTGAAGTGGATCCATGCCATGGGGTTTGCTACAACAGCTACTACTTCCAGGGGACTACTTTGTGTGTTTACTATCAATCAGACAAAAAGACAGAAATGTCTCTGACAGAATTTATGTTACAAAGCTGTAGAAAGCTCATGCTCCTCGATCAATCAATCCATCAATATTCTTGCACACGTCCCCATTTCCCAAATCGTTGCAATATACTTTATCAAAGGTAAAATGTTTTTTTCTGACCAGGAGACATCCTGGAAAAAATAAAGAACAAGACCAGAATTTTGCTTTAACTAACCAAAAGCACAAAATGCATCACTTCCTTTTGCTACAAGAAAGAGCCACTGAGCAGTTCTCATCCGTAAGTGACAGCAGAAAATCTGACATATATTCAAATTAAAGTGTCATGAGTTACAGCTTTTTAAATAAGAAGTTTATCACACTTCTTTTCTATTCATTTCTTTTTGCACTACTCCCCCATCCACATCACCACCCAGTCATAGAAATATTTGCCCCATATACTGTACAGTCAGGGTTGTGTGACCTCTGACCTCCTATTTATTAGTCCCTTACAAGCTGACAATCTAGGAGCTGAAGTCTATTCTATCCCTGTTATGGACCAGCACAGCCGCTAAATGCCTGAAAAGTTAAAGCACTTTTTTGTGGATTGGACAGTTTAAATTGAACTGCAATTTTCCACACAAGGAAGCTAATTAGCAGAATGACATTCCTGCTGCACAACCACATGTCCCTTGCCCGAGTGTGAATACTATCATTCAGATTCACACTCGCAGGCAGGTATGCTCTTGTCATCCTCCATCTTCATAAACAGGCATGTTATTATAACATGATGGAGTGCAGTGTTTTCCTCCCAGTACTTTCTTTATGGAACACTGTAATGTGCCGGAAATCAAAGCTTGTAATTCGGCAGTTGATGTTTATTGTGCGCCTCTCGTGTCTAGAGACATTTGATAAACAACATGTTGCAAAAGCAGAAAAAAGGTGTTGGAGGATCTTGTGGGAGCTTGCCAAAATAATACCCCATTCAGCGCAGCTACCGTGTGAAAATGCCTCCCCGCACTGACTCATATTTCACCGCCAGAACGAGCAGTTTGCCGTATGGGCCCGGTGATGAATTATACCAAAGCACATTCCTTATGGGAAATCTGGATGGTGCAGGAGAGAAGGGGGAGCAAGCTCCAGCGACAAATTGCCTTCACTGCCAGTTAGTCCGTGTTCCTTTCTTCTCTGTATTGTTGTTGCTGTTGGAGGTAGAGGGGTTTATTTTGTTAGGTGGAGGTTATTTTGTCTTCTGCGAGCCATTTGGAAATCCCTCCAGGTACTGGAGTCTCTGGATCAGAGGCCGCAAGAACAGAATGGGCCATGGGAGTGAAACCAAGCAACGCAACAACAAAAAAAAATCTCTGCGATGATGATTTGCCCCATCAGCTCCATCGATACCTGTTAGCAGCAGTGAACAAGCAGCAGTGGGCTGGAGGCCAGACAAGCCCAGTTGGCTGCTTGGATGGTTGCCAGTTTGAATCCCTGGGATGTTTCTAACAGGAATCAGCACTCACCCACTCTGATTCCACAGGCTGGAGCACCAACGAGGGCCGAGGGCCATAAGGATAACCTGCAATCTGGAGGATGAACTCCGCCTCTGAGCTGGGCTCAAGAGGAGATAATGCAGGAGGGATAGAAGGGCTCAATCCTCTCTACAACCTGATGAAGTGTCCTTGTGCAAGGCACCAATCCTCTCTCAGCTCGAAACACCAACCTTTGACCTCTGTATTAGAGGGAGAAAAATTACCTGTTTGCAAGGCAAAAAAGGTTTGCTGAAGACTTAATATATGAGTCAAGAAGGAGGAATAGTGGTCTAAGTCTGTTTTTCGTGGTAAATGCCAGGTCCCTTTGTTCCATTGAAGGAAAATGAATGCAACAGCATACAACTACTTTTTAGACAACATGGTCTGGACTGGTTTCCAGCTTTGTGACAGCAGTATGTACAAAGCTAGCTCCATAAAAAAAAAAGAAAGAAAAAAACATTTTCCCTGCTGGGGATTACGCCTGCTACCAGCTTTACATTTTTTACATTTGCCAAGGAACTTGTTGGTCTTCAACATGATATAAATCAGACTTAAAAACTGATAAAAGAGAAAAAAGAAGGCTGCAGAAATCATTGTCAATGATTTTTCAGTTATTCTGCTGATTATTTAAATTTTTGACACATTTTTTTTTGTCTTGTTTGGTTTGCTTCTTGAGATGAGCACCTCTATCCTCCATTTCGATGTTTACCACGCACACACACATTGACAACAGAAAGCTTACAGGCCCCTTCAATGCTGAAGGATTACCAGGCAAGAGCGTTTCCTCCTTCAATCTCAATTTACCTCTGAATAAATCCCAAATTTATGAGCATGTTAGCAGGCGTAATCCAGCCTTGATTTGCTCATTTCAAACACAAGGGAGGAACAGCGACAGAAAGATTACCAACTGGGTAGTTGTTGTCACCAGCACTAGAGTAGGTGGCCAACAAAAGCCAGAGAAACATAAAAACATGCAACAACGCCTGTGATGGTGTCTTGAGTGAGGCTGATGTAGGAGGCGAAATAGGTGGTCTCTGCTCTTGTTGGTTTGTCTGATTTATTGATATCCCTCACTGGGGAGCTTTGTCTTTCGTCAGACTGTCAAGGCGCACTGTGGCGACGAAAGGGGGGGGGGGGTGGGGGGGCGCTGGGAGAAAGAGAGGAAAAAAAGAGTGGTTATTTCTGCTGATAGGGCATATTTTCTGTCAACAGTCTCTGGCAGATGAGCGTATGTGATAATACCGCTGCCAAGGAAAGTCTCTCAGCTCTTCAGCCTCCGGAAGAATATTTCTGTCTCAGCTCAGGGCCGTAGCTCCTCTCTCCCCTCCTTCTAGCTTTTATAATTCAGTAAACTGAAGTAATTACCACAGAGGCATGCTCAATAATTACAAAATGCTCTGTCACGGTCATGTAGGTAATGGCATCTCTTGCTCTGCTGGCAGCGATAACACAGGTGAGACGAATTGCAGAAAACAGATCTGATAGCATTGTTATGGTAAAGAAATGGCATTATGATCAAGGGTAGCACGGCTGCTGGGGGGGTGTCGACTCATGTTCATGCACGTCTCTTCTCTACACAGGTATAAAAGAGAGACTGAGTGAAATGTTGACAATCTGTCCACCGCAAAAGAACACACAGACTTCCAGCTTCATGTTTATCCTGCTGATGTATCATCTCTCCCTCTGCAAATCAGCATGAAATTTGCTTAATTATCAACTGCAAATCGACAATATATTAGGTACTGTTTACTGTAATCCCATTTTGCTTAGTTTAATTTCCTCGACTCTTCTCCTGGTGGCATGTTTACTCAGGATTGGATATGGTAGCGTCCTGCAGATCCCGCCTATCCAGTGCAGCTTCCGCAAAACGGCGGCAAGAACACGCCACGTAATTAGCAAAACGCGGCCCTAATGCTCGTCTCCTTGAGAGTTTGACCCTATTTGTTTGTGCCGAGGTAATTTCATTACGCCCGTGCGATTCCCAGGAGCTGCCGCGAGTTAACGCTAAATGCTCACCAGAGAGGGGATAAGTATTTGGCAAGGCATCAGCAAAGAGAAGAGAGGGAGCGGCGGAGCTCAATAACACTTCTTTCATGTTGACAAATTCCATTAGTGCGCAAAGGCTGGTGTTTGTGCTCTATTTTATTTATGATAATGCTCAGGCATTGGAGGGAAGCAGTATTCATCACCCATGCCACCTATGTGGCCTGACAGTGTGCGGCAGACGTCTGTGATTTGTACAGAACACTCAGCATCACTCTCACACCCACAGGTCTGTGGGAAAGTGAAGGTGGCATCCTGTATCAGCATTTCAACCTTCGTTTCTGGCTCTGAAGTGCTGCACTCTGACGTTCTCCTTTTACAGGCGTGAACATGCATAACGATGAACTTCTAACACCAAATTATGAGCTTTCTCCGTCTTTTTTTAGGGTTGAGTTTTTGTATTCTTTGTTAAAGAAGTGCTTGAGAGCTGCAGGTACACTAACTGTTCAATCGTGAAGCTCTTCTACATTTACCTTAGATTTGTCCACACCACTAAAGTGCAAATTCTAACTCAATGCAGTGTCCCTGACATTGCCCCTGAGAACCAGATGTGTCCTGCTGTAGGCCACATTGCTCTCAATCCCTGGATTAGCCACTGGGGGGGCTAAGGTAGAATTATCCACAGTCCCCAAGGAGTAGCCAGAGTTAACAATGTCATCTTACTCCCTGTTACCAAATACTTCCTTTTATTAATTTATCTTATATAAATTCTTTGTCTTTACATATCCCTACCAACTGAAGCTGTGCTCTGTGCATGTACTCTAGTTTTATAACAAAAAAAGCCGCTCCAAATTAGATTCTAAACACAATGTCACCTGGCAATCAATGACCAGGTTTTATGCCAAATATGTCAGTATCCACAGAGGGTGTTGGCATGCTTATTAGGGCCCTATAAACCAGCTCCAGGACCTGGGGAATGTGGTGGCCTCCTCAGCCTCTGCTGGCAACATCCAAAGTTTCTGTTTCAATAAAATATCACGATCACCCTCCCTGCAAGTGTTTCTGCATGCATGTGGCTTTATTTGACTGTGACTGTAAGTGTGTTTGCAGATGCCTGTGTGTGTTTTGCATGCACATATTTGAGTGTAAGTGTCCCATGCATGTGTATGTGTGTGTGTTTTTCTTGGGGGTACACGCACACACACACGAAACACTGAGGTTGGAAACATTCTGATGTCAACAGCGAAACAAGAAATAGGAAACACATTTAAATCTCTGGCGCTGAGGACGGTGTTCGGGAGCCAGGCGAAATCACCGCACAAGCCCGGCATCGCGTGTGACAGGGTGCATCGTGGGATAGCTCTTTATCCTCTGCGCGCAAAACAGTAATCGGGAGAGGTACGTCCCATCTGAGGACAGAGAGTCGGTGCAGGTTGTACCTATTAGGGCAGCTTAGTAACTCAAGAAGCGGCAATTTAAGAGTGAAAGAAGGGGAGGGAGGATGGAAGATTGGAGAAGAAAGTCAAACTAATGCCATAACTCTGAAGGCTCCCAGAAGACAGCTTTGAGGATTGGACTGGATGACAGAAAGGCTCGTCATCACAGAGGTGGGTATGAGCGCTGGTAATGAGAGGACTTGCTCCATGCCAGGCATTATCACGGACAGACTGCACCCGGGGAAGAAGAGGCCTCCTTTTGTCTGTTGAAAGCTACATCAGCTCAGAGTTGGAATAAAGAAACCAATCCTGAAACATGCAGGGGGAAACGTGATATTTGGCAATACCAAGCTCCAGTTTTCAATATATTTCAAAGCATTGTTGATTTCTTGTGGGGGGAAAAGGACAGATTTCCTGCCTTAAGACACAGAGAAGGGGCATAATAGATGACAGGGGAAAATGTACCAACCTACTGTACTTTTTTCCCCTCAGTTTTCAATCTTTTGTGGTTGGCAGCAGGGACAGAACCCAGGAAACAGTATCCTATCACTTAAATGGTTAAGTATTTTATGAGTAAAATGCTTCCAAATGTCTCTCAAAAACCTTCCAGACCACACCAAAGACAAAATGAGGTAATATTACGTTTCTGAAAAGTCCCCAGTATGATACCCCAACTCTGCTGTAATTGCATCAGAAAAATGGTGCATGAGTCTCTCTCTGTTACATGTCAGGCCATTTCACTTGGCAAAAACTGCGCTCATTAAGAGTGAGGGAGAGAAAACTTCTCAAATTTTTCCCAGCTGAAGGCTTCTATGCATATAGAGGGAAGCACAACATGCAGACATAGAATATCGAAAAAAAAAAAAAATCACCCATATGTCCCCAGTACATTGTTGGCTCAAGTGTTTCATGCTAACACTTCAGCAAAACAGTAAGTAGCCACCATATTGATACTTAAGCACACACACAGCCAAGTGATAAATGCTGCATTCATGTCATGTCAGGGTTACAATTACAGCAAAGCTCTGAAATATCCGTCTGGTCTAATGCTGTAAAACAGCAAACAAACAGATTCCAACTATTTTTACCACAACAGGATCAACTGGAAACAATCACCATTCTAAGTTATAATGGTATTGCATGGATGCTTGTAAACATTGGTCTCTTCCTCATTGCTATCTTACATCCCCCCTAACGTGAATATGATAACAGGTTCCATGCTAAGGGCTTAGCATGAACTGTTTAAAAGGACTACAACCAAAACCTATGTTTGAGTATCAAACACTCAGCCCCTTGGGGCTTTGAAAGGTTTGTCACATGCTCCTTCATGGACAATGTCAGATAGCTTGGATTTACAACAGTTACAGCGTATTCCAACAGTCCCTCAGTCTTGCAACATATGCAGTTCACTTCTATTATATCCACTGCCACAGCTGCCCCACCACTGTTAGCTCTTTCAACTCTATCCAACATAAAAAAAGAATAGTTGTGGGAAGGCCTGGCTGACACTTCAGTCTTATTGTTTGCTCGCTTTCCATGGCATGGTATCATGATGATAGGATCCAGTGGTTTAATTGTTTCCATTGTAGAATAAAAAAATTCTGCAGTACAAATCAATGAACTCAAGCAAACTGCCATCAAAAATGCCATCAGATGTATTATGTAACAGTGGTACATGGTTCGCTATGTTTACCATTGATGTGGTTGCTTTATATGAGATTTACAATATATATGAAATAGTGTAAATAATGCGTTAGCGATTTCAGGTAAATACGAGCAGGCTTCACGCTTTTAATACACTCTGATGAGTGAAAGTAGGCTGGATGCTAACACTAACACTACCCCATCACGGAGGCACAGTCAGAGAGTCTGGGCAGAGAAAATAAAGCTATCATCTTGACTCTGTTTCAAAAATAGCCCCTTGGGGATTTTTGTTGGCCCTTTCCAGCTGTGGGCCCCTTAAACCATCATCACCTTTCACCACACGTTGGATGATTATTGTAACTCATGTAAATGACAGTAAAAAGATGCACTGGGACTACATTTCACTTGCAGTGTGAACACAGCCTAATTCACAAGTCACTTAGGGAACCAACTACTGCCACTAAAACACTATGTAACAATACATGAATCTTTAAAAATCCTCAATGATTTGGGGGCCCCGCCCCCATCACCAGCCCCCTCAGTCTCTATGGCAGCCTAATCTACTGCAGATTAAAAAAATGGCTATCATGAAACAGGCTTTCCCTGTAAGTAATCCCCTCCTCTCTGAAAGGAGAAGGGGGGGGGGGGAGAGGGTTTGAAGAGAAAAAAAATCTGCAGCAAAGACCCTTTTTTGCTTCTAGTTATGTCAGGCTGTATTTTAAACAGTGCTAATCATATACCTTTGTGGACACTTAATTAAAATTACAAAACCAATTTTAATCGGTGGTCCAATTAATATGTAAATGTATGCAAATGTAGTAAAACAAGGTGGTGATTAAGTTAAGGACACTCTATTTCATGTCTTCCTTAAGTGTGAAAACAAACCGTCTTTTTTCCCCTGCCACCCCCCCACATCCCAACCCCCCTTCCAAAACATCCAAGACTGATGGATTGTGATGTTTACCAGCCACATGCTGAGTTAGGAAACACCCTCTGCGGTATCATTTTTTTTTTTAAAAAAAGGGGAAATACAGGAGAAGAGACAATGTTATTCAGAGCTTGTGTTCCTAATCCACATTTTTAATAATTTACTCACAAACACGCACACATGGCGTTCACATGCATCAGCAAGGTCAGCGCAAAGTTATAAACTGCGCAGTATCTTACACCGTGAATCAAGTGTTACGGGGTATGTTTGAAATTCATGGCAAAGTTTTCCAGGCTTGAGGTGAGAGTTGACAATTCTAAACGAGCAGACTTTCAATTCTAATTAGGCCTCGGAGACACGGTGGTGTTTCAAAGTCATGTCTGGAGGGGCTGAGGAGGAGCGTGGGGGGTGAGCAGGTAATAATGAATCTGAATCTGAGTGGATATTAAATAACTTTGGGCACTGAGAGGCAGAAAGAAAGAGACAGAGAGGAGAAAATTAATTTACCCTGCAAGTGAGGCCTGCAGTGCTAGCCAGATCGAGGTGAGTGTGGGTCATTAAACTTTGTTGCTTCTGAATTTATGCACTCGGATAGTTTTATAAATACAGTAAAATAATCCTAAATGTATCTAGTTAAATGTTATGTGTTATTAAAACTACTAGGGCCATATATTTCCATACATCCTTGTTTGCTAATACATTAACCCCTGTTTGAAGAGCTTTGTGCAAACATTTTAAAAGATATGGATGTGTTTTGCCACCATCCTGGCTGGGTTATGGCCCACAGTATATGTGGCTGCCAGATCAGGTGGTCAAGGCAAGAATCAGCTCCCGGTAGCAGGTCAGTTTCATGCACTGAAATTTCGACACAAACAATGGCTCTGTCAGAACAACAAACAATAATACAGCAAGGCAAAAAGAGAATACATTATACAGAATACACTTGCTGCATTACTTCTAGTTATTTTGGAGGGTTATTTACATGACTAACAGTGGATTAAAGCTCTCTGTACCTAGTACTTTATGTCAAAATTAAATATATTTACTTTTTTCTCTTGGAATGCTAAAACAAATTGGCATTTATCAGGGGGCCTCAAAGTGGATTTAGCTCAAGATGGGACACTATAACTCTTCTTAGGACACTTTGCATAAAATTTTGTTTTAATCAGCTTTGTTTGAGATTTAAAAAAAAAAAAAAAAAAGGTTTCTCCTCCTGGACTTGAAATGATGTAATTCATATCAAACTTTCCCACAGTAATGCACGTCATCTGAAGCCCAGTGATCATAAAAAGGGTCAATTAAAAACACTGATACTGGCATGAAAAATGATATTAGGGTAACATCACACACTAATTCCATTAGGGAGATGAGCTGTACAGAGTGTGTGTGTGAGCGCATGTGTGGGAACTAGGGCTGTTCTTGTGCATGCATGCTTGCCTTCTTACACTCATGCGTGTAAACATGACTACAGTTTTAAGTGTAAGACTGTGTTTCCTTTGTTTGTGTGTGTGTGTGTTTCCATGTGTGTATGATGGTTGGGTTTTACTTGTGCTCTCATGCTTGCTTGCTTGTTTTCCTCCATCCAACACAAATACAATTTTATGTATGAGTTTGTCTATTCACTGTGTGTGTGTGAGTACAATGTGCGTGTCCATGCATGCGTGTAGAAGTCAAGCCAGCATGCATGCGCACACAACTTCAATTTTATGAGCGAGTTAATGTGTGTGCGCGCACAGGAATGGTAGCTTGCGTGGGCGTGTGTGTTTCTCTGTGTGTGATGAACCTGTGAGTGAGCGAGTTAAGTCTTCACCACACAAGGTGGGCGAGATGTTGGAAACAGCTTGTGTCATCAAGTGTTAGCAACCTGTAATCCCATCTGAGCCGTGAGGATGCGCAGCCCGCCCCACACCCCCAACCCACCCCCTCACAGCATGCTGGCTCCCTGGGGCTCAGAGTGCAACCTGCGCCCCGCTGATACCTCAGCTACACGAGGTTTCCAGGTGACTTACGAACATAAACACCAGGAGGGGGGTCTCAGCTGTTAGCGAGGTGAAGCTTGTCCCTGAGCAGAGGAAGCTGATACTGACAATCACAGTGCAGGAGCAGGTAGTTGCACCGGTGGCGATTTGTTCTGCCTCACAAGGCTGAGAAGAGGCAGCTGCGAGAGTTAGAACTGAGAAAGAAATGACTTTAAAAACACTGCACCAGAGCTCTTGAATGTTTAAGCCAATTAAAGCCAGACTGCTACCAAGTTCTGAAAGAAGAAAAAACACAGTCTTCTCCTTAACAAATGAAAAGCTGACTTCATAAAGAATAAAAATGCCCCCTCAATTGCACAATTCAATACACTCAACAGTTCTGCATGTTTGTTTGTTTTTTTCAGTTTTACTTGGACTGGAATGACCAGGAGCTTATGGTGGAACATGTTAACCTATGTTAGCCTTCCTCTTCAACTTTCTCTTGGTCAGGGCCCTAAAGTAACTGACTCAGGACAATGACACACACAAGGTCTCACTTTAACTATAAATGCTGAACATTTTCCAAAGCATTTTCAGACAAAAAAAAGACAACTTGACGATCTCAGTTTGGTTATTTCTTGATCTCAGAGCTTCCTTGAACAAACTAACACGTTTCCGAAATACTAAATGTCAAGGTGCAACTATACAACAGGAGGAACTAAGGGGAGGACTTGTTAAATCAGGTGGTTTACTAATCCCAAGAAAATGTCAATATCTTCAAGCTGATTTTTGTATTGGAGTGGAAATTCAGTTGCCTGGAAGGTGAGAAATCTAAAAATGGCTGACAGTGAAATAAAATGCATGTGTTTTGTATGTGGGCTATGACAAACAGAAATGGCTGCATGGCGCTTTACACATACGATCACAGATGTTTAACAGAAGCATTGCTAAATCTCATTCTGTTTGAGAGGGTCAGTTGAATGTTTGCCTTCTTTCCAGGCTGTTTTCGGACAAAATCCAAGATATACATCACAGCTGGACTCGGTCCTGATTGGCTCCCCTCACTAAAGAATGACTGAAATCTGTCCAATCAGGCCAGTTTGCAGCAGCTGAACTGGACAGTGTCCAATCAGCAGGGTTACCTCATTTGAATTGGAGGGACTGCTGCTGTCAGCCAATCTGGGTTTAGCAGAGTGATGACCGTCATTTACATTTATTAAGTTAAAATACTTTGAACTGTGAAGTGCACAACAAAGACAAAGCAAACACAAATGATTTTGACAAAGATGGGGACATTTTATGCAATTTCCCTTTAAATTTCTCATTCATTTTTTTTTTTTTGCAGAAGCTGCTTAGACATCTGTAATGAGATCATAGACTTTTGGGGGGAAAAAAGCAATTGAATCTGAGGTGATGTTTCATTCAACACCGACATCAAATGCACGACTCTGAGACAAAATTATCACCTGCAAAGAGACATGCAGTGGTGAGAAAAAATGCTGCGGTATGAATCACAAACAGCAGAATTGTTGCTTTTCTCAAGTGACAAGTGTTGAAAGGTATTTTTCTGCCTTTGAAAATTAAATGTAAAAATGACAACACTTTTTAAAATTAGACAGCAGTGAAGTTGTTTTTACCCACCAGGGGAAAGCACCTGACTACAAGGAGATGAATTATCTCCACTGTCAGTCTGTGAGATGTCTTAAATTTGAGGTGTCTCAGGTTCGATCCCCAGAGGAGAACACTGAATCCCTGGCTGCTTATTTTTATGCCTCTGCAATAAATTTAATTTTTCCTGAAATTCATAAAATAAGCCTTTATTTATACATGTAGAGATGAATTTATGACATGCTATCATGGGCTCTGAATGGATTTTTATATGCCTTGGGGTAATGAAACTGTGTCTGTACGTAAACATGGCCGTGATTTGTATCTTTTGACAATTAAATTACATGGGGATGTTTGCTGCGCACAGTAAATACCTTAAACATTTCCCCACTTAAAAAAAAAAGAAGCTGTACGAAGGGGATACAAATGGAAGGCTGGCAAGTCCGCAGAGATATCCACTCAATAGGCAATTTAAAAATGGAAGGAGGAGGTTTGACTAAGCAATAAAAGTGTTGGACTGCCAGCGAGAGCAGAAACAGAACACAGTGGTAGCGGAGGGGGGCACCAATTATCTTATTTATAAATCAGCAGCAATTCCACTGATGACTTGATTTTAAATTTGATCAAGCTGCAGGTATTGAAGTCCCCTAACTGAAAAAAAAAAAAAAAAAAAAAATCATTGATCTAATTCCCTTCATTGGTAATAATCGCGAGTCTCCCTTTGGCCAGCACTAATCAGAATCCCATTGATTTCCGCTGGACTCGAGGACTGCAAGAACAGCAGCCTGAGCTGACTTCAGTATTCACAGTGTTAAAGGATAAGGCTGCTGTTACACAGCCCCGGGCTTAATTGTTCGTTTTGAAAATGTAACTCGTAATAAACGGCTCACAAATGCGTAGTTTCATTTTTAAACAAGCGTCTAAGCCACACTCGCTGTTCCCTGAGGCTGTAATGCTCAAAGTAAAGAAAAACAAACTGCTGGATAAGACACAGTGAAACCTTCACCTGGTGATGGCACTAGATTCAAAGTTAAGGGATTAGCAAAACTCACAGGGGTCATGAAGATCTGCCCCCAATCCAGTTCATCTTGAAGGTGCAGAGATATGTCAATAAATACATGAAATTTCAGCCAGGAAAACTGCTGGCTCTGTAAGCACTGCATGATATGACCAAATAATCACGCTCTATAAGATCATGCATCAGAGCTGACATAACTAACCCCGCCCTGCACTGATAAACGAGGTTACCAGGTTAGCGAGGGCATTATTATGCAGGAGTGTGTCACTTTGACACATCATCAACAGCATCACCATCCTCATTAGTATGGTCACATTTACAGGTGATACTGCTGGAAGAAGGCGCCGCGACTCAAACGCGAGTGCAATGGTGCTCGGCTGGAAAGAAAGGAAGCACCCAAGACAAACAGGACATCATTAGAGCACATTAAAATCCACATTACAGCTTTTACTGCCTCCTCTGGAGTCAAACCCTGTGGGTGAATCATCAGCAGGCCTGCTAACTTGCCGCACCATGGCCTAATGGCAGCTCATGTGGACGCCTGCCCACTGATTGCAATTTGGCAGCAACGCAATCAGTATCTCACAGAGGTATATGATGTTACTGAATGTGGGCAAACACGGATCAGCTAAACAAAACTGAGCGTTTAAGCCAAACAAGGGCGAAGTGTGAATCCTGAACTGACCCTGGCTTGCCTGTAAAGATGTTAAAACCTAGTCATACTCACAGAAATAAACTCCTCTCGTTCTGCACGTTCTCTGGAGATCAGCAACTTTTTGCATGCAAGGAAAGGTTGCAACATGTGGGGGAAGAACTGTTTCTATGCCTGGACAAAGCAAACACTAAAATAAAGGTATTATTAAGTATCAAGTATTAATAAGTACATGTCTTGCTCAAATTTCTACTTTATTTTAGACAAGAACACAAATTTGCCAATGATACTAAACACATGCAATATATATAAGACATATGCACAAGACATGTAGAATATTTCCATCTGATATAATGGTACAGCTATAAAATTGTGGAGGCTGAACATTTCACTCAATATAAGCATCATATAGCTGTAATGAAAGGCTGGAGCGAGCAGATGCAGAGTATATATGACATGTTGACTCACACTATGGAACAAAAGGGTTTCTACCACATTCAAAGCCATTTGAAGAGAAATTAAATGTGAAAATCAGGGTAAAATTTTCCCATTTTGACTTCCAGTTGTAAACACTATTACCCAAGACATCTCGAGACTTTTCTTGCAGCATCTATATATCCTGCTGTACTTAAATGTATTATCTCAGAGCTGAGCCTCATGTGCACTAACCCCCTCAGTGTTTCGCCAAGGGTGACTCCTGCAGCGACAATCACAGGATCAGAGAGAGAGAGAGCGGATCCACAGCAGCACAGCACCACCGTCGCTCCCCCATGATAAATGAGTTTGTATTGTCTGTCATGCCGGCTTCCTGCCAGCCCAGGTCACTGGTTATTAAATTACCACTTGTCAATGTCCTAAATACTGATTGATGGATGAGCATGGTAAATGAAGGACTCCTATGACTTTTGTTTGCCCCTCCCAGTTTTCTCAGTGTGAGGGGAAACCTATACCAGATTGTTATTGATACGTATTGAATGCAGGCTGGTGGCCTTCTTCCTCAGATGTTCTTGGTGGTTTTATAAATGTTTAATTTTTGTACAGGCCTCTTGCCACAAGGGTTTCTTGCAGACCATTTCTACAGATATTTATCATCTTTTTTAGCTAAACAGGCCATTTTTAGCACATTACAGCAGCCTTTGTTTGAGTGTCATCCATCCACTGTGTCACTTGATGAACTTAATTGTTCCTTTAGAAGTAAGCAAGCAACAGAGGTAGAAATAGTACAAAAGCTAAACAGAACAAGGGTTGTACTTTAAAATCTTCCAGTTACAGCAACAGGAATTTGAGAAGCTTGTTTCCAAAACTCAAATTTGACAAATTTTGAGAAAAATCAACACTTTTGTTTCTGTCATTTTTTTGTGGGATGAGATCCACATGTCTGTTAGAACTGAGTGAAAAATGCTCAGGTCTTTCAGAAACTTGTAGTCGTGGTATCTATTTGTCTTATTTTGCACGAACCCTCTTTGCACGAGTTCTGTTTTCTTCCCTGTTCTGTACTGCATGTTTACTAATGTCTATGTTAACTGCTCCTCCAGAGCTACAAACAACATTAGACCAATCAAATACAAAACTCCTATTACCACGAAATACTACATTATTTCTCATTGCACACTGAAGAAAGGTTGCTTGAAAGGGATGAAGATGAAACTGGAAAAAGTGAGAGTATTCTGGTCTTATAATAACAACAATGTTGACTGCTATGCGTTAATGTGACAGGGGGAGCTCTGGAAAATCCATCTTCGACTGTATCCTCGTGCCGTGTTTTCTGAAAGCCCTGATGTTGTGCTGGTGTGTAGTCATGTGGGCTGTGTGTGTGAGTCTCAGGGGTGTGCTCAGGGTTAGGGGCATTGATGAGTCTGTGGCTGACATTTGAGTGTGATTGAGAGGGAGTGCAGATACTAAATCACTGCATTGTTCTGCTGTCGGTGCGTCCTGTCGTTACTGCACTTTACCAAGCAACACGGTGCCTCTAATGGGATAATAACCAATTTAACAGGAGCACAGAAACTTTGCGCTTTGATAAAAACCCAAAGCCTGAGGTGCTCAAACCAAAAACCTAAGAAAGTAAGAAAGTAAAAACACTGCCAAAAAGTAGAAACGTAGCTGCTGAAAATGATTAACTGTGTCTTTATTCAGCAGTCACAAAGAAGATTTTTTGGCTGCAAAGCCTTCATCAGCCTTATGAAGAAGTACTGACTGGCTGTGATTTTTTTTCTTTTTTTCAGTCATTGTTAACTATGCCACATTTGTGTCTAATGATAAGGTAAATGAAAGGATATTTCAAAGAGAACTGGCCGTCCCTAAGTAGTTTTTTTTTTTCAAAGACTGGACAAACTGGAGCAGTTTGGAAAAAGACTGCAGGCATGCCGAATGATTGTCAGCCATGCAAATAATCACTTACTTACACTCAGTGAGTTTGCTTCGGATAAGGCAAATTACCATTTGAAAATGAGCTCAAAAACACTCTGGGCGAAAAGCTTGCATCATGATTCTCAGTTATATTATCGCGGATACATAACCACTCACATATACACACAAATGCTGACAAACATGCACAAACACACTGCTCTCCGCAGCCTCTGAACTGGCCGCAGGGATGTCATATGAACGCTCTGATCGGATGGAAGGTTTGTCTTATTGCTGCATCCAGCTGAAATTGGTTTTCAGCCAATCAGATGCTGCTCCAGTTTTATTTTCTGGTTGCTGATGTTGTGACTGTTTGAAGGCATTTCTGCAACATTACATACAAGTATGAAATGGTGGAAGCTGAAACTGCAAACTAGATACACTAACAATGGCATGCACAGATTCAAACCTGCATTTATTGTGTCGACAAAACTTCCTCTTTTCCACAACACAAAGTTAATGAAACGTAATGTAATAGAGCCACCAGCCCTGCAAAAGAGGAGACACTAAATCCAAGTTCGAGGTACTTTTATATTATGCAAGTAGTGCTGTCCGTCATGACTGGTTAAGGAAATATGTTGCCACATCACATACACAGACTTCTAGAACAAACACACAGTGATGAACACCATTTCCTACCACATCTCCAGCAGCAACAACTCGGATTTTATCAAAAAACACTGGAAAGTGCAGGTTGGTGTCAATGTCCTAATAAACATTTGTGGAAGTAGAGCGGCAACAAGCCAAGGAAATAAACAGCATTAGGAACCAGCCTTTTTAACAAGCATGTTTTTTAAAAGCATTTTTTGGGATGTGGTTGTTTAATGAAACTACACTACTCTTTCATAGCTCACATGGTGATCCACAGTCATGGTGATCCACAGTCAACATATCTACATGTTAATTTGATATGCCTCTTTTGTCCTGCTTCCCGGACTCTCAGCCAGGTGTTGGAGTCAGTGTGTCCTTCGGACTGACAGTGCATCAGGGTGAATAGCCAGGTTATAAAAGGCCCTTTAAGCCCATCTTATCCTTTTAGTTGCTGAGTCTATGGTTGAATTTGGAGCTACTGTCAACAATATGAAGTTCCCGGCCGGGATTGGGAGGTAAGCAAAGTTTAAGCTACAGCGCCGAACTAATGCCAGTTTGATTAAATGCTCTGGATACAAACAGCAGGGGTTTCTGATCCCTTCACCATTATAGTTTTCAGGGCTTACAGAGCATCCCTCATTGTGCTGATCTCTTTCTAACCTTCCTCAGCTCAGGTCAATCTATTATATCATCAGAAAATGACTATAGCATGTTGTTCTAATCATCCAAAAATACTTTGGGGTGAATACTTCAGAGTGTGTGTCCTTTTGGCTGAAAAGCTCTGTAGCACTTTTCTGAAGCTTGGCTTTATTTCTAGCAGATGCATGGCAGAGAAGGAACATTTGTTTACATTCACAGATACATTAAGTGTTTATTTGATAGCAAACACAATCCAAATTGTCACTTAGCGATGCCAGCTCCAAGTCCAATAAGCCACGGGTCTTTAAAAGTTACAAAGTGCTGCCATGTTTAACAGGGTTAAATACACAAACAAAGATGGATTGAATGTGTAATTTGGAGCATTCAAATTCAGTGGAAGGAGAAAAAAAAGACAACAATATTTCTTGGGGAGCATGCCTTGCTGCATATTAATTCTTATCGTGGTGATGAATAATCATGCTTCTTATGAGAAAGAGTCAGTAGAATACAGCAGCACTTTGAGCTGTCATAATTAACAGACTCACTCAACAATGGGAACATTCTCAAAGAGACTTCTTATTAACACAGACATAATGGGTAAAGTGCATATTAAAATGGGTATTTAGAGTGGAAGGGATCAAAACTACCAATGAAAACTCAGTTTTATGGTCGACGTGTTTCATTGTTTCAGCATCAAATGAATGCCAGCCGACAGCAGAGGCCTGGGCCATACTGTACGGCTGCCCTGAGGTGTCAAAAAGCTTTGGCGTGACACTGCCATTACCCACGGGGCCTGTGCACACCTCATTAGCGACAGAGTATCCTTTGGCCACCCATGGGCGAGATTCGGTCCCTTGGTGGCTTAACAAGATCACATTTAAATCTGTGGCGAGATGGGGAGTCGCTTCCTGATGAACATTCATCTGCGGCACACAATTATTTCCAGGCTGTTTGAATTTATGATCTAGTTTCGTGAGGAATTCAAAAAAACTAGATCATATATAAATATGTATGTGTATGTAGATAGATAGATAGATAGATAGATAGATAGATAGATAGATAGATAGATAGATAGATAGATAGATAGATAGAT
>JBBMJY010000017.1:7971166-8016781 GCA_037833715.1 Toxotes lorentzi | reverse complement strand
CACACACACACACACACACACACACACACACACACACACACACACACACACACACACACACACACACACACTCAGATCCATAAATGTGCAAACGGGAAGCAGAGATTAATGTGTTGTGTTTAAACCTAACCTTTTCTGTAAGTCAAGCGTTCTGCCGGGTTATTTCTAATTTAAAACTGGAGCTATACCAGCCCCTTAACATCCTCATCCTTATTAAAGACATTTCAGGACACGCTGTAGCCAGGAGGCACAGTTCAAATATATATGATTCAGTGTCATTTGCAGAGGAAATCTGGGTTTTAGAGGAAGCTAATTCTGCCTTTTGCGACTGCAGTGGTGACAGATGTAGTATGTGGTCCAAGTTTTTTTCTTTTTTTTTTAACTGCACTTTAAGAGCTGCTATTGTGTCTGGAAAGTGTCACTAATTACTGTGTAACGGCACATAATTCAGATTATTCTCTTGATTTAGATTTTTTTAAATTATGTTTTAATACTAACTTGGCCTTGGAAAAGGAAAGGGTCTTAACCTTAACTATTATCAACCTATCAGAAAACATTAATTTTTTTTTCACCATCCTCAACATCCTCATACACATTTTGGAAGGAACAGAGGCATCAGATCAGAAAATGCTGCAAGGCAAAGAGACACAACCTATTTTGTCACTTAGCTTTGGAGGACTTACTGACTATTGCAGTGACATTTTTTTTTCATCTGCAAAACCACTGCGCAAATTTATGGCCTATTTTCCTTACAAACAACTGGCAAACATCCATCTGTGACCAAACCGTTCTTGCAAAAAAAAGGTCGTAATTTAAACTTCTAGGAGAGCCAAATGGGTGGAGTCTGTCACAGCCCCAAATAAGTGTTTGAAATCCATATTCTGTTTTACTTGAGTAAAAATAACACCAGTGCATTTCAAGTTAAAGCAAATTAAAATTTACCAGTAAAATGTATGGTAAGAGTATCAAAAGTACTCATTAAAGCTGCACTGATTCTCATATTTTCATTTAAATTATGGGTTTAATGACTCTGTGTAATGTGACAGCGGTTGTTTGCAGTGACAAACGTACAGATAATTATCACCTGACTGCAGTTGCCATTAGCTGTATCAAGCATTTCAGCATCCTCTAGTTCACTGTGTTGGTTCTACTCACTGTTCGGTGCTGTGTTATATACCACCTCTGGTATATAACCCTTGCTGTGGCTGACACCTCACCTGACAGTCCTAGAAACAGTGCTGAAGTAAACTCCACCCATCTGGCATCCAAAGCGGTTTAAAACAAATGCTATGAATTATTTGCAGCTCCTATTTGTCCCTGCTCTGGTATACATACCCAGTGTGTTTATCTGAAGTGAAAGGGTGTGGCAAAAGCTGGGTAATGAAACCCAGCTGCAGGCCGCAAAGACACTGGATGGCTTCCCTCACAACACAGGCCGGAGAGTGGGCCGACTGGGAGCGTAACACAACAAGAAAATCGAAAAAATACAAACAAAACGAGTGATTTGCACACAAAAGAAAACTGAATCAAGTGCGGCCCGTCCACTGGAGAGAGGTTCTTGTAAACAAGTGGCCCATGCTAAAACAATACAGCTGGATTTCCTCTCGGTAAGCGACGATAATCATCACTCACTGTTTACCACAGTGAAGACGGGTTCCAGCCCCAAACAGCCTCAGGTTCCCCAATAACACAAACGAAGCTGGATTCACTAACTCTATCTCTGTGATGATGCATTTCTACACAAAGATTTGGCACCGAGCGTCTCGCTACTGTCCAAACACATCAGGCAAAATGTGGTTCATATGTCCTTTCAGTGCAAAGAAAGAAAGTTTAGCTTTAGTGCAGTTTTATCAGAAAACCTGAGTTTAAACATCATTTTGGCATAACTTACCGCCTAACTATAACAAAATTCCTCTCTTTTTTTAATGTATTCTAAATGTCCTTAATATGTGTGAGCCTGGAACACTTTTTCCCCAGCAACATTTCCTAACCATTCTAAAACTAATCATTTCTCTTTATGGAAAAAGAGCTTATCATATGCAAAGTGCTCAACATCAATGTCTTCATATTCTCGTTTGAGAAATTCATTGCGCGGTGAATTCCCTCGGGATCGCTGCAGCCAAGTTTCTGCCTTGCAAAAGTTTTTTTTTTTTTTTTTATTCTCTCACTTTAATTCAACTTGGCACGTTATTTCTCAGAAATACCGTCGGGCTCGGGGGAGAAACATAGACGTGGTCTCACTTGTTAGTGCGGGTTTTAGTGCTGAATAAGGATCAGACAATGGCTGAGGGGAGAGGGGCTGCAGTCTAGCGAGGTATTGACACAGGAGATATTGCCTGAACAAAGTGGATCCGTGAGAAAAGGGAGCGAGCGAGCGTGAAGGAAGAAAAAAAAGAGAAAGATTATCTTAATTATCATTCAGGAGCTGCTTAGTGCAGCACCTGTGCATGAATAATGTCATTTATAGGCACATTGAGATGTGCATAATTCCCCCTTAAATCATACACATTAGCGGCATAACAAGGGATGAACAAGTCGGCCTCACACAGGCTCAACTCGGAGTGAGGAGGTTCATTGTCAGCCCCTCACCTCCAAATAAGAATGTATTTCTTTATTCAAAGACTCCACGCTTCTCTCATTTAACACTTGCTACTCAGTCCAGAAGAGCTGTGAGGTTACATATCCTGCTTCATATTATCTCTCTGGGTTTCATTTCTGCACTGTGTGACTTCAAAATAGAGGAT
Source organism: Toxotes lorentzi (assembly GCA_037833715.1). Taxonomy (NCBI): domain Eukaryota; kingdom Metazoa; phylum Chordata; class Actinopteri; family Toxotidae; genus Toxotes; species Toxotes lorentzi. Next base: position 8,014,037 of record JBBMJY010000017.1, on the reverse strand, counting down.
ATTTTAGGGCTGTGCAATTTAACAGCAGAGAGGTTGTATGATCGCACTTGTTTTGAAGTAAAAAGCACTAAGCAGCTCCTACTAGTACACAGGCATCAGTGTAGTGCTCCTCTGGGTCAGTGCCTGTGTAGAAATGCCACGCGGTTGTTAAACAAAGTGGATATTAAAGATGTTTAGTTGAATCAGGGATTCTGTACTTCCAACAGGTTCGACTAGAACTGCTTCCTCTCACACACACACACACTTCAAACTAAACACACTTTGATCTGAACCCAAAAGTAGTCAACACTTCAAATATTAACATCTAGCGTAATCAGCGGACCACAAACTGAACCCTGCGAACTAAATTAGAAAAAGTACAGTCACAGCAGAAGTAGCAGTAGCAACAGCGATAGTGGGAATACTACCTATCAGGTACTAATGCACAAGTACTATTGTAGAACTACTATAAGTGGCAGTAATGGCAGAAGTAATACATTCATTCATTGCAATAGCAGTATTTTATGCACTGAGGTAAATATGTTGTCCTAGTTTATGCTTTAGTCTGATACATAGCATTGGTCTTGGCACCAAACATGCATAATCACATTAAAATCTAATTATAAAAAAGGGTTTTCTCAAGCTTTGTCAGTTTGTAGTGCAGACTTATCCTACCTTATGTAGCTGGTTCAGTCTGACATTTCATCCCCCGATCCTTCCACCGTCTGCAGCTTATCTGGGGTCACGTCGCGGAGGCAGGTGACACTTCATCTTGCAACAAAATCTGCACAGCGTGAAGCTGAAGGGGATGAGGACCACTACTCTCGTGCCAGCTGGGGGTTTATTCTCATCACTGGGTAAAACTAAAGTAAAGTAAGCACATTAACTTCATGTGACATGCCCACTTCCTCACCTGGGCCATATCTGCGTGCCACTATTCATTAAAATACTCATTTACCTCTATATAAAATCAATAAAATATAAGGCATTTACTCCTGATCTAAAAGTTACAGTTCAGCTTTGACAACTTTGACAACAAAAGGTAAAAATTTTAAATATCTACTGCTGGCCATTTATAAACGTCACAAAGCTGAATCTCAGTTGGTAACAAAAACATACACAAAACAATATACAATGTAAAAATGAGATTGAAGTGGGAGCTAACGCACCTGGATATGACAGAAGAAAATCAGTGCAGATGCTTCATATGACTGGGCTGGTTTGTACAAGCACACCTTTAAAAGGAGAGAGGGAGAAAGACCAAGGAGTCTCATTAGGAACCATCTGCATGCTAAAGCTAGCCAAAACACCTTTTCAAGATAAATTAATCAAAATAATAACATTAGACAAACTCTCTTCAGAGTGAGATTTACACCACTGTTCAGTAAACAAGGGGACTGACACAGGTCAGGGTATAGGGCTAAAACTCCCCATAAATATATACAAAGACAAACACTTATATATACACATTAAAACAGAGGAAATTAAGAAAATAATTAAGAAATAATTTAAAATAAATTGGCACAACTGAAACAATGTGGTTCTGTCTCATAACTGCTGCATTAACAGTACCAACAGTACCAACAGTACTAACAGGTGCCACAGTAGCACCAGTGATAGTGCTACTGTAACAGCATTTGTTAGTGGTAGTAGCAGTCTTGTTCGTAAAAGTATAATTTCCTGCATCTCACTGACACAATGGCACACTGAAGTTCACAATGGCACACTACATCACAGTTCTCATCTGCATGCACACTGAACATTCAGTGTCACATAAACCTCTTATTTCCAAAATGCTAGCCTTTCACAATAACAGCCTCGTCGGACAGTGTTTTACAGTTCAACTAAAGGAGTTTCACCAGAACTTGAGTGAAGTATTCACACGACAACAGTGATGTGGGGTTATACATGACATTCATTCCCTGCGGTCCCGTTGTTTGTGCACCAGTTGTGTAAACTAGAAAAGAGCTTCTGATACTTCATCCTAACCACTGTGTCCCACTACTACTGTGTCCCAGCAGAATAAGTTCACGCCCAGCGTATGTCAAACAGTCCTTGAAAATAACTGCTCACAACAATTTGAGTACAAGCTGGGTGGGTCCACACTAAAGAGCCGGAAAGTATTTGTCATCCAAATCAGATTTTGTGTTGCCACGGGAGACACGGGTCCACACAGAGAGGATGCATACAGTATGAAACAAGAGTAGTAACAAGGCTGTCATCACGGAGAAATGTCAAATATTCCGCCCCGCTGCCGACTCCTCAGCGCAGCCTGCCGCTGTTGAGGCCCGGCCCACGCAGTCAAAAGTTCACAACAACAACAGAGGGCATTGTGGGTTTTCTCTAATCAGAAGGGCCTTCCCGTTAGAGCCGAGCTCTTCTGAATTCTAACTATGCCAACAGAGATATGGAGTAGGATTAAACTCGGAGTTTGTGGACCTCCTCTATGCTGGGGTCAAAATGCAATTTTAAAAAACTTTGAGCACTCGCTTTTAGCCTGGGTGGAAGGCCTGGTGGGCGGGCTTCGTCATTTTGGGAAAATGTCAGTCGGTCACAGAAAGAGATTTGATTGGATCTCAGACTGAACTCCGGGGGGGAGCAGGCGCACATTTTCTCATATATTATTCTCAAAAACAAGAGCTGCTTCACTCATTATTGAAAATGAGCGACTTTCTTCCTAAAGCCAAAACCCACAGAACTCAAAGTTGAGGAGAAGGTGCTTTATGTCATTTTCATTTTCAGTCCGGAGTAAAACAAGCAAGCACAAGCTGACCACGCCAGCCTACACTTTTCATTTCAATTTCATCTTTCACTCTAAGTTTTTTAACTTTATACTTCTGCTGTTATCAATGTGTATTTCAATCTTTTTTTTCTAATCAGTTCTGGTTGATTAGGATTGACCCCTCTGACCTATGTGATGTATGAAAATCACTAAGTTCTGGGCCATTGGTTGGACAGATCTCATTGTCTGAGGAGCATCTGTCGCTATTTTCAATTAATCAAGGAAAAAAAAACAAAAGTAAAGCCAGTCCAAAAAGAACTACAGGACTCCCATACCTGGCCCTGTTATGAATCTGATCTTGCTTTTTTTTCTATTTTTTGGGCAGTAAAAGTCAAATAACAAAACAGTCCATCCCTTTGTAAAAGCTCCATTTCCTAAATTGACTATTTCCCATGACGTCAGAAAGTTTGTATCTCATCTCTGTGTTCATGCCTTCCCCCCCAAAAAACTGACTTTACCATCCTGGATTGCAGGAGCAACATAATAATTCATATTCAGATCATTATTTTTTAATACCTCTGAGTATTCTGGTAATATTTCATAATTGCAGTGGAGTGACCTTAGGACAAATGCCATTATGAGTTTAAAGGATGACGACTAATCTGAAAGATGTAATTCCCTCTGAATATTCGGAGGGCCCTGTCGACGCTCGGTATCATGTTTGAACTCAAGTTTTATTTATCCACCACTATTTGATATCTTTAAGATACTGCAATACAAATAAATTATTCATGTCAATTAGCTTTTCATCTTCCAAGATACGAACTTGTGTGATCCCTTTAACAACTATTTATTTCATGCTGAAACAGAGCTCTCCCTGGAAGCCCACTGCTATCGCCTGAGGACATGTCTTTTAAATAAAAGCATCAGAGCTTTGCATACCTACAATTTGCATATTAAAGGCACTGGGAGACAGATGATAGAAGAATTGGGTGAGGCAATCTAATCATCCCTCAACTCTGACTGGAATCCCAAACTCTTTTGGGTTTGGCCTTCAGAGACGCAGCAGAGGCAAAGAAACGTTCACAAATGAGAAAAAATCTTTTCAAGTTGTTATTGTTGGGTTTTGTTGGAGCTTGGTTGGTTGTTCCTGGGAGTGATCTGCCTCAGTTGTGCCGTGTTTTCTTTGTGTTTGACAGTGTTTCTGACACACAAGCTGAAGACACGATTAGGTGGGGTTAAAAAGGACCGACATGCTTTAGGCCTTTGAATCAAACCCACTTAGGAGATCTTAAAGGATAATTCCAGTGTATTAAAACTTGGGTCCTTCTTTCATATGTTTCTGTCAGTTATGATACATAGTACGTGTTGTACCTGTTGTAATCTCTAACTGCACAGGAAAATTGTGTGTGAACAACTATATAAGTACAGTAGGTCAAAGACAAAGCATTGCATCAGTCTGTAATCTGTGACAGTTTAATTTTACTGCTCTCCTTTATTTTATCATCCAGATAAGTTTGACTACTCCGGTGGTTTGTTTGTAACCTGACTTTTAAGATTTTCTGATTATATCAGAAAACAAAGCTGAAGCTGGTCTGGGAACAGCACTTTTTTTCTTTTTTCTTTGACTGTATGTGGGCAGGTGCATCAGGTGTGGCATGCTGACCTGTGTTAGGATGTTTAGTTTTTTTACATGGCTTTTTTAAAAAGTTTCATATCAAAATAAAGAAAATGTATTGGATCATTTGAATAACTTGGCTAATACTGTGGTTTTATTACTGATGATATAGTCATAGCTACACAAATAAGACCCAAGTTTTAATAAAACCGAGTTATCCTTTAAGGCAAGTTTTACAAATAGGTCAGAATTGAGTGTTAAAGTACTGGAAACTTTAAATTCTTCAGAACATCTTAAAAGACAGTTTGCCCTAAAACATTAAAAGTTTTTCACAAATGAAATGAGCGGCTCACCTTGAATTTCTCTCTCAGTGAAGACGTCCTCTTCTTGTCACTGATACGCAGGATGTGTCATCCAGATGCAGCGGTTCTCCTGCAGATATTCCCTGCAGCTCCCGTCAAATCTGAAAGCAAGAATATGCTTTGGTTATCAAAAACATCAATGACATATACATTCAGCAATTAAGGAGGAAAAATAGTCCATCAACAGGGAGGTGCAGGGACGAATTCTACAGCAACATTAGGAGGAAATGGACCAGGATAGACTGCTTTCAATTGGGGGGAGGTTATGAACATCAGCGTTAACCGCTGAAACCGGTAAACCTAAATGATATGCACCTGTGGTCCTCTTGCTATGGGCATGTCAAAATGATAAAGGTCTGTTCGATCTCACGACAAGTTTAATATTGAGTGAGGACAAAATGCCGTTCAGGTATATGCTGGCAGAAAAACAATTTGATGGAAAGTGTATTAACCTGAAGAGTAAATATCATGTATATGTATGGAAGTGTGTAAAATGCAACAATATAAGTGTTTGTTTTTTTTTTTTTTTTAACTGTACCAGATGGACTCATCTGAAAATATAAACAGCATCTCGTGTTATATCAGTATAGTATTTATTCTCTATGGTTTTTTTGTATCAGGCCGAGGTGCTTTTACTGTCTGCTGAGGTTACTGTGCAGAAATTTTTAACAAGACTTGACTCCAACTCTGCAACAAATAGAAAGTAGAGCTGTGAGTGTGTGTGTGTGTCCTCTCAGGCTGAATCATGCTGATCACCTCTGATATGCTGCTGCCCTGTGGCTACACATGCCCTGTTTAGGCAGAGACAAGAAGACACCAGCTAATATCATGGTCAAAGACTTCCAGCTCCGCATTTTTGTGGTAAATCTACTTCACAATTGGGATTCAGATTCAGATAAAGTAGATCCTGACCTGATGCACATGTGTGTTTCAATGTTTATTTATGTTCTGTTTTCTAAATATAAAGATAGGTGAAGTGGAATAGCAGAAAGAGGAAAAAAGGGCCGAAGGAAAAGAGGAGGAAACTTAAAGGGAGGCATGAAGCAACAAGGACGGAAGAAAGGAAAGTAAAAACAAAAACAGACGCCTGTAATAAACATATATCTAACATGGTGAGAAAGAAAAAAAACTAATGTGACAACATGAAGAGTCTAAAGCGGAGCTGCAGCTCCACACTGTCTGAGAGTGGACGTGAAGTCCAGAGCAGTAAACTTCTCAGCCAGCGTCACTCTGACTTCCCCTGATTTGTTTGCCCCGTGGCTACCAGCGTCCTGCATCGGCCGAGACAGGCAGGATGAGAGCTGCCCCGAGTCCATCCACCCCACCGCAAACGGGTCACATCACGCGCCGGTGTCACTCGCGTGTTCACTCACTTCGGACCTGACCCACTTCACAGAGTCTGACCACCACTACCACAGCCAATAGGCCCTGACACCCTGCAATCTGAGCCACGGCTAATTAAAGCCCTCACACACAATCAGAGGCTGCGGCCCTTTCTCCGACATTGCCACCGACAGCAGATTGATGCTCGGACAGATCTAGCAAATGAGGGCGGCGGGGCGTTTATGAGAAACAGATCATTGTAATGAAGAAAACTTCTCTGACAAACTTCCCAGCGCAGAATGTCCATGTGTTCTGGGCAGGATGGTCAGCAATGGGCATCAGTGACGATTACTGTCTCTGTTGTTGTGGTGGTGTTCAACTGGGGATGTAATAAAGAAGGAGAAAGGAAATGGATGTATAACACGATCAGAATAAACAATACATAAGTCCAAACTAACATGTTTTAGGTTTGCACAGTTAGAAGATGACACCATAAAGGCGAAAGAAGAAAAAGGAAACTGAGCATCTCGTGCTGCTCCAAAAGAAGTGAAGTCTTCCTCCATCTCATTGTCACGTCTCGTGTGACACGTTGGCCAGACGTCCTGGCTGCATGTCGTGAGCGAGGTCCGAGTGGGGTGCAGACTTCCTCTGCACACATGGCGGCGGGCGGCGCTGCTTCGCCACCACCCTCACCCCTCGCCGCCACCCTCCACGGATTCATTTAGAGCCTCTTCCCTGGAAGGTTCCACCTCGCTTCGCCCAGGGGACAAATGTGAGGCGTTACAGTCAGACCGGCTTTGTTACAAACACTGTGGTCTCACTGCTAGCACGCCGGCTGGGCCCTGCTGATAGCTAGTGGCACTGCCAAGGTGGGCTCGAACACACAGACACACACACAAACACACACACACTTACACAGAGTGCTACAAACTCCTCCAAGCTGAGCTCCAAGAGCACACAAGGACTGAATGGAGATGTGCAGGAGGAAGCCAAGTACATATCGACCCTAACAGGAACACAGGTTTTAAAATCTGATGTGATTTCATGGTCACAAGTAATATTTAGAAATTATTTTGAACACATAAGAGCGGCCTTTATGTTCTGATTTCACAAAAGCATGCAGGTAATAAAGCTGCTCTGGCACGTAAATGATTTTTGATGCAAAATTTCTGCAGGTATTTAGGAGGTTTTGAGAACAGAACACATTTCAATTATCAGCTCAAGTCCAAAAAAGCTTTGCAGCCACTGATATAAAAGAACAAACAGTGCAAAGGCAACTCAATACAAGGTAATTAATCTTTTAGAAAGAACATAACAATGTAATTGGTCCAGAGAGATAAGATGTGGACCAGAAGATGGAGATAATGAAGAGAGGTGGTTAGAACTGAAAACGTCAAACTACAGAACGTGTAGTGTGTTTAAATTTGAAAAGCTTTTTTTTTTTTATGTGATATTTTAATGCCACAAACTTTAAGTATATTAATGTTTTTTTTTTTGCATTTTTCAAGCACAAACTGAAGAAAAACAATTGGCTAGAAGCTGAATCTAAGAAAAAAAAAGTGATAAACTAAAGGTAAACACCTGCTACTAGATTCATTCAAGTATTTCTGGAGCTTTTCTGTAATCTCCACTTTCTGTAAGTTGTTCAATTTGTTGTTTACCAGTTACCTTCGAGGCTTTCTACCAGCGAGGACTTCTCTCTGCATTCTTTACATTGATATTTTATGTACTTGTTACTTGGCAGATACAGTGCTTCTCCTTCCCTGAGCCAATCTCCACTTTTACTTGAAAAAGGACAGAGAGGAAAATGTTTTCGAGCTTTGCGTTTGAAAAGCTTCAGAAGGTGATTTGGATCTCGGGCGTTGGAGATCGACGGTAATCAGAAGCCGGGTTTGTAAGAAAAAAAGAAAAAGAAAAAAAACCCCAGAAAAACACCCACACAAGTTCACATGGCTCTCCCCTTCCCCCTGCCTTCCTGTGCAAATTTGGACATGATTACAAGTGAGAAAAGCCGAGGGGGGTCTGGCTTCACGGCGGAGATGGAAGATACCACGAGTGTGTGTTTTTGTGCATGCATAGTTTTGCATGTGAGTGTGTGAGAGAGAGAAAAAGACCCCCGCACACACGTACGCATGCACTTCAGCCACACAGAACATACAGTCCCAGCAACATGAAATTCCAAGTAGATTTAATATTCACAGTTGCACAAATGGCATGACTCGGAAAGCCTCCAAACCTCTCTTTCTGAGGTGAAAAACCTCCTCTAAGTACTTTAACAATGGCATTTTGCTGGTTTAACATACCAGTTATGATTGAATAATACCTTCTCGTGAGTCTTTGATCTCGAAAAAGCAAGGCAAACCTAAATTTTGTACAGATTAAGGGTGGTTCAAAGCTGCAGAAGGACGGCAGTTTTTTTTTTTCATCCCCTCTTCCCCTCCACCTTTTAAGTCGCCTGAGTGGAGAATCATTACACTTCAAAAGTACTGGTCCTTGCTGTAAAAGCCAATCATTAAATAAAAACTCAGGGAAGAAATACACCTAATTACGGGCAGACAAATGCACATAATTCTCCCGTTTCTTTCCCCCTCCTGTAGAGCTCAGAAATGCTTTAAAAAAATGCATGTCGTCAACCGTTTGGGGGATTAAAACATACAACAGCTCAAGCACTTTTCACTTTACGTGTCGACGTTTCACCGGCTTGAAGAGGGGAGGGAAAAAAAAAAAAAAAAACTAATTCCACAGAGGACAGGAGTTGTTGTCGGGTTTGTGGAGGCGGCACAACCCAATACTTACACAGACGGTAAGACTCTGTGCAGTGTGGTATGGATGCATCATCACCACATGCATTTATGAATTACGGGTAAATGCTGTCACAGAAAACTGCAAGAGAGTAGGAAGAGTTTAGGGTGCACAGCTTAGTCTAGGGTCACTTTTTCCCCATGAGAACTTTCCAGCGACAATCAATATTTTTATATTAGCAATGGATCACATGACTGAGTAGAACACTCAAAGTGTTGAATCCACAAAGAATTATCACCATCTCTATAGTTCCCTTCTGTTTGATGGAGCTTTCTAACTCATTGTTTGGTTTGCTGAGCAGCAGCTTTACTATTTTGGTTCACCCTCGCTGTTCGTATCAGTGTTGTGAGTTAGTAGAGACCAAAAACTGAGGTAACACAGAGTGAACAGTGGATCTACACTCACCAAGTGGCCAAAAACACAACATCGAGTGAATGTCATTATCATTATCGTGGGTGTGCAAACCACAGCTCGTCTCTGCTGCCACGAGGAAGCAAAAGAAAATCCACTCAGGATGTTCAGGCAACAAAGAAGATGATAAAAATACTGTAACCTGAAAAATCACCACAACAAGCTTATCTTTAGCAGCAAATCAGCCAAATACTTGAATTATTATTTTGAAATTTAATGTCGGTCGAACACAGCAACCGTTCGCGAATTCTTAAAAAGCACAATCTGAATATCACATTACTGATTTCGATGAACCATGGACCATTAACCGCTGAACTCCTAAAAGTTCCCTTCACCCATTACTCCTGTCCCACATGTTCATTTTCTTAAGATATTAGGCAATTTAATTACAGTTAAGAGCATTAAGGAGCAATTTTAAGTATAATTTGCAGTTCATGAACTGTTTTTGAAAATTACTCTTAATATAATTAACTTCTGTCATTAGGCCTAATCCCTGCAGGCTACAGAGGGAATGCTTCCTTTAAGAAATTACATACATGTAACGCTACATTCATTCCTTTTCAGCAGGAAGGTTAGACTGCAAAGGTTCGTCTCCTCAATGGAGTAATTATCTATTTCCAGTGAGAGAGTACAAAACAGTAATAAGTCCATTAACGGCTGTGAGTCTCTCTAGCATGAATAATCATAAACCAACCAAAAAAAAGTAATTGGCCTGTTCAGAAGGCAAAAATACACAGACAGAAAGGACACATTTGAAGTTCATTTGCTTCAGAATTTAGGGGGAAAATGCCAAAGAAAGGAGGGCAAAGGGCAAGAAATCATGGATTTTTTATGACCACATTAACCCTGCACTGAATTGCACTGTCTCTTCATTCTCTGGTGAAGTATACCGCTTAATTAGAGCAGATATTTCCTTGTCGAAGATACTGGGGCTCAATGTCTAATTAAATCAAGAGGACAGTGGCGTATTAGTGATGGGAACACCCAGGCAGCCATCCACCATCGGCCATGATGCCTTCATAAAAAATGCATGCCGCTCCCTGAGAAGGAAAGCTGTAATTTACAAAAAAGGAGAGGAAGAGGTTGAAAATTCATTCAAGGCTGGGGGTCTCAGCGGGGTGAGCCTCGCACCTTGACAGGTAAGTGATGGTTTGCTTAACATCTCCTCTGATGAGGTTAAGGACGTGTCACTTTGTCTTTAGCCAAGCTTTAATCAGGCTCCAGCCGGCCCTCTGGCACAAGCCGAGGCTTCGCAGGCGCGTAACTGACCGGTGATTTAGAATGATATGATTACACCTACACCGGCATGCTGTGCAGCGGTGTGAATTAGCCCCCCCCCCCCCCACCACCTCTAGAAAATGTGTAATGAGCGATGTTCCCTGCTCCCAGCTGGGGCCCTGCGGACTCAACCATGAGCCGGCATCCTAATCAGCCGTCAGCCAAAAAAGCCGCTGTTGCCGGCGCATTAGAATCTGTGTTTGTGCATATCAAAAGATTTCCACAAACGCATTGGCAAAACACATAATCACTTACCCCTCAGAGGGAGAGAAGGGGGAGGCTGGATGAACGACGGACAGACTGACAGATCATTTCCTTTGAGTGTTGAAGGAAATCACTGTGGCCATGTGACAAGCTTGCAACCAGTATTGGTCGTGTGTTCATCAGAAGGAGTCAGTGCTTCTCTGAGAAAGAGCAAATTCAGACTCAACGCACAAGAAAGGATGAAAATAACAATGAAAACACAAAGTTCTGGCTGTGATGTTCCTGCATATGAGCTGAGAGAATACCACAAAATGACCACTGAGTTCATGAAGGCCTTTCACAGCAAAACCTGGAGTGCTAAAGATTCCTGTTTTCCACCTGAGCAGCTAAACCATTAAAAGGCTTTATTTCCCCACACTTACTGCTCACTACTTTTCAGAAAAAAATGGTGTCAAGGATTACAGTGTTTCACACGCTCCAAACAAAACGCTACACATGACGCTACACGAAATCACACACTGTAGTCTTCATACTGAGAGGAAGGTGCAGCTAACACTCCCAGAACTCACAAGAAGCCCGAACAAAAGATAAAAGAGACACACAGCACATTTTAGCCATCCACCTGTTGTGTCTATGTGTGTGTGTTTGTGTGAATACATTTACAAAAAACACTGTTTGAAAACTGGCCTTCAACAGGTGACACACCTTCAAACAGACCTGCAGTAGCTTCTCCATGAAGCTGACCTAGCAAACACACACAGTGGGCAGCACCCTGACCTCTGAGGCTACAATATCAAAATGTAAAAAGTGACAAACACAATTCCAACATGTTCTTGTTAATGACTTTGTGTTCTTAATACTCACAGCAGCAGAGTTTCCCACTGTATCCAAAAAGAAGGATTTCTGTGGCCACTGTTCTCCAGCTGTCCTGCTGGCTAGGCTAGACTCCCATCGAAAAAAACTTTATTTACACTGTTCGTTATGACAGTGTCAGCCAGCAGGGGACAGGGGACTCAACAGGAATGGCTTGTTGGCTTCTGAACAAGCTTCAAAGCAATAAAGACATGTCCTCAGTGTGTATTGAAGCTGTTCAATAACTGGGAACAAAATCTTACTTTAATTAACAGTAAAAAAGCGTATTTTTTATTTTAAAATCAAAGTATATTTTTACAGCAGCAGAGAATCTGATTCTCTATTTATGTCCCTTTCCCAGATCCCTGCACGAGCCTGGTTTACCATTGCCATACCACGACTCTGCTGTGCCAAATGTGGTGTTTCGGTGGGAGCGAGAGCTTGAAACAATAAATGCAAATTAATAAAATTCCACATGGGGGTCTTTGCAGAGCTGTCCAACATCACCACGGTGTGCCGAAGCCCCTCTGATGGTGAGAGTATTGTTGTCTTTGTGACGCTCTGCAGCTGGTGTATTCACTGGAAGAAGCAGCGATGGGTCTCTGCCCTCTCAGACTCACACTGTCACCTCCAGGTCACATGTCAGTCTGCAGAAAATGTATCTTTAATACCTCAAACATGCGTAGATATACATTTAAAGCTGTTTGATTTTTCTGTTGAGTTCATGTGATGATCCAGATCAGGAAGAAAATTAAAGATTTTAAAAACTTGTTTCCTCTTCACCTAAATGCACAGTACAGATTCCAGAAAGCCCCGTTCGCTTGGCATTCTGGGAAACGTAGGAAATCACTAATTAAGGCTAAAATATACAAAAGAAATAGTGCTTTAGAACTCATTTCAGTCCCATTTTAATAATTTATTTTTTATAATGTAGGCCTAATGTAACTTGCCTTTTATTTCATTTTGACCTTCTTTGTGTGATTCCTGTCTCACTTTTACCTTTCCTACCTTCTGTTAATTGCTTTCTCCTTCATGCTCTGTGAAGCATTTTGGATCTGTTTTGAAAAAAAAAATGGCACACAAATAAAGACCAAGTAACTTCTGTCAAGCTTATTTTAGAGAAAACAGATATTCTTGTGTCCCTGGAATATGTGTGCATAATAATGCTAGGCAAAGCAATAAGTGCCAGGCAGGAAAAGAAAGAGGAGAGGACACAGAGTCCAAAAGTAATGCAGTAACGTCCCCACATTAGGCGAGGCTGAGTTTCTTTTATCGTCTTCTTCTTCTTCCTCTGCCTTTTTTTCCCTCCTCTGTAGCACCGCTGGCACCGGTCTGCACCACCTGCTCCGGGGCTCTTTTCGCTCTGGCCAGAATGAACAGCTGGCTGCTCTTCTGACGCTCTGATTGGCTAATCCCTGCTGGTCACTTGCGCTTTTCCTCCCTGCATGTCATTGAACTTTCTCTCGCCGAGTGCCAGGTCTGAGGAGTGCTCTCTTTCCCTCTCTCGTCTTTGCCCAGGCCCGTCCTTCATGTGCCCTGCGAATGGTCCGGGTGGCATATGGGGATATGTAAATAATTTAATGAGGTCAAAAGTGTGAGAGAGTTTCCTCTACTTTTCCCTCAGCCAAACCCTCCTTCCATGGTACCAGTGAATAAATAAAGAATGTTCTTACAAGTAATATTTAGGTCCTGTGTTGACCTTTATTACCCAGTGTCACCCACCTCTGATAAGATGGAGGCTCCTGAATAAAAAAGCATCTTCACATGAAGAAAACTCACAGTCAGCTGCCTTTAAAGCACTGTTTCAGGTCAAGAGCAAACAGTTTTGGAAGACTGAAGAAGACTGAGCTTGAGTCTGTGGTAGCTGAGAGAGATTTGTTGTCACAGTGAGGTTGCCAGGTTTGGTACCTCTGTGCTTCCAGACTTCAACCAAAACCTGTACTCATAGACTACATCTGGCAGTCAGCGTCAGCCAGAGATGCTACACAAAAGTGCGCGGCGGATAGATAAACTGTCAAATCAAATTATTTGGATTTTGCCTCAGAGAGGTCATTAGGATGCCATTTTTAGTTTGAAGGGACAAATGCGCTTACAGTTGTGTAACATCTGGCTCGAGTGTGTCTCAAAATTCCATGTGAGAAACAGTTGGAGTTTAGTTGTATTATAAACAAAACTAAATAATGTTTGCATACAGTGTTAGAAACCAAAATACACTGTGTGTGCCCTTGAGGTCTAAAGATGATTGATGCTTTTTCTTTCTTATAAAACTAAGCAGATTTTTTAAAAGAGAGTAGAGAGACCACTGCAAACAGAGGAGAGTGGGTGAACTGAACAACAGATTAATCGAGCATAAAGGTTGTTTTTGACCAATAGCTTGACAAATATTATCAATTTAAATAAATAAATAGTGTAGTAAAAAAAACCCTAAATGGCAGCAAGAAGTAACTGCTAGAACTTCAATGCCCTGAAACCCTGTGAGGTGACGGCCTCACTTTGTTCTGTGAGCTCTGGATTTTGATTTGGGCTGTTTATAGCATGTTTAAATGAATGTGGAGAGAGAGCCTGCAGACCTGTAGGCTCCACCATCCATACAGCATCCTGAGTTTGACTGGTTGTACATATCAGACATCTTCAACTGAGAGCAGCTTCCTCTCTTCATCAGATGCTAAATTACGACTGAGTCACTCACTTTTTTTTATTTATTTGCAGGGACTGATCTGTTCTCCAGTGCAGCTCACACTGACTTCAACATGGAAAAAAAAAACTTCAAATCCCCAGTTGCAACCAAACCTCAGACCTATTTTCATTCACTGGCCTCCGACGTGTTGTCATGCTCTATCACTCTTATTTTGTGCATTAAAGCGTGATCTTTTTTCCCTTACGTCTTCAGTTTGCTGCTGATGTTCCATGCTCTGCCTCCCTTTTTCCATATTGTAACCCTCCTGTTTCTTAAAGCACATTTACGTGCTGGTTTTGTATTTTTAAAGCTGCGTATAAATAAAGTTGACTTGACAACCGAAAGCCACCGCTCCTTCACTGCATACAGTATACGACAAATGACCTTTTTCCTCTGTAGAAGGACGACAAATGCAGGTAAAGGAGTAGAGTTGAAGAAGAAGATAAATTTTAAAAAAGAGGAGAATTTTCAATGCAAACCAGTTGATTTTACTACTAAGTGTATCTGTGGAGGCAGCAGACTAGCCCGAGGCAAAATGTACACTTAGCTTTGGTCTATACAAGGCCCAGCAGTGAATCATCAGAGCTCAGCTGTCCAAAATACACCACCAATCTGGCCCAGGCATATGGCTGCATGACACTCGTATGAATTACTACTACACGCTCGTGTTGTTGTTTTTCCTCCCTTTTAAATGTTCTATATGCCGGGCAACACTCCCAACACTGTTTTACATCAGAGCAGATCAAAATCACTGCACTGACGCCTGAGAACATACAGGTTTGTAATTTGAAGATTATGAGATGGGAAAGAGGTGCAGCCAGGTTTTAAAGACCTGTCAGGAAAATGTAAAACATTATACATGAATATTTCATTTTTTTGTAAAAAGTGCATTTGTGATGTCTTTTTTGTATCAGACCTCAAGAGTCACTAACTAAAAACATTAAACCATACGTATCTGTCAAAGAATGTGTGTATATACTTTTTAATGTCAACGTGCCTTGAAATTGAGTGAAGCTGGATTTAAATGTTCAGCACATTACTGAGAGTGTTTGGTTTAAACTGAGGGGAACACCACATGGGTGGAGTTTGGTTCAGAGGACAATAAAATGAAGACTAGAAAGTTTGGAAGCTGAGCACCTGATAGACAGTTTTTGATATTAAGCACACAGGGGCTCCATCGTGAGGCTTGATTGCAATTAAAAGCCGTCTTCCACAAAGCCCAGGCTGATACTCTCAGACAGTATTGACCAGACTAGGTTGGATCAACATCAGTATCAGCCGCTACTCAAAGAGTGACAACCGGAATTCATACAAACAAGAGGAAAATAAACAAACTACACTGCAATAGAGCTGGTTTCTGCCTTATTCCAAACTGAAACACATAAAAAAAATCAGTGCACTGTGGGTCGTCAGAAGTAAATAACATCTCGACTGAGATAGTATTCATCAGGTTTGATATAAAAATGTAATGTCTTCTTTCTTTCACGTCTTTTATTTCTAGTTTTGCCTTCTACATGAACTAATGAATGTAATTTTTCCTTCTCTTTCTTTCCTCTGTTTCCTAATTCAGCAATTCCCTCTCTGCATGCATTACTCTATGGTTGCAGGAATATTTCATCACATCCATCTTGAACTTTGACCTTCCTATTAGTTGCTTGTGAAGTCGGAGAGCAGTAAATTCAAGCTGGTATGCAAGTCTAATAGATGTAAAATGTAAAAGTAGAGGAAGGTTGAAATTTCTCTCTTAATGATAGCGGTGTACTCCAGAGGATTCCCTCCTTGCCCGCCTTGACACGAGTGCTCATTTTTCGCATGTGTAATTGTCCAGGCAGTTCACAGCACATTATCAGATTCATCAGCTAATCATTTAAGACCCACTCTTTTATCTACAAGATGATCTGCGAATGATCCGATGGCACGCCGATCGATAGGAAAATCGGAATATGCAAAGTGCGTTCTGATGTTTGGCATCGCTCAACCTTTGGCGCTTTCATCTCTGCCTTTTGATGTTGCTTTTAATCTGCATAACGCAGTGTGAGTGGCTAATGGAGTTGAGCGTCTCCTTCAGTGGAGAGGACTCCGCTGCTGGAGTCCACCTGTCAGGGCTGAATAAAGTTTCAAAGTGAGATTTGCAGAGAAGACAAATGTGGTTAATGGCTGGAGAAATGAACAGATCCTGTGCTGTTAAGTGAGCAAAGTGCAAAAGAACCAATTCTCTTAGTGTTGCAACTAGCAATTATTCTCATTATTGATTAGAAGGTTACATTTTTTAGTATTTGATTATTAATTTAGTCAATAAAATACCAGAAAAAGTTCCAAGTCTCCTGTTTGGACTCACTAACCGTCCAGAACACAGAGATATTCAGTTTGAATTGATGTAAAACAGAGCAAATCCTCAGATTTCAGAAGCTGGAGCCAGATAATATTTGGCATTTTTACTTAATAAATGACTTCAGTTGTTGTTGATTAATTTTCTATCGGTCCACAAAGGGATTAATTGACTTTTATCACTAATTTCAATTATGATATGGAAATGTGAAGTCAAGGTGCTTAAACAAAAGCTTCAACAGATTGCCATACATTACCGTGGCTATGGCTGACAGCTGTTTGTTTAAAAAAATAGACATTTCTGAGAAATATTTCCATGAATGAAAATCAAAAAACAATGTCTCAACATCTGTTTTCTTTCCTGTTTAACTGAAAAAAATCTAATAAAAAAATCTAATATTCATGTGATTATTTAAAAGACAGTGCTGACGTATTTTTCTGTATTTTTCTCATTATCAACAAATGCCATAAAAATACTCAAACGTAGATCTTCAAAAATGGGTCACAAATATCTCGTTTCATTTTTAGAAAAAGGCTCACTCATTTCCTAAAACCGTTGGGCACTGTGGTCTTTAGTTGGATACTGATTTCAGCAGCAGATTAATACTCATGTGGGGCTCCAGTATAGCAGGAGGATGAGTCCATTGACTCCAAGTTAATTCCAACGCAAAAGTCTTAAGATCAGTTAATTATTGGTCATTTAATGGGATTTGCTGACAATAAGAAAAATATAGAATAAATACCTGTTGTTTGTTGCTATTCATTGTGATACGACTGGTTGAAAAGTGTAGAACAAATACAGGTGGAGAAAAGTGGAATACATTTTGGGTTTTACTTTACCATCTAAATGAGACATAAGAAGCAGCAGGGCCGGGGTCAGTTCACTTTGATCCATTTGAAAACGTGAATTGAGACTCTGTGTAATTAACATAATAATGAGAAGCAGAGCTCCATCCTCTGTGGTTTCTGTATAAACTGGATATGAGCAGAGAAAGATTTCCTGTTTCTGTCGTTTTGGAGAGAATTTAAAGTGACTTGAGCTCGACGCTGCCAAGCAAACCTCACAGTTTGTTCTCGGTGAATAAACATGAGGCGCTGAGGGTTTGGTACTCTGTAATTTGGCTACTTTTATTCGAGCAGGGTCATTTTCAAGAGAAATTACAAATTAAGAATTCAATAATACTTTTACAAAGACATTTCAGGAAAGATTCTTCTTCAGTCATGATATCATACATAGTATTTAACAGTCCCTCTTCATTTTTTTTAGCTTAAAAAAAGAAACAAAGATGAAGAAAGTGGAATTTTTCAGTCGAAAATACAGTGTTTTCACAATTGTATAAAAGTTCCCAAATTTGGAATTTTCCAGTAACTGGAAAATAAAGGAAATAAAATAAGATTAAACTTCGCATTTCACAATGTTTCAAAACACAATAAATGCTCTCTTTACGTAAAATTTGCCCCTATGATCGACACCATGTTCCTTTTTACTAAAATATATCTATATATTGAAGAACTATAGTACTGTACACAACAGTATGAAATAAATAAAATTAGGAAATATAAAATGGGCCACATAAATAATGTTTTTTTTTTTTCAACCTACAAATAAAATGAATGCAATTTGCTGTTTTCAAAAAATGGTTTGGTGTAATACTGACAAAGTTAAAAGAAAAGAAACTGAGAAAACATTGCACAACATAATGTAAACTAAGGAACTGCTGCCTATAAGTCTTAATACTGACACGGGTGCTTCAAAGAACAACAATGAACCATTTCATAACACTGAAGCTGGTGAAAAAAAGTAACCTTCCTTTTACACAATACGAGGGTGGCACTTGCAGAAAACACACAGGTTAAAAGGTTTGCATATAAGGCTTCTTTTTTCTTATCAAAAACACCTTACAAAGGCTTCATCCTTCATTTTTTTCCCCCATACCATCTGTCCATAAACTGTATTTTCCCTTAAAATGAAGGTCTCTTTAAAACTTCATCCTCTTAAAAAGAAAACAAAAAAAAAAAACTTCTAAGCTCCTTCATACAGTCTTTTGTTCAAATTCCTTCATTTGAAGTTGATTCAAGAGGCCTAAAACAGTGTGGCTGGAGATGTTTGTGGCCGGGCAACAGGGCAAAACTAAAGACGACACCGTAGGTAGGTAGGTGATAACAAAGGTAATATCGAAGGACTGTAGTGCAGACACTACTGCTCTTTTTCCAACACTGTATAAATATATACATAGGCAATACTTTTTATTATTTTTGTTCATGATTATAGAAGCGGAGTGCAATTTGTACAAGTCACTAGTTGTGCTATAAATACTATGGAACACAGGGGGTTTATTTGAGGAGGTTAGCACCACACATATTTTTAGGCCTTAGTACTGTACATTTTTTGAAATGTATTCATTTATTCATTGTTCGGTTTGCATAATGCAGCTTATTTCACAAACCCATGCCTCCCTTCCCTAAACGCTTTCTCCAGATTGATTTTTGAGTCCATGTCTTGTTCGGCAGACATCTCTCCCCCCCACCTCCCCCGAGGAGTCTGTCAAAGAAAGCTTCCCGGAAGCTTCAGGCACGTGCACGTACAGCTTAAAACAGGGTGTTTTAAACCAAGTAGGTAAGAATACTGAACCGAAAGAGAGAAACTTAAAACTTTTAAGATGGGAAGCTTTTGAAAGATCGTCGCCGATTACATGCCATCCTCCATCGTGTCCTCGTGATCCGATTTGGTTTCCGTTTTGCCGTCCAGCGAGCTATCGTCCATCGAGTGCTCTCCGTTCTCCTCCTCGTCCCTCAACGTGTCCGGGTCTGTGTCCATGCTCTTGCTTTCCTCCTCCTCCTCCTCAAACTCGTCATCCCTCCGTCCGATCTTGGCAAACGTTCCATCCACTTCCTTCCGTCCCTCTCTGATCCCTCCGTTCACGGCCTCGTGCCTCAGGATGGCCTCGCGCTCCGCCAGCTCCGGGTAACCCTGAGGTGTCATGCCCTGCAAGTACGCCCGGCTCATCAGCAGCTCTGTGGGCTCCAGGTGGCCCTTCTCACGAGCCTCCCTCTCAGCCGCCTCCCGCTCCTCAGCCTCCCGCTTGCAGTAGGAGTAGCGGTGGTTCATGTGCTGCGAGTAGGAGCCTGAGTGAGAGAACCTCTTCCCGCACTTGTCGCACTGGTAAGGCTTCTCCCCCGAGTGCAGTCTGGAGTGCTCGATGAGATGGTGTTTGTGTTTGAAGGCTTTCTTGCAGATCTGGCACTGGTGTGGCCTCTTGCCTGCAGAGACACAAAACACAGAACAGGGACGTGAGTTGCCTGCTTCGCTCATCCTGCTGCTACAACACATTACACAATTCAGAAGAAAGCAAAACGTTGAGGAAAAACTCTGATGAATTGGATGGCATGGAGTAAAATGACATCACGGAGCATTAAATCCAACTTTGACTTAGGACTTAGAGATATTTGTTTATTCAAATTGCGAGCACGATGAGAGAGTGTGCTCGCATTCATAGGCCTACATTATGGAAATTCCCTCCCATGGTTAAAGCATGGAGAAACTCGACCACAACTACTTATTTTAGGCCTGCGTGCCACACTGATGAATGCAACATAAATAAACTACTGCAAAGCAAACAAACAGAGAAGGCGTGACAAAGAAGTAAACAAATCTGTGATGGGCTGGAGGGAAAGGGGAGGCTCCAAGGGGTTACCCTGCTTATCTCCCAACACAATTCAAGTTCATGGTGACGCCTGGCCCTCCATTAGGTTATGGGCTGAGTCTCCTCCGTCTACCAAATGTGACGGGATGCTTCAGATGCCAAGGCAGAAATGAGAAACCCAAGCTGGCCACAAGGGCAGGGTGAGCTAGTTTTATGACACGGGGCCATAAACTGTCTGGCTAAATAAATGTCCTCCGGCTTGTAATCTGGCCACACGGCTGCTGTTACACTCACAGTTTATTCCAAAACACTTACTGCTCACTAACCTGAACTTCTTCACTCTGGATTTCTTCCAAAACCTAAAGTTACCTGCACTTCTTTCAAAAGCTACCACTGCTAACAAGTCTCCGAACTTCTAATTTTGTCTTCTTCTGATTCACTGCTGCTCACCACGTGTGGAAATATGGCTGCCTGCCTCACACAAATCACATGACTCCCCTCTGACACTCACATCCACCAGCCAACAGGCTCTCCCACTGCACTTCTGTGCAACATCTGGCCAGTTCAACAGTGCTTCATTGCACTTCTGAGTCTCATCATATTGTTAAAAACGACACACAGCGACACAAACATGAAAGCGTCGCGTCCTGAGCATTCTGGAGATAACGCACCCTTTTTTTTTTAAGAGTTCGGCACACTGTTCTAACGGTGCACCCTCCCTCCCTTTCATGTCTGACCAGATAACATGAAGGCTGCATGAAACACTGAGCGCTCTGCTACAGATAGTGGATAAAATAAATGATGCAACCTAGTGAAAGAGGATCTCTGTATAATAACTATAATGAAAGACTTGTTATCAGTGCTCTGAAGCTTCTGAGCGCTACTCTGCTGATGTGATCTATCGCCAATAATGGGGCCGATAAAGGCATTAGAGGCCTTTTGCTGGCTTTATATATCTAGGTGAATTGATGTGTGTCTTTTGAGATAGCAAAATGGTTAATACAGCAGGATATGATTGGAAAATAAAGAGTACAATCACTTGAAAAGATAGCTGAAGTCTCCCTACCCTTGCCTACCTGCATTAATTACAGATTCGACTCTCTCTTCATATTTTAGAAAAGAACACAAAAAGCTTTAAACACATCACATATTTACAAATTCAGACTTTCTTATCTGGAATCTACTCATTCGCTGGCATGTCAACCCTGTCAATGAAGAAGCAAGTTAGGTGTTGGTTTACATATACAACTTAAGAGTTAAACAGAGAAAGAAAGAAGAAGAAAAGGGGTAACAAAAAAATATATATTCATACTGATAGGATTTGGCAACACAAACATTTAAAACATAAAAAAGCATGGGGTTTAAAATAAGGGTCTAGAACAGTATATACCTGTGTGTTCATATTTGTGTCTTAGAAGGGAACTGCTCTTCTGGAATGTTTTGTCGCACAAGTCACACGCGTACATACCACTTTCGGTCTTCTTAATCTTCTTCCGCGACAGACAGGAGTCGGGGTCTGTCATGTCGTCCAGCCCTGACATGTAATCTGGTGTACCGTCGAGCAGGTCCCCCTTAAAAAACAACAACAGAAAGAGAGAAAACAAAAAAATAACAATGAATTTGGTGTGTGATGAAGGGGTTAATGTACATTTTCTGACTATGAGAAGTTAGTGTGTTTGGAATAATCTAAAGAGCTATCATGGAGCTGCAGTTATCCGTCCATTCAGGAGTTGTAGTTTAACTTAGTTGCAGTTAGCTGCTTACATGACAACTGTATAAAGTCATTTGAGTTAACACAATTCTTAAAATAATGAAAGTATTTTAAGAATAAATGTCATAATATTGCAATTAGATGATGTGTGAGCAAATTGTCTGCGACACTTTATATCACTAGATAAAACAGTAAACTGCACTGTACCTCCCAAACAATCACACTGTGCTCCATGTTCTCATGAATGTTTGATTACCAGAACATACCAGCATTGATTTCTTATAAAACTTTCAGCTCTGGAGTAATATCACCCATCTATAACTGACATGCTCCCCCTTATGAAACTGGGCCATAATGGTGTATTCAGTGTGGTCTAATTTTGTACAGGAGTGTTAATTCTGCACATTCCTTTAAAATTCTCTTTTATGATAAAGATTAGTCTTTGACTTGAATTGATGGAGAACAATATTACAACATTAGAGGGGGCACAGTGAGCCATTCTTGAAACTGCAAACTCATATAATGATTAAAATCAGAAGGTGCACCTTAATGGCCAATATTGAGCCACCAAAGCTTTCTTTAATGAATCTGTGTGTGATAATGTGTGGACAGCCCTGCACTGTGTTTTAAGAAGGGGCCACTATCACTCTGCAATCAATTTGAACTAAACGCCTGTAGCTGTATTTTTAAAATCTAATTTAATAACTTAGAATAGGAAACATTATTAATACTTTTTTTCATCAAAATGGTTCCCTCTATGTTAAACAGCCTTCAGCATTCACTGGTAATGAACATGGAGGCTGTGCATTATTAATCCACATGTAGAAGCTCATTTTGGCTTTGGCTCTCTTTAAAATGCAGCAAAGTTGCAATGGGAAATTTCAGAGAAGTGCACAGCTCCGGGGCTCACCTTTGTCATTTTTACAAAGGCCTTTCACCCATATTTAATAACAAAATATCTGAGTTCAGGCCAGCACTGGAAGAGGACTGGAGTCAGGAGCATTAATGTATTCCACACACAGCAGCCAGTAAAATTTACAGTGGAGAGTGGTAACAATTAGAGCTTTACTGAGATTAGATTTGAGGGCCAACATCGTTCCTGTTATTTATTTGAACCTGATGCTGTTTGATATTTTGTGCCAGTGTTTTTATGCTTTAAACTGGACCATTCTGAGGGTAAAAGAATTAAGGAAGAAACTGAAAAACTACTGGGATTCTGTGTTAAGGTTTAGTGTGGAAACCCTTCAAAACAGCTTTTAGACCATTACTGAACAATTATAAATCTCATCACTAACATCCAGAAATCTACAAATGAAGCTGTGTTAGAAGGGTTGGAGACAAATTAAAGGCAGGATGGAATCATCCACTTAAAATGATATAAGAAAAAAGGAAAAGAAGTGGCAGCAAATCCTGGAATCTGCAAGTATTTGTTTTTTTTTTTATATAACTGATCAACATGATTAATTCTCTGTGTCAGCACTAACAAAGCCCATCCATTCCACTGTTGACTGGTATTAGTATTATTATCATTACTAATATATCAATCTCAGACTGTAAACAGCTGAACCTCTAAAATGCCCCCTGTCCTTCATGACACCACTAATGACGTGACTTTTTTCCACCCTGGGGTGGTGTCACAGCTGTTTAACTCCATCGCCTTTGCCAGTTCAGTCTACCTCAGGTGAGAGTGTCTCTCTCCTGACTCTGAAGTCATTTTAATTAGTACAGAAATGAGTTCAGATCATTTTAGGGAATCTGAGTGAGCCTGGGGCTTTTACAAAACCACAGGTGGCTTATTTACCTGGAAACCTGGTTTCCGCTGGTACTTTCTCCTCTGCTGCATCTCGGCAAAGGTAGCTGCCCCTGCTGCGTAAGTGTAGGCCATGTGTGGTAGGAAGCCCATTTGATCCATGCCCGGATAGGGCCTAAGACCTGGTATGCTGGCCTGCATGGGGGGCATGAATGTGGCAGGTGGAAAAGCGCTCTGAGGTGGAAGTGATGTGTACAGGGGTTTGGCAGCAAACGGGTTAATGCCGAAAATGGGGCTAGTGCTTTTTTCTAGGTTTCCATTGTTGGTAGAGCCTGAGAAATCTTTCTTGAGATAGGCCAAGTTCAAAGGCTCTTCGAAGTGCTCTCGTGGAGAGGGGATGTTGTTATGGTCAATGGTAATACTGTTGATTTTAGGTCTGCTTTTGACAGTCAGTGCGTGCTTGGGTTCCTTCATGAGTCTCGGCAGCGAGAGGTCTAGCGGCTCCGCCTGCAGGTCTTCTGATGTCAAGCTGTTTGGAGTGTAGGAGCTGCTGTGAGAGTTTTTGGAAGATGTAGAGGACAGATTTAAAGGGGAGGGAGTGTTGCTGCGGGAGTGGTCCAACTTTTCACCGGCGGGTTTGGTGCTGCCGCTGAACTGGTGGTTTTTCAAATGTCTGAGCGAGTTGTCACAGTTGTTAACATTGTTATGGAGCTCTGCTATGGAGGGGGATGTGATGCGGTCAGTAGGTTTGATTAGTGACACAGGTGACCTAGCTGCCATAGAGTCTTTTGGTGGAGTGTGGTGGTTATTTGTTCCGACAACCATATCCGTGTTGTTCCTGTGCTCTAGTGGTGGGGTTCTGGTAGTGCCGTACTGGTACATCTTTCGCTGCTCAAACCACTCCTTGACAAATTCCTGAGGAAGGCCAACCGCTATGGAAATCTTGAGCAGCTCCTCCGAGTTGGGCTCCATGTTCATGGCGAAATACGCCTTCAGCACAGACATGTGGTCCCTGTAAGGGTTCAGTGGCCCAGTGAGTCCCTTCTCAGACAACATTGGGGAGGTTAAGTGGCTGTTCTTCTCCATGAATATCCCTGGTTTGTTGGGCATCAAATTCTCACTGGGCTGCAGCACGGCTTTGATCTCCTCATTCATTTTACACAGGTAGCGTTCATGCTGATGCAAAGGTATTGGCCCGGGGAAGGTTTCTTTGCAATATTGGCAAGCATAAGGCGTAAACATGTTGTTTTCCTGCACCTTCTCATCCACACCTCCTTCAAGCATGTGGTTGGATTTCTCTCGTTTGATATTGCTAATCTGTCTCTTTGAGTCTGTTGTCAAGCTCTGGAGGCAGGCTTTGGCTTCGTTCACTTTTTCTAATGTGTAGTCGATGATGCTTTTTGTGGCGCCATTGTGATTGACGAGTGGAAGACCAACCTGAGGCCCCCCTTGTGATGTCAGTGCCTGCTTCTGTTCTTCAACCTGGGACCCCAGTTCCTTCATGTAGGCCTTAAGCTTGGAGAGTTCCTCTGGCTTGCAGTCCATTTTCTGCCTGCACACAGTGTTGTCCACTATCTGAAGGACCTTCTGCACCTCACTCAGGTTGTTCCCCAGCGGTCCTGGGTAGCCCAGGAGCTGTGACTCAAGCCCGGCAATCCCAAGGTGCTGCAAGGGGCTCTGGGCTGTCGAGTTGTGGTGGACCCCCAATGGGCTGTTCCCTCCCATGCCTCCATTCATGAACGGCCCAGGAGCACCAAATCCATGAGATGCCATCATCAGCTTGTAGTCGTTGAAGTCAAGTGGCTCCGTCTTGATGTTAAGGTGGTTGTTGTGTTCGGGAAGGCCAAGAGGCTTGCCGTTCTCCAGCTTCTGCCGCAGCTGGGTTATGGCAGTGTTGGTGGGCGAGGAGGAGGCTGAGGTTGGGGAGGAGCCAGTCTTCATGTTGCTGCGCATCCTGCCGTTGACAGCTATCAGGCCAATGCACTTTTTGCTGCTTATGTGGGAACTGTAGGAACCAGAGTGGGAGAAACGCTTCTTGCAGTTGGGGCACTCATATGGTTTTTCACCTGAAAAACAAAATATATATATATGTATAGCATAAGATGGCTGACATGAGAATGTATAGCTTATGTGAATAATATCACTGAAGTGTACTGTTTGTTTGCTCATTTATAGGAGACAATGAGTCAACACAGACATTTTAACAACATCAGAGTAAACGTGCCAGGATCAGATCAACATCCAATTTGCTAATTTGCAAATGATTATTTGTCAAGCCTGTTTTACATTAAGGCAATTCAAAGTGCTTTACATGGCAGAGGAAGGTATTAGAATACTTTTTTAAAAATACAATGAAAGTAAAATGAAATACACCGAGAGAATATACAGGGAACACAGTGCAGCAATGAATTGCCTGAAATTTACTATAGGAAATAAAAGTTAGGCAGAGAAACAAGATGTGATGAAAGACATATAAATTAAATTAAACTGTAAGTGAAGTGAATTTTTGATAAATAAGTGTTGCATGTTATTTGAGTGACAGTGACTTCTGTTGCCTCTTTTTTGTTTTGTTTTTTTTGCCCCTTTATAAACATCAGCTTGGTAACAACAGATGAAAATTTTGAGTCAACTCTGCCTCTGTTTAGTTTTTTCTTTTGATCAATGGAAGTTGTCTGTGACAAACAAACCACTAAATGAAATTAAGCCTCTCATGGGCCTCACATACATACGCATTTCCAACCAAATATTATACTTGGCAACTGAAATGATTCTTAACACAGCAGAGTTCAGTGTCCATTAACAGCAGGGAGGGTCCAAAAAGAAGCCGAAAGGAATTTCTGCAGATTCATGGTGTTCTTAAATCATGGTTATGAATATTCAAAGAGCAGGGCAGCATTCCTCTTGCCACTCACCACTATGAATCCGGAGGTGTTCCTTCAGATGGTGCTTGTATTTGAAGGCCTTGCCACACTCGGTGCATTTGAACTTGCGGTTGCCGGCCGCTTGGTTGAGCAGTTGGTGCTGTGAGAGAGAAAGAGAGAGAGAGAAAGATACAAGTTGAAAAAAAATTGTGAGAGTTCAGTAAATAATCACAATTGGTCGGCATGACAACACGCAACAAGCCAAGCAGCTCCTGTCGCCAATGAAGCATCTTGGCTTTCTACTCCCACCTCCGTTGAGCGACTACAGGCAGCGGCGGTGATAACAGAGAGAATCACATACTTTTTAATTTCCTGGCTCCTCAGCCAAAGGAGGCATGCCTTTAGAATTTGGCAGGCCAGAAAATAGAATAAATGAAAAGAGTCGTTTTTTATCTTTTTCTTTTTTACACCATTTCCCCCTCATTACAGCCACCGATCTGATCTACTTTTCAATTAATTTGGGCCTAATCAGTCTAAAAGGTATTCAGAATCATCTGTGAGCTCTTTCGCTCTGCATACCTGTATTCACACCAGAACAGTCAGAACAGTCTCAAATGTCTTATAGTAATTGGGGCTTTTTTTTTTTAAACCTCAAATGTCTCTTTAATAATCTTAGGATACAGAACAGAGCGTATAGGCCCAGCCTTGATTCGCTGTTCAAAGGTAAACATCAGTTGCAATCCATCGAATTTGCAATTCAAACAAGGCCTGTTCTCTGAAAAGGCAAAAAAAAAAAAAAAATCTAAATATAAGACCCAGCAACAACAACACTGGGTGTGTAAACCTGACTTGTCACTCATGAAACAATTAATTCCAAGTGAGAGGTGAGGACGTTAAACAGTTAGTAAATATAAAGGAAAAAAAAAAGACATTTTCTCTGAGCTCGCTAGGGGAAAAAACACAGCGACTCCCTCCTCCCAGTTCAGCCCTGACAAATGCTGGGGTGTGTGCTGACTCTACCCACATTCCTGGGGAGACAGATGGTGGCGCGCAGGACACTGGGAGGACTGGGAGGAATTGTTCAAACAGCCCCAACCTTCAAAGATCAAGCAGGGAGAGTCGGGGGCCCCGCCAAGCGCCGGAGAGGGACCCCACTGCTCGTATGTTGCTGAGTTGCATAAACAAACAGCAACAGCTGCTTCAGTGCCCCCACCTCCACCACCATCCCCTTACTTCCCCCTTGAGGACCCCTGCCCGGTAAAGTTTAGTCTCGCCACCACTGCTAATAAGACACAATCGCTCTGCGCTCCTAATTGTGAATGGCACCGGCAAAATGCTCCATCTCTCCTTCATGGCTCATTGTCGGTGTGAACGCCACCACTGCTGATTGTGGGCGGGGACCCGACTGGATGTTTGCATATGTATAACCTCTAATTAGTCATATTTCAGCTAAGTGCTTAAGAGGAGGAGGAGTATTAAGGCTTGTAAACATATGAGACAGAACAACACAGCACATGATTACCTATCAGGACATTATTCTTTATGTTAATCTAATTGCTCCTGAGTTAGCTGTTAATTGCCAAATGTACTTTTGCACATAAATACGTGCTCATTTTGATTTTCTCTGTCTACTAGACGTGTTGAGTGGAAGTGATATGTTTTATGTTTGCGGTTTGTCTTGAAGAAACAGAAAAAGAAGAACCGGGTTCTTAGATACCATGACTGAAAGGACAAAGAAAAGAGCGCCACCTACAGAAAGTCTAACTGCAGGCACAAAGTAAATCAAAGGAGTAAGACATCATCTCGTTCTCATCTCAAGGATTACCATTTAAACAATCCAGCTAATTTACAAATCAAGATAACCGGCTTTGTGGGAGGACCTGCAGTGCTTCTATAGGAGTCTTTGGCCATTGACTCGACTCTGGAGGGGAGCAGCAACAGCATTGTAATATGAGGATTGGGACAGCGGCTCACTCGGCCGGCCCATCTGCTCACGTTTACACCCAGCTGGTAGATCAGGTGAAAGTGCTGGCTGCTGACATCTGATCAAATCAGCCACAGTCTGAGCCTGTCATCCTCGCTTCAGAGAGCACACGACCTGGGACTGAACACTGCAAAGCATCAGGGTACATGATATCATCTGTGATTGGCTGAATAGCAGATTTTTTTTTTTTTTTTTGTTTTGCACTACAATACATTACAAGGTTTTTCTTGTGGAGGAAGCCTGTGAGAAAATTAGGAATCTAAGAAACTATTTTTCTTATTTTTTTTAAAGGGAGCAGACAACTACTGCTTTGGTGTTGGGGTTTTGTCTGTGTTCTAACACACAACCTGTAGTCATAATGTAATCTAATACATAAAAGACAAAAAAGAGATGTGTGACCTTTTTCCTGGAGGTTTTCAATTGCTTCTTTTTAAATTTCTTTTTAAGTTACTCAAAGTTAAATTTCACTGGATATCTAAATCACAAAAGTAGATTCATTGCATTTTAGAGATTAACTTAAAGTCTTTGATAAAACATTTTTTGCAAAACAAATCCTTCAGTTATAATCATCCTTCAAGGCACAAATACACACTCCATCTACTTTAAAATTTACTGCTCCAATTTTAGTTCACTGAGAAGTTATAATTATCCCCCAATGTGCGAAAACTCTGAAAGCATGCAATTTTTTTTTTTTTTGCCACAATCTCTCACCCCACATCTTCAACTTAAAGCTGACAAGCGAGTTAAACACCCGTGACTGCTGGATGTGTTTTCACCTCACAGGACTTTAAGGTGATTCATGCTAACTGCCAGCATATTCACATTATACAGTATTTCAGACATATAGGTTATAAATCGCTTGAGAAATTTCAAGTATACACAGATGTTTATGCAGTGCATGAAATTAGAAGTGGGGGAGGCGGTGGTGGGGGGGGTGGGTGGAGTTTGATGGAGTACTACGACTGCAGGCTGCACCAGAAGAACATTAAAGGCCAGGAGTGAAGTGAAGTTAAGGAGCTGATAAAAATTTCCAAATTGGAAATTAACACAATCATTCGATCGTGAACATGAGACTGGAAAATCATATCAAGGAGGGCCATCAAAAAACCATTTAGGGCCTCAATTAAAGTTATTACCATTAAAGGATCTGCATCTTCAAAATGCCATGAAAAATTAATAATGATTGCCAATCAGAAAAAATGATCTCTCTTCTCCGAGGGATCAGAGCACATTAGAAATGAAATGAAATAGGGGATAGAAACGGGAGGAGGAGAAGAAAATAGAAAGCGATGGGAGGGATGACGAAGAAAAAGATTTAAATTCCGCTCACCTGATCCCTCGCAGGCTTGTGTGTGGCCATATGCCGCTCAAGCTGAGTGCGGTAAGCAAACGTGTAGTTGCACAGGGGGCAGGCGAAGTTCTCCTCGTTCTTCTCATGACGGTACTTGATGTGCTCCTTCAGCGATGTCAAGCGCTTGTAGCCCCGGTCGCAGTAGGGGCAGGTCAACAGTTGGGCGAAGGCATCTGGCGTTCCAGGTGGCAGGTCTGCACAGGAGACAGCGGGAGGGGGAGGGGGGAGGGGAAGGGAAAGCGGGCCAAAAGGTCAGCGAATCAATGGCAGCTAATGGGCGGGCTGCCCAGAGTGGTATGGGAGTTATCTCTGCAATCTGCTCCACATGAGAGCCACAGTGTCAGGCTGGCATCCGCTGCACTACGACCTCCTCCCAGCTCCTCACACACGCACTCACACACTTGTGCTGCCTCACATGCAGTGCTCTTACTCTGATCAGTCTCCTTGACATAGCAACAAACGGCCACATGACACTGTATGTACACAAACACACAGATATAAGAAACTGCAAGTCGACAAACTCGTTGACACACGCACATAATTCCTCATACCTTTCTAATTGCTTTTAACTGCCCACATTTAATGCCATTCTCGCTGACATGTTCATCATGACTGAAGCATGAATCATGAGCCTGTTCCGATTCAAACCCCCCTCAGCTCTTTCCCTCCGGGGAGCTTCAGAGGTGCACTATCTGATTTCAAGCCCCTGCCCAGCTGTTGCTTAAGACTGTAGGTAAACACCAAGGCATCCGGCGAATCTGTGGGACCAACAGCTGCCCAGTCGTGTCAGAGCTGCTACTCTGTCCAGACTCCTTTACTTTCCTTTTTTTTTTTTTTTTTTTTTGCTGCTGCTCTGTTCCTGCAACATTCATGCTACAGGAGGAGGCAGAGTTCAATATCAACCCAGAGTTAAGGAATTAGGGCTGGGTATGATTTGATTTTTTTTTTATAACAGTGCCAATACTGTACCTAAGAGGAAACATTTTCAGTATTATTGTTTAATACTTTTAAGGAAGGCTTTTTAAAAGGTTAAGTAATAGAATGTGGCCTGTCTCAACACACTTTGGTGCTACAGTGTTTTATAGTCTGGTAGGACCTGTAACTTCAGATAGATATTGATGTGTTACTTACACTTCTGAGAAAGTTTGATCTTAGAAAATAATGGGTTCAACAGATTTCCTTTTGTTGAGTTTTCAGTCAAAATATTTTTAGAACAAGTTGTATATTTAGTGCCCTGTACTCAGACACCTCATCACCTACTCCTTTCCTTCCCTGAATTATCTTTGGTGACTCTGAGAAGTTGAACCAACAGTCTGCCAGTAAAAAAAACTCTATATGTTCACCTTTGACCCCTCCCACCAACCCCTGACAGGATTCATACCGTTCTCCTCTGGTCCGGTGGCCTCCGGCGTGCCCAGGCGGGACAGCTCCTCTGGGGCTTCTGGGTAGATGATGGCGGTGTCGCCCCGCTGCAGGTACTCGGCGATGCTCACCACGTGGCTGTCGCCGTCGTCCAGCTTCCGCTTGGCGAAGAAGTCCTCAAATTCTGAAGTGCAATCGACGCTCTTGACTGAAGGGGAGGAGGAGAGAAAAAGAGAGACAGTGAAGGAGGAGACAGAGAGAGAGAGAGAGAGAGAGGGGGGGAGGAATAAATTGGATTCATTTCTTCCCCAGAGAAATGTCTTACAGGAGGATATTGGGAACATCTTGGTGGAAATGCGATGAGGACAGCCACCCTAAAACATTACAGCCGTGCTTTGGGGAGAATACATCTAAATTACTGGGTTTGCTTGTCACGCCATGCTGGCTAAAATAAGAATTGAAACTTAATCCGGCCAAAAGTCAGAGATAAACGTGCTACCATGAGCTGCTGACGAGTAACGTGTTAAAAAAACAAAAAACCCTTGACTGACCTAATTTACTCATGACATAAAATCTGATGCTGAGTTTAGGACTGTAGAATAAAAAAGGAAAAGACACTCATACACATACATATGTACACGCACAAGCCTGGCTTAATCAGCAACAGAGCCACGTTTCTTTGTATCGACTTTCAGATATAAGGTCAATCAAGAGACTGTGGCTTTTGTTGATTCTGTGTTGAACAGATTACCAAGGCCAAACCACAAACCAGCACAAAAAAGAAAAGGGGAGGGAAAAAAGAGAGACATGCTCTGCCATAGCTGGGCAGAATGTATCTTAAGCCAGCCAAAGTGCTGAGGCCACACAATGCGTTTTCTCAAATTATTTCCCAGTCCCTTCTCTTCAGGGAAACTCTTAAGCTGCAGTGTGGAGATAGCTGCCTCCAAAAACAAACCGGAGCTAAAAGAAATCAGCAGCCTTCATTAGTCAAGGGGATGGCCGACTTTCAAAAAAAAAAAAAAAAAAAGAAGCACACACACACACACACTCAAACTCACACAATGTTTACATCCTACAGATTGTGGACGCTGTTTGGCTATGCTGAACCAAAAAAAACAACAAAAAAAAAAAAACAGTGAAGTCTCATCAGACTCCATCCCCTGTTAATTAGGCTTTTAGACTGTGAGCCAAGGTGAGGTTTAAAGAGCGATTTGTTAGTCCGTGATGACTTTGCGGCCCAATTTGCAAAAGGTCAAGGTAGTAGATATTTGGTTGTCAAAAATGGCACCGAAATGTCATCGGTGCCAATGGATCGCTTTTGATAACCGTGATAGCATAGTTTACAGCATTCTCATTAGATGATTCTTTGTGGCTTTTGAAGACAGCTGAGCTAATTGTGAGAGACTCAGTGTTATGATGATGGTTTTTTTAAGTGGGTTACTTTAAGATTGAGTGATGACTGACCAGGGTGCGGCTTGGTGCAATCAGTTCCTGGACCTAAACCTAAAAACTGTCAGGTTAATGAAAAGTTGTTTATTTTATGTTTTACTTTCAGTCAGTGCAACGTACCAGGCTTCTCCATCATTCACCCAAATAAAATGAGAACTTCACCTTTGCTTTTCTTTTTTAAGTCATTCTAGATGAAAAAATATGAAATGGAACTTGTTTCTTTAAGGAGAAATGACCGACTTTTCATTCGGTGAGGGAGGAAATCACCTGGATCAAAGTGTGCTTTGGCACCAGGACGTGATCAAACTGCTTATGTCTTTAAACGAAATCACATGTGATCGAGTGGCGGGGAGCTTCCACAGCAGTGCAACAGTATTG
Organism: Toxotes lorentzi; assembly: GCA_037833715.1. Taxonomy (NCBI): domain Eukaryota; kingdom Metazoa; phylum Chordata; class Actinopteri; family Toxotidae; genus Toxotes; species Toxotes lorentzi. The sequence goes on along the minus strand of JBBMJY010000017.1, from coordinate 7,980,991 downwards.
TTTCCAAAGGTCCTTTAAACAGTCAAAATGGAAAACATTTGCTATGCTTGAATTTTCAGAACAGAGAGAGGAAAAAAAGTGAAGAAGAAAACACCACGACGAGCATGAAGTAATAGTAATTAAAGCTGAAGGAAGGGTTTTTAGAGGGAGGGCTGCGTGGCGTTCTGTGGGGTGAGTTTGGTTCACCATAACAGCATCCAGGGCCAATTGTCAGGGTGGCCAGGATGATATCATGGAAGGGAGGGGTGTGTGGCTGCAAATCAGCTTTGATGGCTTAATGAAAAATGGCAGGTAGGGTTAGCTTCCACCAGGAGCAGGCGACGGGACACAAACACACGCAAAGACTCATTTAGTTAACCAGGAAGGCTGAAAACAGCACAAGGTTATAAAAATTCAAATCCCTTTAGCTGCCTATAAACATCCAGGGATTTGCCTTAGTGGTCACTGAGTCAGCAAGACAAGATTTTCTCTAGTTACAGCTCACAGTTTTTGGATGTCATTGTTTTGTTCTTTTTTAGTGTATTACTGTAACTTCTGTCTGACAAAATGATGGACCCTTTCCCAACCACCCCTTAAATTAAAAGGGCTTTTTTTTTTATCATTAGATGCTTACAGTGAATTTGGATGTAAAGTATTCAATACAGATTCTCTGGTGTGCATTGTAGTTGAATTCTTTAAAAGTCAGGGAGCCCAGTTTCCAAATGTCCACAGTGACCTGAAGGACATTGTAATTTCCACTGTACTAGCAATCCCTCAAAGTTCTGAAAAAAATCTGACAAGGGAAACCATTCTTTGGCTGAACTGGTCACAGATTGTAGACTTATGCAACCTGTGATGAGAGGCTGCAAGCAGAGCTCAGAAGACAAAAAGGTTGGGAAAGCATGTCGCAACTTAGGTAACAGAGACAGAGAGTCGAGTAAGCTGCAAAGGAAAAGAGCAACACACAACTACAAAAAACACATTCAACAGCTGGGTCAACTCACCTGTACCGTTTCCAACTGCCTGCAAAGTGGTATCAGGCCCCAGAGTGTCAAAATCATCTTTTATTTCATCTGCACAGAAACAGAGAAGAAGAAAAAGGGGGTGAGGGGTGAGAGAAGGGAGGGTGAGTACCTCAGTGTACCGTGCAAACCAACAAACACTGACAATGAGGCCTTTAAGAAAAAGGTATGGAAAAAGCAATAAAGGCACCGCTGTGCATGGCGGCACGCCGCAGCTTTGTTCGGCATGCTTAATGAATGCTATCATCTGGGCCAGACAGTGACTTATTTACCTTTAACATGACAACAAGCACCGGGGGAGGCAAAGAAAGCTTCAATCGCCAAACAGAGCGATTAAATACAACATGGAGCACATCCACCTGAGCAATCATAGAGCTCCAGCCAACACGCAGGCTGAGCTTATTACTCCCTGGCTGTGACGCTGCTGCAATCCTCTGCATGCAGGATCACGCTTGTTTTATCATATGTCATTTGGTGGATGCTTTTATCCGAAGCTGCTCGGAGTATTGCGAGCGCACACATTTTTTTGATTTCCCACAACCCCTGGCAGAGAGTTAGCGCCTTGCTCCTAACTAAAAAGAATACAACCCTTCACCACAAATTAAGAGTTTTAGTTCCATAAACATTTCTCAGGGGCAGAGCTTCTCTGGAGGCAGAAATACCCTCATTGGTTGGGGTAAACCTCAGGTGGGTGGAGTCAAAGAATTAATGTTTTCTGGTGAAGAATGCTGGCTGGCTGAAGCCCGATGAAACAGACAACAGTTGAAACAGGAGCGATAAAACAGCAAGGAATTATTTCAGAGCCTTACACAGGTAATACTAAAGGGTAAAAATATCACAATTTTTGACTCCACCCACCCAAAGCTGACCTCAACCATTCCAATTTTCTTCTTTGTCCCAGAGAGGCCCTGCCTCAGAGACATGTTTGAATAAGTAAACCTTCAGGAGTACTGGTTTAAACAGAACAGGTTCTTACTGCCAATCAGGATAATGGCACCCAGACTGTGCAGACGGGCAGATATTGTCCTGGCACAGGTGAGGCGGCTGTAAATAAACGGTGGATTGACAGGCTCATAAACAAACCCTCTTTTGACAAATTCATCTCTCCGCGGTCGACAGGAGGACACTGACTGGACAATCAGCTTAAGGATCCCCGGGTCCGTCCTTCCTGCCTCGTCGGTAAAAATTAAATCAAGGTGCTTCCGAGAACATGGGAGTTCTGTACTAAAAAAAAAAAAAAACACAAACAAAAATCCTGCATTGTGTGCCTTACACGCATCTGTTCTTGCTCTGCTGCTCCGCAAGGACGTTACAAGTGTTGCATTGTGAAGATTTGTTTTTTTTACCCATCCACAGCAGGATCTGATGTATCTGACTATCCCTTGGCTATTAAACCAGGATGAGCGCCTACATTGAGAAACCTGGCTGAGATATTACAGGAAAGGTGGTGGGTGTATTGTTGATAATAATGTTATCCTGCTTACATTACGCTACACAAAAGCCAGAAGCAAAAAGAATTTTTATTTTTAGTTGGAAACAATGGGCTTAATAGTTGTGGAATGCTTTCTAAAGCTCACAATTCAGGGTTGTCTCAAAATTAAAGATTTGGCTTCTGCGGTGAAATGATAAATATCCCTGTCAATGGCTCCAGAGAATAATGACAGACTCTTCTGGAGGGGCATGTCCTAGTTTAACTTTCCCCTTGCAAGGATTTTTTTTCCTCTTCTTTTTTTCTGTACATTTGATTGCATGTCTGCCAAACAGCATCAAAACCACAGACGCAGTATGAGAAAATAAATGGGTTTTAAACAACATAAATTAAGCTATGACAAAACAAAACAGATAAAAAAAACCCTCCACCACAGATTAAAATATACCCACAAGTATCAGATATCAGCATGTATGAAAAGCTCCCCCCTTTCGCACTGAACATGGTCGAAACTCCCTCACATTTCTGTGTCCTTGTAGGCACTGTGTTTGTTTTGGGTAATCAAATTTGGCTGCATACTTTTGGTTTGACGCAAGGGGATGACCAGTGGGATTTACTGGCCCTCCACTCTCCCCTATTTACCTTGGAAAACTTTTGTTATCTGTGGTGTGAAGGGAGGGACTGCTGCTTCCAGCAGGAGGTAGGCTAATACCACATACACCTCTCTGCTATGGCCTCTGGCACACATACACCCATGCATCCATGCCAGTCCTGAACTACATTCAAATGGGACAAAGTGTCATTGTGGTGAGCTGGGTGCTTGGTCTTTCTATAGCAAAAAAGGCACTAACGCTGCTGCTGTGGAACCTTTACACAACAGTTTCACAGGACATTACCAATTTCACGACTTCATCTCATAGAGTAGGATCTAAAATTTTCACATTATGAAAAAAAATGTTACAAGTAATGTAAAAACAAGGGGAAAAAGAGGGATTTGATTTCTTCTGGAGTCATCTATGCCACAAATATGTGCCTATTCTTGGTCATGGAAAGCATTTTGGATCAAACTGTCCACTAAATGCTGGAAAAGTGTGTTTTGTCAGCAGTAAATCACAGAGGACCTGAGGCGGTAAGGTACACACCTCCTTGAAGAGCGATGTTGAGGTCTGAGAGCCGACTCTGGACCCAGGAGGAGTCCAGAATACCTTGGCCAGACCGTAATTCCACCTATTTTCATAGCAGCTCTGATGCTGTTTATTTTGAAAACATTCCTACTTTTATGGCTGGTCACCGCAGTCGCAAGCGCTTTAAAGTTCTGCCTTTGTGCATTTAGCCTCATTTATCCTGACTCTGTCACGTTTGAGGAAAACATTTCATAGATTCAGAATCTCAGAAATAAAACAATATTTTTTTAAAAAAGGTTTTTGAAAGCTGATGCCAATTCTGATATTTTTAGACTGAAGTTGTCAGTAGTAGATATTTTGTGTCAGTGTTCCATCCCTTTAAATGTGAGCATTTTACAGCCAAATAATAGCCAAAGAAGTGTTTTCCTCTGAATTTTATTCTTGGCAGGGTGAAAAGCATCAGAAACGCTGCACTTATTGAAAAATATGGCAAACTCCTGGATACAGTAGGTGACAAATTAATAACCTGACAAATGCGCAAAGAAAACAAGAACCACTGTTTTATCAAAAACAGGAGTACAAATTTGGCAAAAATGTCAAACAAGAGAAAGATTTTGTGTTTTCAAATAAGGCGTCTCCAGGATTGAGCCAATATGCTTCCACAATCCAACGAACACGAGGAAGAAAGTGGGATTTTCACAGCCTGAGATTTCTGCAATGTGAAGTCAGAAATCCTTCTGACGCCCTAAAGAAGAGTTTAAAAAGGGCAAAGGGAGAACGCAGGTGATTTATTTGAAAATGTCTGTCACTGATCATGATGTCATGCTTTCCAGCACATCGTGTCCAGCCTCGCTGTGGGATGAAGGAATGTCAAGGACAACGCCAGACACAAGACTCTGATTGTGCCCTGGAATCAGAAGAGCTCGGTGATAAACTTTTTTTTTTTTGCTTTCCTTCTTACATGCAGTAGTTACGCCTCAGAAAATCACTTAGGCTGTGTTGCTCTGCAGCTAAAGACAATTCATTTTAAAACATCATAATAAATTACATGTGTGTTTTAGGGCAATATTTTTGGGCTTTTACTGCAATTCCCAAACTTGTGCAGATCTACAATCGGTTACATTCACTCACACTTCCAAGATCTGTGTAACAACACTTGATAGAGAAGTGACGACCAAATCATTCTGAGTAGGAAGAAGGGAGGGTGCTAACTTATCTCAGGCTTAAGTTATGTGCTGAGGTATCACTGTAGACACTTAGGCACCGAGGAAGAAAAAAAAAAACAGGCTGGGAAACACAGCACCCGCAAGATTGGGAAAGAGACTCCCAAATGCTCTAATGAACTTGACTTGCTCTCTGAAATATGTCAGACACTTTATCACACAAGAAGCATATTATCTGGGAATTGCAACATAGTTGAATTACAGACATTATGGCACCGCGGGTCTTTATCAAATAAACAATTACCGTATGCAACGACAGCTTGTTTATCCTTTATCTTGATTTATTTACCAAACTGTCTTTTCTTTCTTCCTCCCCTTAAGGAAGCAATATGAACTGTTATTTAGGAGAAGCAAATGTTGATACCCACTAAGTTTTTTTTTCATCCCTAATAAATGTGCAATTTTCCCCCATATTAAAATTTAAGACTGCTGAATGTTCCCCCGTTTTTCGGCACTGTGCACAGCTAGTTCATTAGCAGAAATGAATAGCGAAGCCTAGCTCATTTAAATGGGCTGTCTTACATGACTTCTCGCTATACTCTGTTCCTGTCACATGCTTCCAAGAATCATTGACTCTTATTATACATGTAAATGGCTATCATAAAAATAAAAATTTCATTTAAGATTGTTAATGACTTTTTGCAGCAGTCTGGCTTCCTTTAATGATTATACCCTGCCCCCTAATTAAAAGTATTTATCTTTCAAGCATCCGTGACTGGGGCCCCTGCAATCAGAGTTGCTCACAAAAAGATGATAAGTCAGTCAAGTTTGGGAAGGTATCACCTGCCAGGGATTAAGCGGCTTGTTAGGGAGGAGGTATCACATGGCATCGGTCACTGCTGGAGGTTGTTGAACTACCATAAACACTGATACAGTCTGACTAACCTCAGAATCTGCAGACTCAAACACTGAAGAGTATCAAGCACATTCTCACCCCCCAGTGCTTTTCATTTTCTGCAGCTCACAGGCTTTTTTTTTTTTTTTTAGTGAGGTTATACATTACTGTAAATATTTTTGTTGTTTGGCTCAGAGCAGGACTTTTCTCTAAGCATGAACCAAATGGTCTCTGTCACTCACAGAGAAAGTGTTTATCATGTCTGTCTGCTGAGGGAGCATCATTGGGGCTTCACCGTCAGACCTGGCTCAAGCAGTGTTTGCAAGACGCTTTGTGGGGTTTGTTCAAGTCTACTCGGGCACCAGATGGGTGGGGTTTACAGCATAAGACAATACCACGAGTGGCAGGATGTGCACACAGTCGCAATAAAGTATCTGAAAGTCAGTTCAGTGGCAGTTTTTGTGATTGACAGCTCACCTGAATCCCACACATCTGGTAAAGCAGGTAGAACAAACGCTGAGCTGTTTTTAGGTATTTCTGGACCCACATCTACAATTAATATGGAAAAACAGGCTTATTTGGGACATTTTATAATTACATTTTTATCATTTTATGATAGCTTAACTTCATCATTCACAATTTAATTTTGTGCTTCTTGTTTTCTAAGACTACAGGTCACATTTCTCATGTAGTGTAAATCTCACTTTGGAAAAAATCTCTCTGTCATTCAAAACAACAGACTGCAGATTTGGTTTCACAAACATTTCTTGGAGGCGAGAATAATCTGACTGGTTATGAACCTCAGTGGGCAGAGCTACAACTCTTCTGGTCAACAAAACTTACAATAAAACCCTGTGGAAATCATAAGTTTGCCTTTTAGCCAAGTTTGGAAAATCAAGTTAATCTCTGCACCATCTGATTCGAGACACTTACCAGTACCATCAACTGAGGCACTCAGCATGTCGTTGTCGGGCCAGATGTGCTCCACGCCACTGTCCCGCATCTCATCGTCCTCCTCCTCCTTGGTCAGCAGGCCGTGGCTCTCGGCGCGTGGCGAGGCCTCTGGGTTGGTGAGGCTGGCCGGGCTGCCTGTGCCGTTGATCAGAGGGTCTTCCTCAGACACCGGCAGCTTGTCCTCCTCCTCCGTCTCTGAGCCAGTCTCCACCACATTCTCGTAGTTGAGAGCTGTAACACAAAGAGAAACAAAGCGAGGACCCGTCTGGTCAGCAAAGCAGAGCTTAGGAAAGGACTACAGAGAAATAATGGGGTGTACAAGTCATACATAACTAGGAGATGGATCTTCTCAAACACTTCTTATTTTTTGTTACATAGGAACATCTCTGAAAGTTTTGGCAGCTTGTAATGTTATTGATTAATGAATGCAGGCATATACTGTGTTGAAACTTTCACTTGAGTGTCAGCTAAGTGATTACACTGTTAACATAAATGACAGAGGAATCTGAAAAGGGATCTGGACTTGTTTTGGAAATTGAGGTGTATTCCCAGATTACAAAGGTCACCCTACATCACTGCTTCTTCCAAGGCGTGGGCGCGTTTCTTTTTTTTTTTTGTGGGTTACACCCCAATTACAGCATCCGCGACCGGAATTTGTGACTGAACCACAGCGGTGGGCAGACAGCTGTCGAGGAGATGCGAGCCAAAATAGCCACTAATTTTCAGTCTTACTCACATGCCTCGGATGCCAACGAGCTGCACCTTTCAGAACGGCTCTGCTCCGGAGCATACCCGTCACGTTTGAGATGCTCCGCATAGCACATACAATATTACAAATGTAGTTGCTATGCATACAAAAGGCTTAACCTACAGTAATTTACATTATTCACTGCATGTACCCTTCGGATGTCTTTACATCTGCATTGCCAGTGAACCATGAACATAAATATAAATGTTTCTTAACATATGAAAATATAGAAACAAGACAGGGCCTAGAGGCCGATTGACTGCACACATACAGGGAGGTAGGCTGACATACATACCCCACACACACACACCCACACACACACACACTCAAAACTCCAGAACAGCATTGGCAGGGCCCGCCTGGTTCCACAACACTCAGGTCCCAGACATATGCATGCTTTTCTTAAAATAGACAGCCTGTAAATAAGGGCTGCGAACTCAATCAAAGGTGGCTCGCGTGCAAATTAGTCACCGCCATCGGTAGCCATCAGCCGCAGCGTAAATCGTGGCAGAAAAGGACGTCAGAAGACTTATTGGAGGAGTGCAGATGGAGCACTAGGCGAGCCAGGAGCATGGCATGGGGACACACCTCATTGGCAGCTTGTACAAGAATGTTCTGCGGTAAGAGCCAATCATGGGAGGGCCCGAGGTTTGAGCCACCATAGTGAAGGTGGAGGCTTTTTTTAACGTGCTGTAGTTGAATTTATGTTTCTGAGTAATGAAAAAAGCTGCAGCAGCCCCATAAGTCAGCAGAGTCTTTGTTGAAAATCAACAGATTTATATCTAATAGCTTTTATGTGTCATGTCATGTGTTCATATTTGTGCATAGACAGTGTAAAATATGCTAAATGCCTCACATTGTGACCCTGTAACAAATCAACAGGCTTAATTAAGGCCATTGTTGTGTCAAAATTATAGATACTGAGGCCTGAAAATGTCCCTGCCTCTTGAACTTTCCCAGAAACAAGAGTGCCAACAAGATGAAGTTCACGCATGACATTTCTGAAGACATTATACATATGAAAAGATAATCCTCCCCACATCTCCTCCTAACACGTCTCCATACGATTGACTGGTCTGCACTTGCCTTCAGCGAACAACTGCACAACAGGTGCAAATTAAAATGAAAACAGGGCTTTCAAATGTGGGAGGGGAGGCGAGGGGGAGGAGGGTGGCAGGCAGGCCGGCAGGCGAGGGGGGGAGGGAGGAGGCGGAGGAGGGTGGGAGCGCGGTGACCTGCCTCGAATACCAATCGACGGAGGAAACAAAACCTTTTCAAGAGGTGTGATCACAAGGGTTTAGGCAAGTTCAGACTCAGTAATGCTCCTTGGAGATGACAAAAAAGGCAACCGAGGCTGGAGACCCAGGAGTGGAGAGAGACGTTAGGAATTCCTGGGTGGTCTACACCTACCTTGGTACAACTGATATTGTGCCTTTTATTGACAAGTTATGTGCATGTTCTGAAAGAGTAAAGTCTACCTAACTTCAAACATCTAGATGACTGAATCACAATCAAAGTTTGTCACACTTTGGAATCTCTCAACTCAAAGTCCCTTAAAAACAATAAAATGGTAATTTTGGAATCTCTGTGCCCCGTCAACCCTGAGGTTTCAAACTTTTCTCAGCAATGTCCCATCATCTCTGTGTCCCCCAACTTCCAGAGGAGGGGGCAGCAGCACAAGGCTGGTATAGAACAAAAGGCCAAGAGGCTTGGGAAGCGATCAACCCGTCGCTGTGAACCTGATCTCTGGATGCAGATTCAATGACAGCGGAGCAGGGGCCGGCTGAATGAAATTATCTAAGGCTGGACAGGTTTTAAAGGGCCTATTCTTCCCCAATAAAAAGAGCGAGGGAGCTTCTTTTTGTTTAGTAACACATCCACCGCAGAAACGCACACCATTCTGACTTCTATACTCCCACGTACGGATGAGGGAACGTAGCATTGTGGACCTTCTGCGACAAACTTTTAGAACATGATTGAGAATATAGGACTTCAAAGTAAATCCTGGTGAATCAAAGTGGAGCTTTTATTTTATTTTTGTCACCAGTTTGAACTATTTTCTGTCTCCTGCTGTTTCTTCTTATCTCTCGTGACGTCTTGTCCTCAAGAACAAATCTAAGCATGGGGGCGTTGAACTGTCTCTGAAAGCTACAGTAGACGCAATCTTCTCCGAACGTCAGCTGTCTCCTCCGCATTCAACGTATACCTCCAAGAAGGCAAAATGACAGTGGGGTGCTCGTCAAGTCAAACGCGTAGTATTAACGTCAAGAAAGCCACCATTGTTTAGGTGCCACCGCTGACAAGAGCCTCTCCCTCTCTAAGCATGAAGCATCTATTGGTATTGTGTCACACAACAAAGTAATTCTAACCTACTAATATTTTGCAGGGAGTAGGGGGAGAGAGAGGGGGGGGAGGGGGGGGGGGGTGTGGGGAGAGAGAGGACACACACACACACACACACACACACACACACACACACACACACACACACACACACACACACACACACAC
>JBBMJY010000017.1:7947071-7971066 GCA_037833715.1 Toxotes lorentzi | reverse complement strand
ATGACAAGACACTCTTCCCTTCCACGACGCTCTTTCGGTTTGGTATTTGGTCACACAACAAAGTAATTCTAACCTACTAAGGTTTTGCAGGAAGTAACCCCCCCCCCCCCTCAAACCTCGCTCTTAATCGGCCTTTTGTGTTGCTGAGGAGAGAGAAAGACAAAGAAAAGATAATGTTTACTTCTCAAATGCCTCTCCTCTCCTTTTCTTACCTTAAGTGTCATCCACGACAAAAGCAATTGCGGCTGCCGTTTAACAAACTGTTGCTACCTGTTTGCTTTCTTCTTTCTCTCTCTATTTTTTTTTAATCTCCCCAACCGTTTAAGGTAAATAAAAGGAGCCTCTTTGACTTGAGTTTTGCAGATAATTAAAATGACACATGTAACAGCACAATTCTTGTTTAATATTGGGTTTTAAACTATCTGACATAACCCTTTCACAGGCCTGGCATTATTCTGTCACTCAAAAAAAAAGTACAGAGAAGAGAGGGATATTGTATATTGATTAGGATGGCTACAAGCATCAGCAGTGACAGCCCGAGAGAGAACCAGAGAGCAAAGGAGAAAGTCTTATTAAAATCTCATCATTTCTTTGAGGAAGATAAATAAAGAAGAAAAAAAAAACAATGGCACAGGCAATACTTCAGCTGTGACAGTTGTATTCTGCAGATACTGAGAAGCCAGTGGCATTAATTTAGTGCCGGGAAACAAACTCCAAATCTAAAATGATTGTATTTACAAAGCGTCAGGTTTGACAGTGAACGAATGGCTCCAGTGATCAAAAATGTCTTTAATGTTGCAGTCATAATCGACTCCTGCAAAACCCAGCGATAACTCACTTTGTGTGTGCTTTTGACAACAGTTGTCGGACCACATGCTGCATTCAAAGACACACAAAGTCACTCAGAGGAATACGCAGCCACCAACTTGAGCCTTTGATGCTGACCCCATGCATCTGTTTGTCAAAAAAAAACTTTGTATGTATGGTATGCATGCATGTAATTTCTTTGAAGGTGAGAGAGCGTGACTCTAAATAAAATGTCAGAAAATGAGCGCGCGTTCACACTTGTAGTGAGTCTTTGATAGCAGAATTTACATTTGGGTCTTCCAGAGGTGAAGACAAACTTGTTTGTTGAAACCTTTGAAATGTCAAGTGCCTGGTTAATAGTTCAAGTCGCGGAAACCCACATAAATCTGTTTCTGGTTCTTGCCTGGTTCAGACCTCCTTAAACAGCAGGAATTTGGTCACACGTGTCCTTACTTTTTTGAACTTTCTCAAATTAAATAATACTGCAATTTGCAAGATTGCACAGAGTTTTAACCTGTAAACAGTGGACAGCAGGCCAAAATCATCAAAGGCTCCATTACCAAGATATTCTGTAATTCAGCATCATTAAAATAAGAGTCCAATTCTTAGCAGCTGGAGGTGGAGGTAGAGGAGAACGTCAGGTGTTTAGCATCAGGAAGATTTCTGTCCAATACCTAAATATTATTTGAGCAGAAAGGGTGAACAGCTAATCTAAATTTGAGAAAAAAACAGAAACTTTACCCCAATTTGCAAAACATTTTAACTCAATATTATAACTTAACTTGTATTTTAACTGCTGGAGTCTCAGAGCCAGAGAGAAAGAAAGCATTTTGTGTTCGACAGGCCAACGGTAGAGGTGATCGCTGCGGGGAGAATGACTAACACCCACGTTCGCACTCTTACGCTAACCCCGGCTGACTTTTTAGTCGAGTGTCGAGGCTTAGCTCCAGGTGACACGCTCGACCTCCTACGCCGATAATGAGCCAGGACATTCTCCCTATTGGATGATAACTGCTCGCGCTCGCTCCCTGTCTCATGAATGTGAGCCAAGCGGATCACCTGGATGGCTGCAAGGGAGATGGGGAAGCAGGAGCGCTCTGTTAGTCAGTGTGTGTGTCTGTGTGTGTGTGTTTGTGGGAGGGCATTAAGGTGGAAGCGAGGTCGCTGCCTCATGGCTATGGCCAGCGGTAGCGGATTCTCATGATGACCTTTTGTCTGCCATTGTTCCTGTCTGCAACAGTTTAAGCACTTCCCCGGGTGAGTCTTACTCCTGTCTGATGGAAACCTCACACCTACAGCAAGAAAGCTTTTCAGTACAGTTACCTCATTTTAACATAAACAACTAATCTCTTTACATAGTTTTAAATGGCCTTGGTGACATCAGTTTTTTTCTGTTTTATCACTTATTGGTGCTGATGTTTGTTTTCTCTTTTACCTCACTTTCAGTAACAGTAACTACACTTAAAACAAACATATCTATTAATTAATTATTATATTAAATTTATAATTGTATCCTTTCTTTTTCTTTTTTAGTAATAGAAACTTAAATTCAAATTAAGTTAAAAAGGCTCAAAAGTTGAATCAAAGCTAAAACCACTTAAGTGAAACATATTTATCTCTAAAGGCCTGACCAGAAGCCACTGTTTGAGCAAACTGGAAAATATGACTTCAGTGTCCAAAATAATGAATCTCAGAAAACTGACTTTCCTTCAAACAGGATACACGAGTGTTGTTTAGAAGTGAACTCAAACACAAGTCAAGCCAGACAAAAGAATTGCAGACATGTTTGGATATTTTGTGCTATCTTGTCTCAGTATAATGGTGCGATCGAGCACAAGGGGCAAATCAGGGCCAAGTCGGTGAAAGGACGGTGGCAGAGGGCAAACAAAAGCCCTGAAAAGAGACAGAGAGAGAGTGAGGGGTGAGGGCCAGGCAGGGGAGGGGGCGACTTGGGAGAGACGATGAATGGTGAAAACTCAGTGAAGTGTAAACGCAACCTGGGATTATGTGTGTGTGTGTGTCTGTCTGGGCAGTGTGTGCATGTGCATGTCTACAGAGAGGGGGAAGGGTGTCGCTGAAAAGTGAAATGAGTGTGTGTGCGTTTCACTGATATCAGTTGTTGAAGACAACACTGTTTTACAATATAGGTGGTTTAAGAATTGATCCTAATCTTTTTAAAAACTTTTATTTTCAAATTAAGAGCAAATAAAGTTTAGCAGTAAAAAATGTCAAAGTTGTGTCTCTGTATAAGCATCAGCACAGTGGGACCCCAGATAACTAACACCAATTAAAAGAAAACAAGTATTGTAATACTGGGTAAATCAAAACCAGACTATTTTATTTAGTCCTCCCATTCTAAGTACAGACTGATTTTTCCCCTTCAAATCACCTGTAACACAGTTCACTGATTTATTTTCTGGTCAGATAAAAAAGTGAACTTTTTTCATTTCGTAAAGACCAATAGGTCAGACTGAGAGAAATTTTATGATTCTTTTTGGTTGATGGGGAAACTTCCAGCATGTCGCCACGCATCCGTCAAATCGCTACTGGCTTTTGTCCGTGAGGAGACCCTCGCAGCAGCACTGACTCTAATTCAATTAAAGTCCCATTTATTTGCCGAGGAGGCCCGAGCAACAGGCTGGGGAGGGAGAGGGAGGCAGAGAAAGCTTCAAGGTTTGCTCAACAGCTCAGAGGTCCCACCTTTTCTGGGTCCTGCATGGATTCACCATCTGTGCCCCCCCTCCCCTCCTCCTCCTCCCCCAGTTCACACATGTTCCTGCCTCCAACAAATGTTCGAAGTAAACCTCCCCCCTCCTCCTCCTCCTCCTCCTCGTCACACAAGCCAAAGAAGAAGAATAAAAAAGACGCACAAAAGCTTCCCCTGGCTGCCCTCAGGACTCCCAGGCCAGGAGAGTGGGAGGGAGAATTCAGAGAAGAAGAACAGAGGAGGGGAAAGGTTGGTAGGGAAGGGGAGAAAGGGGGGAGGAAATGTATGTGTGTGTGTGAGTATATGTGTGTGTGTGTTGGGGGCAGGGTGTCAGAATATATATTTTTTATTCTAGCTCAGGTGAGCTTCCCCTTGTCTCCTGATTTTACTCTGACACACGTCAAGCAGCGGGAAGAGGGGGGAAAAAATGGTTAAAATTAGAAAATTTAATTTATTTGATCATTTCCCAGAATAATTAGAGTTAATATGGGTTAATTAATATGCAAATCTCTCAGCAGATGTTCGGCAGCGAGGCTGCGCGTGACTGAGGAAAAACAGCCCCCTTCTACTTTCTCCTGCCTGGTTTTGGCTGTCAGTTATTGGGCCGTAATTACTGTAACTAACCAAATACACACACACACACACACAGAGGAAAAAAAGAAAACGTTTGCTGGGTGAACTGCTTCCAGTTTTGGAGTCGTCGCAGGCAAAGCGGTGCTTCTCACACACATAAAGGGAGACCATTGCTAATTTCCCCTCCACTATAAAGGCCCTTTTTATGCTCCAAGCTGAATGAATGCAGCGAGTACTTTAAACTATTTGAAATTTGCAGGGCTTTGTGTGTGCCCCGATGTTTAAATGTAAATTGTAAAGAAGAAGAACAAGCAGCAGTGGAGGCAGCAACTACTGTGACAAGAGCACCTGCACGTTCATACTGAGTAGAAAACTCTGCTAATAAAGCAGATGTGTGGGATCTGTCTCGCCAAAATAATGGGACAGATATGTGTTTACATGTGTGTTCTCAGCTGAATATTAATGCCATAAACACGCATACATTAATACTAAAGAGAATAAGTAGCAATACTTGAAACAAAAATTAAATATTTTCCAAATACAATGTTGGGAATTTTGTACAAAGTCTCTGAAGTAAAAACACATTTTAGTTCCTATTGAAGTTTTTGGTCACTTTAATCCTGATTTTTAGGCTTGACTTTTATTTTGATAAGTTTACTATCGAATTCCATGTCGTACATTTTTCCTAAATAACAATCAGCAGCTTCTCAAATGACCGAAGTTGCTTCATCAATGTAAATTTAATATCTTTTCACTTTTGAAATGAAATTCAGAGATGTCACCATGAGATCTGGGAGCTTACAACAGCAATGTTTCATTATTGTCTGACTTTTTTCAGACTAAATAATCGATCAGTTAATCTAAAAAATAATCAAGAGATTCATCCCTAATGAAAATAATCACTAGTTGCAGACCTAGAATGAAATATTTCTCTCTTCCTGTGTGTATTCTTGTGGGAGGAGGGAAGGGTTACCTTTAATAGAAAGATTTAATTCATGAATTCTTCCCTGGGGAGGGAGAAAAATATAAGAGCCTATCTCACAGTGCTTGCCAGGGTTCTCCTGTGGTCAGCTCTCTCCAATAATAATGTGTTTCTGATAGCAGCGAGTGTGTGTGTGAGTGTGTGTGTGTGTATGCATGCGTGCCAAAAGCTGAGACTGTTATCTAAATCGTTCCTCTTTCTCTACGGCCTACAGTCTCTCTCTCCCTCTTTCTCTCTCTTCGTTTCCACTCCTCCTCTTCCTCCTCCTCCTCTCGCCCAGTCTCAAAGGGACACTGTGGCTCAATGCCATGAGTCCACGCCCTGGCCTACACACACAAAAACACACTCACACACACACCTACATGTAGGACACGGCTGCAACATGCATTCATAAAAATAGAAACAAAAACACACACACGATGAAACGGCATGCGGAACATTTTGCATAAATAGAAGCACACACTTTCACACATGTAATAAACACACACACGTTTATACAGAGACGGAAACAAACACACATCGTGTTAACACACACTCAGGTGGTGGAATCTGCTGACATGGCCTCGTATCAGGTTAGGTTTTGGGGTGGAGCAGGGAGGGGAGTGCCAAATTGATAGTCACAGCCTTCTGTTATCAGGTCTGAGTGTTTAATATGGAACCAAGCTTTGTGTGTGTGTGTGTCCATTTGTATGTGTGTGAAGGCACCATGATAGCCAGCGTGGCCTTACAGTACTTTGTGCACAGTGCCACCGTGATAACACATCTGCTTTAGGTTCATCTGTTTATGAATCACTTTTATCTGCCCTGGAAGTGCTACACCGCTCCTGTGTGCGTGTGCCTGTGTGTCTCTGTGTGTAAGTGCGACTGTGTGGGAGTGTACATCTGTGTTCCTGTGTACCTCAGTGTGCGTTTCTCTGTAGGCTTGTGTCATTGTGAGTATTTACACGAGAGGAAAGCAGGCAGACGAGGAGGAAAGTGACGAAAGGGAAGATCTACTTTGATCGAGGATGAAGAGAGAAAGAAGTCACAGTGTTCACCTGAATCCATTTACATCTCTCATTTTTTTAGCACAGCACAGGACACTGGTTCAGTAAAGTATGAGGTATAACAAAAACCCAGCCTTGGAATAGTTTTCCACTAAATCACATATATCAACTACAGGTTTTGGAACATGTGGAGCTGCAACAAGATGACTTTAAAGACATACATATCTGAACACTACAATAAATAATTAGCTACAGGCAGTGATAATATTTGATTAATGTGAGCATCAGTTAAGAGGGAACTTCACTGCCTTCAGATGATTCTTCCTTTGATTTTCGCTCTCGATCCACATACCAAGTACAGAAAAATTGAATCTAGTTAAATGTACTAAAGATTCAAAACTTTCCAAACCCATCATGCAGCCATAATTAGAAGATCCAGGGCTCAAACCTCAAAACGGTTTAAATAATTGAGAGTATAATGTGTCTGTAACAATGAGTATTGAAAGCTGTCTTAAGGCTGCTCCTGACATATTAAAAAATACCCAGAAACAACTTCAGAAGGCACAAAAGTTTTAGTATCGCAACTAAAGCTGACAACAAAGTGACCAGTGTCATACTATCAGGACAGGTAGTGCGTCACCTTCCCTCACATCTATGAGTTAACTCTTTTCCTTGCAGCACAGAGAAGCAAAATCCAGCAATTCTTCATCCCTGACGGCCCCCACGTGCCTCGTTTTAATAAAAAAGAATCTATAAAAATAAATTACTTGCTCTAAGTATATGCAAATTCAAATGTAAGCAATCATTGCAAAATTAATTTTGCCAGAACTGATTAAAAGCTTTAATAAATCTATATACAGTATTGCGCCAATCTGATATTGTAAATTTATTACGCTCCCTGTAAGATTAATTAGAAAGCTACGGTAACATATTGCACTGCCAGGCCAGATTACTGTACTTTTTTGTTAATAACAGTTAAGCAGAACCTGAGCTGTAATTACCGGCTAACAGAAGCTTTTGATGCTGATTTCCTTCACCAGGAGGAGAGAGAATGAGATCCAGCCGGTAAAAAGAAACAAATGAAGCCCTCTTTTCTCAAACGCTATGCATCTATTTTGGAAAAAAAATAATTAATCACTGCTTGAAGTTCATCTTTTAATATTGCTAAAAAATCCATGGAATCCAGGCTGGAAGATTTCAATTTGGGGAACTGAGGACATGAATTAAAAAGTATCCTCATTTGGTCTGTGGTTTGAGCAAGGCACCAACACTGCCAAGGCGAGGGGTTGAATTCCCTCTAGGGCCTGCCAGGGAGCACGATTAATGCACTCAGTGTATCAGAAACAGTATAATATCAAAGCCTTGTTATTTTTTAAATTTATTTCTAAAGCAGCAGAAATCTTCTTTTTTAACCTTTCGCCTTGATTTGTCACCACTGCAGCTGTTGCTACGGCATCAGTGAGGTCACAGGCATACATCCCAGACTCTTTCACCTTTATCCTCAGACGCAAAAGCTGGACTGTCGAGCAGGCCGCCAGATCGCAGCAAAAACAACTGGTTTGATCTGGCCAAGGTTGTTTTGCATTCCTGTCCACAGTGACAGGGCCATGGCCACGTTTATCTCAGCAAAACAGCACCTGAGAGCTAAAACTTCCATTTCTCACAGCCGCCGCTCCTGCCTCAATACTCCACTAAGGCAACAACGCAGAGTTTGGAAATATTCCTGTGAAACGTCTGTTATTATGTTCCTTTGTGATAAGTAGACGGACACTTGTATTTCTTTTTTGGCCTGTTTTTAAAATCTAAGACATAAAACATCTTGAACTGAGGCTGACAATGACAAGAAAAAACAGGGGAGAGTGAGACCTCTTGCTGTCATAAAACTCTGCCAGTCACCAGCTGTTTAAAGGTCGATCAGTGTGTGTGTGTGTGTGTTCAGGGGGAACAGAAGGGGGAGTCAAGCAGGGACCTCAGATGGACTAAAGAGATCAGACAGGATGAACCGGGGGGATGGGGGTCCAGGTGAGGGGCCACAGGAGGGCGAGGAGGGGGGATGAGGAGGTTTGAGTCCTCTTCTTCCTCTCTGGTCCGAGCCAATCTGGGGGCCCGGGGCCTCATTCACATGGTAATGAGAGTGTAAAATCACATCTGTTACCCCCATGACACACACGCGCACACACACACATGCACACACACAGCAGATCTTTGTCACCTGAATAGCATCCCCACCAGGTATCAAACAAGCACCAGGAAATGGGGACTGTGTGTGTGTGTTGATGTGTGTGTGTGTGTGTGTGCATGTGCCTTGTCCCCAGCAGGCAACTGGCAAACTGGGCCCTCCAATCAGCAAATCACACACACACACACACACACTGGAGAAGTGGCCCGGGCCCTTGCAGAGAGGGAGAGCCCTCTGGAGAAAGGCGACTCTCTCTGACACTGTTACCAACTTCCCAATTAGCTACCAGCCAGCCAGAGGGTGGGTGAGGTGAAGGGGAGGGTGGGTGAGGTGAAGGGGAGGGTGGGTGAGGTGAAGGGGAAGAGGGGTGGGGGTGGGAGGGGGTGGAGTTTGGACAGACAGGGGGCTTCGCTTATTGTCACAGCAACGACCTGAGTGTCCAAAAACATCTCATGGAAGCTCTTTTATCCACATTGTGAGATTTTTCAGTCAAATCTCCACAACTTCTAGGGCCTGCATGGTGCCAGTATCCTGCTCAATGGCACTTTGGTGACATTTCAGTTTTTCTTTTTTAATAAATCTGCAAAAATTTCAACAATTTCGTGTTTCGCTGTCAATATGGGGTGCTGTGTGTACATTAATGAGGAAAAAAATGAACTTAAATGATTTTAGCAAATGGCTGCAATATAACAAAGAGTGAAAAATTGAAGGGGGTCTGAATACTTTCCGTATCCACTGTATATAAATATTTTTCTGAATCAATTTTAGTTCATATTCGTGGCCTTATTGTGATCACCAACAGAATGAGATTTTGCACACCTTTTTACGTACTGCTACATCTGTTTGTGTGTATGTGTGTGTTAAGACAGTGCTAGCGGCAAGGTACGCCAGGTGTAAGACAACAGCGAGATGACACAACTTAACCTCTCTCTCAATCTCGGTAAACGGCACAAACAGGCAGCGCTGCAGTCAGAGGCCCCTGAGCCCATGACTTATACATGACGTGGGTGGGAGTAAACAGGAGCAGACCGAGGCATTTTGTTTCCTTTTTTCCCTCTTGCCAGTTGCAGTTTTTTTTTATGTTCTACCTGTCTTTCTTAAGTAGCCGCAGGAGGGCGAAAACTACACTTTTAATTACATGGTGGGAGTTGAGGCTGGAAGCAGGAGGGGCATGGGGGGGGGGTTTGGCAATGGGGGATGTTGGATACCTAGGGCTCTTTCACATACTGCGCTACACCTTAATAAGAAAATGAAGACCTGAACTGAAAAGTTCAAAACAGCAACCACCTCCATGTTTAAAGGTATGACCCTTAATATGTCTATTTAGTGGATTTGTCTTGTCTTCAACAGCATAATTATCTCCATCTCTGCCACTGAAATCACCAATATTATATTTTCAATTTTTCATACACAACTGAGGTTCTCAGCAGCTGCATGGTAGGTGGAAGAAATACTCTAATGATAACGTTTAACAAAAAATTACTCCGTAATTCTTTACTTCTAGATTAAAAAACAAAATATAACTTTTTTTGGTCATCATGGACAAAGTTACATGTGGACTAAAATTTGAATTTCTTACTATCAGCAAAGATGGCACAGACTGAGTCATATGTGTGTATGTACATATACAACTTACATAATTGAACAGCTCCACTGGCATGACGTGAATGGCTGCAACACATGCACACACACATTTGCACGCTCTGTAGTCTCCATATACTGTAAGTAAAAAGGAAATTTTGATCTAAGGCTTTTTACTCCCACCTACCCTTGGGTTCTGCCTCCCCGTGTTTCTGTCAATCCTCTCCTTTTTTTGATCAGTGGCTTGAAAGAGTCGAGCATGTGTGAGTGCTCAGGTACCTGGGGTATGCCGAGGTGCTAATTAGCTCGGCAGGATAATTGATGTGTAGATTACACCGTTGAACAAATGCTCTGACTTGTTTGTTCTTCGCACTTCTCAGCCACCGTGCAAGGGAAAAAAAAATAATCCTCCTCTGTAGCACCTCCAGCCCCCCTTTTACCTCAGCCCTAATGAACAATTTACCTGGCTTGTAAAGGAGGTGGTTAAGCCTGCCAAGGCAGAGGGAAAACAAAGAGGGGGTTGCACTGGAGTTCATTTCCCACAGGTGGAACTACTGTCTCCTGTGCTTCAAGACCTGCCTCTATTCCCTGGTGTTGCAAGGCTGGCTGTGGAAGAAGAGTATGTGTATATACGCTTTGCCAAACCCTGAAGGAGAGGATGGCGAGCATACATAATTCCAAAAGGGAAACAATTTTCAAAATGAAAGAGCATGCCATTAAGAGCGCCGGTAGGCTTCCATTGTTCTGCCCCCCCCCCTTCTCCTATAATGCTATTTCCTCCATCTTTTGTCTTTGGGACGCTATTATTAGCCAAGCACGCACGTGAATAACCTCCCCCTCCCACCAGCGTCCGTTCAATAGGGTTTGAATTTGCTCATTAACGGCTAAGAATCCGCAAACACATTCGCCGGAGCTTTTGCTACTGCTAATAAACTAATCATGCCCTCTCGTCTAATTGGGAAATAGAATGAGGGGAGGAATGAGAGCTTCGCCTGAGGATTTTCGGAGCTGGGTTTCTATCGTGCTGGCAGAGAAGTGGAAGTGGAGCCCATTAGCAGGACAGATGCAGAGGCAAAAGGTGAACGGCTGAGACGTCGGCTCCTCGCCACACTGCTGGACCGCCCGTAATCTGTCACCCGCACTAGTTTACAAGTTAAACACATTATTGTGCTTATTGAGTCTCATTTCTAAGATGCATAGCGCTGGCTGCTTTATTCTCTCCCTCGCGGAGCGCTTACAAACCTGCCAGGGCACTGTCACTGCATGCAAGCTATTACCATTTTTCTCAGGAGTCCTGATTAGTCAGGTGGGCAGGGCAGAGAGAGCCGAAAAAGAGAGAGACTGGGGAACTAAGCCAAGACATAAAATCTTAAGCTCATTGTTTCTTGATACTTCCTTCACATCCCTCAGAAACCTCATCTCAGCGGCTCAAGAAGCCCCTGAACGGCTTCACAGGTCTCCAATTTTCACAGCTCCCGGAAGTCATATCACTGCTGCTTTCCCGTGTAAGGGGCGAATGATTTGCACAGTGTAAATGAAAGGAAATGTGTTCTGCAAGATGTCCAATACTGCTGTTAACTCTGTGTTTACCAAAGAATTAAAGCCCACCAGGACATAGTTCAGCCATGAAAAATGCACTCAATACAACCTCCCTCAAGAAGATCATTTTATTCTCTTGTTATTGTGTTAGTGGCCTTAGGCACCTCCAGTTTGCTATGTCGGTGTGATAAGAGAGAAAAAAGATGACTTCTCCTTTTTAGATCAACCCTGAACTCCTGGGACAGATTACCGTGTCATCGAAAACCCGGGGCGGCATGTTTGGACTACACCGGATTGGGAGTCTTGCTGACTAACTGGCAGTTTCCGTCGCCAACCTGATAACTCTCCTCCAACATCCCTCACCCCAGCCCAGCCAGCCAGCCAGCCAGCCAGCCAGCCAGCCAGCCAGCCAGCCAGCCAGCTAGGCAGGCAGACACTTTTATTTTTTTTTTTTGTTTTTCCTCCCTGCCTTTTTCCTGTCGCCATCTCGGTATTTAATCTAACACCGGCAGGCGGCAAGAAGGGTTTACTTTTCCCCCCTCAAAGACAGCTTTGCAAGGCGGAGAAGGCAAAAGTGGGAGGAAGAGAGCTGAGCACTCAGGCGGGGAGGGACAGGGGTCTCTAGGCAAGGCACAGGAAACCTGGGCCAAGCGTCACTTTTAACAAAAGCCTTTCATCTTTCTCTCCGCTTTCCCCCAAGACAGTGCGCTTCCAGCAGTGGGATCCTTTTAAGTACATACCTGATAAGGAAACTTTTTTTCTTCCCTTTCGAGAGTGCATAAAGGAAAGTATCCCCCTCCCACATACATACACACACACCCCAGTGCGGTTAGAACCCTCTCATCGCTTTGAACGTCAGATACTGTCCCTTTTATCCCCGGCAAACGGGTTTCCTATGGCTATTAACTCATTCAAAACAGGTAATTACAGAGGGCAAACAGAGACGCCACGGATCAGAGTGAGCTGCTCAGGCCCACTCCACCTTTGCAATCAAACCAGTCCACGTCTTAGCTAGCGAGTTAACAGGACAGAGGTAGTCGAGGATCCATTTGCGGATAACTGCTCCTAATCCATTTTAGTCAGGAGTCACTGTGGCAGGGCTGTGTGCGCGCCGGGGGGAGGACCCACGGGATGTATCTGATGGAGAGGTCATAAATCACAGAGAAGTTGAAAAAGTGGAGCTCCCACAGAGGGAGAGAGGTAGCAGACGGGGGAAAGAAGGGGAACGCCCCTCAGAGGAAAACAACTGAGGCTATCATCACCTTAGTTAAAATATCAGCAACCTCAGGCCAGCAAGGGTGGGGCTGCTAAACAATGCCCTCTTCCCTGTGGTTGGGAAAGAGAAGGATTCATGTAGAACCTCTGGTGGGTGGTTGTTATTGCAGGACAATTCCCTCAAGTGTAGTTAACATAGCATAAGCCAGTTGGTGGACATTTTTATTCAAAGTGCCTTTCCTGCATACAAATTTAGTATGGGTAATCCCAGTGGGAGTTAGACTGTTGGCCTGGTAGTGTTAGCAGCTTGCTCACTGGGAATTGAACCTTTAATCCTGGCAGAGTTGGCACTTAAGTTCAAGTACAGAAACACCTAACAAACAGGTAACTCTAGCAGTTTGTACATTCAGAGTAACCTTGTTAAATTTGAGGTGAAGGCCCCAAAAATGCTGCCTCACATTCCCAAAAAGTAACAGAGTCATATGAGAGATGACAAGGAAAAAATGGAAAGAGAAAGGACAGAGAGGGGAGAAAATCTTCACCCAATCTCAGGAGCCAAATAGTCCTTTTTCACCTATCTTCTCATCTGCACAGGAAGTAAATGGCGCCCCAGGGGAGCACTCACTCTTTCCTTCCTTGCCTCCTTTTTTTTTCCTCGGCTGTTTGTTGTTTCAGGTAATCAAAACAGAGTGGCTGACAGAGACGTTTTCATGTTGTTTTCGTGACCCGGACGACATGCCAGAGCCTCCCGCAACGCTTGTTCAACCCAGAGGTGAAGTTTGACAAGATCCTTAAACATTCTCCCCCTCTCATCTTCTCCCTCCTTCCACTCAAATTTTGAAGCAAGCTGTTGCGTAAGAAACTCTCTGTATCTATGGTAATGGGCAGCTAATTGATCCCATGGGGTTTCGCTGGCATGGGAAGAACTTATTTACTCTTGCGACAGAGGGATATTTCAGCTCAGACATTTTTCTCTCTCCTCTCAAGCCTTCCTCTAATGTGACTATAACTCTCAAATTCTCTTATCTGTACAGGGCATGTTAAGGTGCAAAGGGGGCCAGTGTCTACACATTTTCCCATTTGAGAAGCATGTGTTCGTGGGGTGACAACCAGCCACCCGTTGCATCGCAGAGAGGAACCAATCAGCCTTTAACACCTTGACTCTTCTCTCTGAATGTGGCCGCTGCTGCTGAGCTGCTTCACCCGCTTCAATGTCAGTACTACAAATTGGCTTCCAACAGGAATCCAAGGTGCCAAAGAGCCATTAGACAGACAAAGGCTTGAAGTCTACCCAGGGATTAATGTGTCAAAATCCTTAGCCTGTGTGATATACAGGAATCAACCCTGTTCATTAGGACCTGCTATAAAAGAACGACTCAGATTTCCTCTGTGCCAACATCAGTTCACCTCAGAGTGGATTTTTTCTCTTGTCAAAAGAAACTGAACTTTTTTCTTTTTTTCCCTTTTTTTTTTTACAGTGGGTTCAAATGCTTGAGGCTCTCATTAGAACCTAAGGGTTTGCACACCTCAGGCATTTACTTAATCCATTCAAGTGTGAGATGCTAAGCTGACCCATAAATATGTGGATCATCAACACTTATAACTTTTAATGGACACTTTTAGTTCCATAGGGTGGACTAAATAAGCCCCAAAATTTGGTTTGATTTGAATTGCTGACTTGGACTTTAAAGGCCCAAGTTTGACAATACTAAATAAAGTATATGTTATATTTCAGTTTCAATTGAGCCCAACACCTAGAGAAGCTGCTAATATATTGGTGGATGCATCATCATGATGAAAAGCACCAGCAAAGCACCTGCACCACTGGGCGACAACAGGGCCGATTGTCAGCGAAGCCCATCTCCAATTAAACAAAGTCGTAATCTGCCCCTGACAGAGCGGATTAGGTTTTGTCCTGGTGGGGGCCTCATAGAGGGAGGGAGGAGGAGGGTAGAGGGGGTTAACCACGGCTGGCAACTTCATTTCCTGTGAATACGCCCTTGTACTCCCATGGAGTTACCTGAGTCAGCGCAGTCAGTCGGTCGGGTGGCTGACTGGCCGGTCAGTCGGCTGACTTGTCGTCTGCTTGTAGGAATCAAATCCCGTCCAAGATAACAGCTAATCATTTGTCACTCCGAGAAGCAATTCCCTCCAATCACCCGGGAAGAGAGCGCCACTTTATTCTGTGGTGCTGTCAGGATGGCAAGAAATTACATTCAGCCATGCTTTTCCTCCTCGACTCCCCACCCCCAAATCTCTCCTGAGCCGCGTTTGGAACGAGAGCATAACAGCTGACAAGCCTGGAAATGACTGTCTTCCCAACCCCAAACACAGACATACACATGCAACGACACATTTCTATTACTACACCTGTGAGGATGTTCCTGCAAAAACATTTATTTCCTCAAGTCTAATCCAAAACCAACCCTAATGTCAGTTTTAACCCTAAAGCTCAGCCTGAAAAAGACAAAGTCAGCTGAATTGTTCAGGAGAATCTCTGAACAAACCTTGTGAGACACATGTGGTCCAGAAATACAAGAACACATAATCACACAGGAGCTTTGGGAAACTCTGGGAAAACACATGCTGGTAAATACATGCATGCAGGCCTGCAAAACACACACACACACACACACACTAACTCTGCAGCCTGTCCATGCAGCTGTTTCCTTTTGGGATTCCTTAAGTTGTTACACTGTGACTCTCTCTCCTTTCTCAGTTAAACGATCATCTGGATGGAGCGGCATCCAACAGCCGAGCCCCTACACTGACAAGTTACAACTTCTGCGGGGGCCTCAACGTGTCCACAAACTAAACTTCCTCGATCATGGGAGCAATTTGCAAATATGACAAGCAAGTCATTTATCTATTGTCCTGAACAGCTTACATAACTCAGATACACCACACAACTTTGCTGGCGACACTGAACAGTAAACCATATAAGGCAATGGCCTCGTTTTGGAACATATCCACACCTTTTTTTTTTTGGTCACACCAAGCAGTTGATTGTGTCTCAACTTCAGTTTTCCCTAGCTAGAAGTAAACAGCCTCTTACAGCCATCCTCTTTTTCTTGAGCAAGGACAGCCATTTCATCAGCAAAAATGTTGACCTCTGTCTGTGTTAGCTAACCAGGCAGCCTGCCAGCTTCTGTTGAACTTTGTGTTGGCTTTCAATAAAAATATGACAATTCTCTTTGTCTTTGATCAAAGCTGAACAGAAACCTATATAAGACTTATGTTTGTGAACTAAAAGAAAAAACAAAACACTTTTTGAATGAGCACAAAAAAGCCACATAGGACAGATGCTTTTGCTTTTCTCAAGGTAAACTGCAATATTCACATGATACAAAATGAGGGTTTGATGTCAAGTACATACAAATAACATCTTTAAAGTAATATAAGACAAATAAGATACATGTCAAATGCCATTTTAAGCAAAAAGACGGGATGTCTCACATCCTACAGTAAAAGCTTTTCAGCAAAATGATGCTCGGTGCATCAATGTCACAGGAGCTGAATGAAGGCAAAGCAAAGCGGTAGCAGTTCATAAGGTTTCATATTTGGAGTTAGTGAACTGACTTGCTCTGGGACGGCTGCCCACACTGCATTGGCCATACTTAATTACATTATGCACGCCGTGGGGATATTCACAGCATACATGAGCAGCAAATTAAAAGAAAAAAAAAAAAGAGACAATATTGCCAGTGTGGAAAAGGACCTCTGACATTGAACGAATTTGGTGATTTATTTTTTAAAAAGGCACCATCCTATTAGATTAGCAATGCTAAATTAACGTCAATTTAAAGAGAGAGAGAGGGGAGAAGAGGTCCAACCTGAGAGGAGATCAGTACGATGGTGGCGTTTGGGAGACACTAGCTTGTTGATGGTATAATGCTAAGTCTGTGTGCTGAAGATAAGAGTGCCATACAGTAGGCCCTAGGCCCAATGCTGTGTGTGTGTGCGTGTGTGCACAGATGTGTCTTATGTGTCAGAGAGTGGGGGGAGGATGTATGTTTGTACACAGATATATGTGAGCGCATGTGTGTTAGTGTGCAAGACAAATGAGAAAGGTGCTCGACAGTGTGAAGCGACTTCTCTCTCATTATGGGGAACAGGGGATGAATAAGGCAGTCGATAGAAGACAGAAACAATTAGAGAAAAGCATCCAGGAGTGAGTGTAGATTGTTGAGGTGCAGTTTTAGACATGTGTAGGTGTGTGATAGACATGGAGAGGAGTGAAAATGGCCATAAAACCAGGTTACAGGTTATATCAAAGAGACAAGCTGCAAATGATTGACTAATCTCTGACTTTGAAGAGGAAATGTGGAGAATTGATCATTTCGAGCTGGTACACTTTCTTTTTTTTTATTTTAAGGTTGTATTTGGAAAATGCTCTATCAATAAATGGATGTAGCAATCATGGAAGAAGAAGAAGAGGAGGGGTGAGGGAAGTAAATGTCCACCTCCCGGAAATTCAAGAACTTTTTTTTTTCTTTTGCACCAGCAGAAATACCAAGGGAGACGTCTGATTTTTCTCAGGTTTAACTGAATAATGTATGCATACTTTCACTTGGGCATGATGAAGCAATTTTGGTCTTCACAACCTGCAAGAGCAGGGGTGGGCTTCACTTCCTGCACGTTTGAATAATTCAGACGGCCAGGTGGAAAGTCTCAGAATACTTGCTGCTATCTTTTTTTCTGGTAAAGTAAGAGCTAGGTTCTTATTCAAAATGGCTTCATGAAAGCTTAAAACGAGTGTAAAGATAAGGTGCAGCAGAGATGTTGTGTTGCATGAACAGAGCGTGGGTTTTCCGAAATGATGCGTTTCCTTTCTGACACCCATATGAAATTTGAATTTGAAGCAGCTTTTGTAAAGATTTAAGGAATCAAAATGTCACAAAACCCACTTCTCTAAACCATAATAAATACAAAAAATTCTGACCTTTTCTCCTCAGCCTGCATGTTTTCACCTACATCTGAACATTCAGGTTCAGTCCGCCGTTGCACTCTTTGCACGTCACTCTGGATAAGAGCGTCAGCTAAATGGCTAAAATGTAAATGTAAAATGACAGGCCCTGGAGATCTCCCTGCCCTGGATGTGTGTGTGTGTGTGTGTGTGTGTGTGTTTTCCATGGAGTTCAGGTTTGCCCTTGATAAAAGAGAAAGAAAAAAGGAAAATATATTTGTGCCGAAGAGGAGAAAAATGAATAGAGGGATTTGGCGTCACAAAAGTGTGTCTGACAGGTTGAAGGGCTGGAACCGTGAGCGAACGGACACCTTGGTGGGTCTCCTGAAGTGGCGGCTCCCGAGCAGATATGAAAGGGGAATATATGATATTGGGAACATTGCAGCGCTCTACACAGGGTGTGCAGAATTTGCAGAAACCAAATCACAACATTCCTTCTACCAAACAAACCCCTACTGAAGATTTTTGTTCTGTAAAGCTATATCCATGATTTAAAAAGCTAACACCTGGAAATGAGCAATTACTAAAAAATGAGGGTAGTAAATAATGAGTTAACTGCCTGTATCCCTCTATATTTCAGAGTTATAACATGTATTTATTGTGTTCCACCTTCTTGCTGCTTCTTGCTGACACTTAAATTTCCCTCTGGGATAAACAGGCCCTTTATCTAGCGGAGGCCCTGCTGTTTTAACACACAAGCACACTGAGCTATCTGAGAAAAACCCAGGTACTGGTCCCTGCAGAACCTTCAAATTACTTCAAATCGATGCAGTAAAATAAAACAAAATGCATAATAATGTGTTAGCTCTCCGGTGGGAGCGCAGAAAACGGAGAGATGAGTATAAAGAAGCAAAGGTTTCCCAGGCCAGGCAACACTGTCGGTTTCTTGTCTTTCTCTCAAACTGCAAACACCCCACGCTGCTCGCTCCTCTCACTGCCCTCGGTGGCCAAACAAAGAGGAGGATGTTTGTCAGAAAAGTAACGAAAATCAATAAAAGCGAGACCCCACCACCAACCACCTGGCTAAAGGCTCGCGGTGTTCATACACGCTGTTACGAGTGCAGCTCCTTTCCCTCATAGGTTTTTGCTTCCTACGCTAGCCTGAGCAGAGAGGAATAGAGAGGAGGAGGCTAGTGGGGGTTGGGGGGGCACTCAGGAGGCCTGAGGAGCAGCTGGGCTCCTCCCACAGTGTTGCCTGTGGGCTGCCTGCGTTGCTCCGGTGTCGGGGCAAGAGGGCAAAAAGGCCACAGAGCAGTTGGACAGTATTACCACAACCACTACTACCTACAGTTAGATTTAAGGCATTTAAAGTGGTGACTGTAAAGTCAAAATCCTTCTTTTTCACTTTGGTGCCAAGTGGTCCATGCTGAAGTATTTTCAGTAATTACTAAGCACTGTATGAACTCCTGTCAGCAAATAAAAGGTGGGTGGAACGACTGAAATATCAAATATCAAAACCAAGCACTGCTAAAACAAAGTCTTTGAGGACACTGTAGCAGAAAA
Organism: Toxotes lorentzi; assembly: GCA_037833715.1. Taxonomy (NCBI): domain Eukaryota; kingdom Metazoa; phylum Chordata; class Actinopteri; family Toxotidae; genus Toxotes; species Toxotes lorentzi. The sequence goes on along the minus strand of JBBMJY010000017.1, from coordinate 7,952,028 downwards.
CTGGTGCTTGCAGAGAGATTATTTATCAAATTTTAGTCAAAAAAAACTCACCTAGGAGAATTTCACTTTGAAATTCCTGCACATTCTGCCTGTTGTGCTGCTAAACTCTAAGAATTAAAAGTATTCTTAAATTACTGAAATGTATTTGCTTAAATGAGGTCTTCTGTTATGATGTTTAAGGTCACATGGTATTTTATTGTGGCCTTATTTCATACTAGTTTCAAGAAATCATACCAGGTCGTCTTAGCTTACCCTACAGTCAGATTCCTCTACATTACACAATATCTTCCTTGTGTGTTGCTTGTTTGGGGACTTTGTGCATTGGGATTTTATCACCACTTGCACCATTCTCACTCTAGAGTCTACATGCTTTATTCCAACATTACAACAGCTGATTTCACTTGTTAGCACATATTCAATCGGCTAGAGAAACCTCCATTTCAACACTTTGTTGAAAGGAAAACCAGCTGGATCTGATTTAAAGATGAGCTAACCATAAAATAAGAGCTCTGAACCTTTAGCTTAAGAGTGTTCTTTCCCTTTTCACTGCTCTTTTCCTCCTCTGGATATTATTTGGCTTTTATTTCTTCACCAAGCACACTTGTATTGCACATTGTTATTTGAAGAAATCCAGTATTATAGTTAGAAACCCTGTCCCACAAGCCATTTCAGCATATTCCTCTCTGACATCATTTATGCTGGATAACAACATCAGTTGAATGGCTAAAATGAAAATATGACTCAAGGCTCCCTCCCTCCCTCTCTCACTCTGACACACTGTTCTGGCAACATATGGCAAAACAACATAAAACCCCTAATGCACTCCAACTGTGGCTCGCCCTAAAATGCTGCTGCACCCTGTAAAGAGAGCACTTGTTTCCTCCCACACAACATGAGGGCAACTTAATCTCAATTACACCCAGAGGTGAACACCGTTTCACTTCCCCACCTGAGTGATTGGCCAACAACAGTGAGCTGAACTCTTAAGAGCGGTGCTATTCAGCTCTCCTCGACTCCACTTACCCGGGGAGAGTAAAGAGCATTGTGGATGAGGTCAGCAGAAATGGCGGCTGGAGCCTCACGGTTCATTCCTGCCTCGCAATCTGTATTAGAGCGTCTTAAAGGAAGGGCTTTAGTGACTGGGGAGTGTTTCCTTCCCTTTTTTTTCCCTCCACAGGTTTGACTCTGGATAAGCTAGGGCAGAAATGAGAGAATCCCTCGGATACCCAGAGTGTTACAGCAGAGGCCCGCCCACGCTGAGACCTCATCATGACTGGCTGCTATAGGGGTCACAGCTATTGCCCTCGACCTCGCCATAGCATTGGGGGGTAGTTGTTACGATGTAGGAGGAGGTTACGTCGGAGACCTCTCCGTGATACTTTCCTGGCTCTTTTGTGAGCAGAGGAAGACTGAGGAGACTGGTGTATCTGGTCTTTAGCCATTTCGATACCTGATCCTGGCTTTGCAAAACTGTATTTTCAGCCGTTTCATTGCTTTTTGCACTTTTATCCTCTCAGGAACGGTCCTTGTCAACTTTTCTAGTTTCTAGAAAAACTTTTTTTACTGTGTTAATGTATCATGAAGTCACTTTTAATGTAATCAGTCTTTGTCAAGTCGAACTTATAGTCGCATATGTGAAAACTGTTCTCATTAAACCCTCCGCACCTCCCACCAGCAACCACGGACGAGAAGAAAAAAAGTTGAGCACGATGCCTAATTGCAGTCCCTCTCCACTCTTACCTGGCTCCCCTCTGACTCGGGGGGTGGGGGGTTGGGGGGTTTGAGGACGAGGACAGGCCTGTGTGTTTGTATTTGAAATAAACATGACCCACGTGGTCTCTCCCAAGGCGAGTCAAAAAAGAGATGCCTAAGAGCGAGAGAAAGGGAAGGACTCTCAACAACAACGATACCTTCGCCTGAACAAAAAGAGACAAGAGGAGTTATCGCAAAGAGGTTGGAGGGATGAGGGGGGGCGCTTCTGTGAGCCAGAAGTGCCATTCACCACCACTTAGACCTGCACTCTATGCGAAGACTAAAAATAGCAGGAAGTTAATCTAACAACAGCTCAGTAGATAAGAAATTAAGAAATTAAAAGCCTCATGCTTCAACATAATCTAGAATTTGTTGCTGTATGTGCCTGGTTTCTCATAATGTTGCCTGTAATTCAGAGTATAAGCTAAGTGCTTGAACTGCATTGTGTCTCTAGATAGAGTGTATCAGACAAAATAACAATCAGAGTTCAAAAGGTAAAGGTTGAGCTCCAGAAAACCAAAACTTTCTACCTATTCACTGATTAATTTAACATCTTAATCTGGTTTTCAGGGACATGTGTTACATCTATTGGTTTCTGACTCCTTAACACAGGTTTCTCAGATTGTTACTAAAAATATTCATTTTTTAATTCCTAGGATTCATTAATTATTTGCTATATGTGATGTTGTTTTTCAAGCTGTTTCTAGAGTAGGTTGTGTAAAAGTGTAAATGTTTCCTTTAAAGAGGAATAATAAAGTTCAAAAACTTTCCTAAAGCCTTTTCTTCACAGTCGATAGTTAGAGATAGAGAGTTGCCGGTTCAGGAAATGAAGTCTGTTTTGGATGTGCATTTGCCTTAAGATGCAATGGATAAAACATCAGTTCATTACATTAAATGCAAAACAGAGATGCAAAGGCAGAGGAGGGAGAGGAGGCTGGAGGAGGAAGAGGAGGGAGAGGGAGGAGGTCGGTGTCAGGAAAGGGGAGAGTGAGGGTCTGCTTTGTAAAACCTCCACTGAAATCTTCCAATAAGGGATTATGACATAGCTCATAAATATACTCAACCTTATAAATATTTGAGCTTGGCTACTCCCCTTGCCTAATGTGCTGTACAGGCCCTAATTAAGCCAGTATCTGATAGATGCCACTGCATAATGATGTGCGGGTGTCTGGTGGTGGGGATGGGAGGCAGGAGGAGTGGCGGCGGCGACTAGGGACAGAAGTATCATCCGAACCACTCGCTTTCTAATAATGATAGCAATGTTAATGATGGCACTGCTACTTCAATTAAAACTACTTAGCTACTACAGCTGCTGCCGCTGCACTGACCCCGACCGAGCTGGTGAGAGCGGAAAGGTAAGCCAGAGCTCTTCGCTCTTCACTGCAGAAATCCTCAGGTATCAGATAATTTCTGTCCATTACCGAGTCCTTTAAGTCTCATTCTTGTGGAACAAATGGGAAAAATCTGCTAGTTTCCAAGAGAAATCAACTCGTTTCAAGAACGTTTTTGGATATAGGTCACGATTAAAGCTCTGCTAATACTTATTGTCAGTATCTGGACATTACTTTTTCTCCAACTTTTTAAAAGAAGAAAAGTTTTATAGAATTTCAACCTGTTTCCTTTTGCAAATCAACTTCTTTTGAGATTTTTCAAGAATCAAGTGTCATTTTTTATAAGTCTGGAGTGTGTCTGGTCTTTCTAGGGTTTCAAATCAACTCACAAGAATCTGTTCAGACTGGATTACTCTCCTGAGTATTGTGGGATTAGACTTTATCTCACTCTGTCTTCTTTCCAAAATCTTCAGTTTTGCGTTAGGTTTAAAGCAAAATGACTTTTCTAGAAACATGCATCAGTATCTTGACAAAAACCAGAATGAGGAAGCATTAACATTAGAATAAAAAAAAAAGACACATTCAGTTCTTGTAACTGTCATTTGTTTTAGAGACAGGTAAAAATTAAATCCTAAAACAGGCAGAATTTTCACTCATTCTAGGAAAATTAGAGCTTTAGGGCTCAGTAACAGACAAAAATGACTGAACCGGATGAACATTGTTTGCAGTGCTCTCTCTGTGGCTTTCTGTTTCTGCCTCTCTGTTGCACACACACACACACCACTGCACACACCACTACACACACAGAGCCCCTATCTGGATGAGATAGACCAGGCATTGATTTACACGTCTCAGTTTCACTCCCTCCTCTCTCCCCTCGATTACAGAGAACTACCTTCTCCTGCAGTTAACGCCTGTAAAGGGACAGCATTATTCCACCGCACCTATTTGTAAATTTCCTGCTAAATTTTGCAACAGTGAACGCAGCTCTAGGTTTTCTGCTGATGAGGTCCATTTGCCACGCAGGATTTGCTTTGCCAAGCACTATTTGAGCTGTGATTCACTCAGTAACATGCTATCCAGGTCCCTGTTTCAACCTGGGTGACACAAAGAGGACATTTCTCTCTCTTGACTCAATGTTCTACCAGTAAGTTATTCTAATAAAAGGTTATGATACAATATCTGCTACCATTTGTAAACTGAGATGCATGGCTTTCATTGCACATGGTGAAAGCTCCTAACAATCAAAATAAAGAGAGGAAACCTGTACTGGTTTTCGCACAGGGTCTTGAGACAATTTATAAGAAGAAAATAGATGCAGAAAAGTTAAATCTTTACGATGCTCAGGGGACCAGTCTAATCTGGACCCGGCTAATTCTTCTGTGCTTCCCTTAATTTAAAGAGTCGACTTGTAACCTTGTTAAGACCGGAGACTGACTTCTCACCTCGAGTTCAAAATGTTAAACCATTGTCTGCTGAACTTCAGCTGGCGCATTTAACCACGGAGAGAGGCACGCAGAGTGAACCTGGACCTCAAAACTTCATGACTCAATTATTCCACCATTTGATTCATGTGCTAACCAGATGATCAATGCAGATTAATTATGTAATAGTCGTTTTGGCGGTGCGCCATGTGGAGTGGAGGTTAAAGAAAAAAAAAAAGAGGCTATAGACTCTTGGCTTGCAGACAGGGGTAAAAGCCACGAGGGCTGCGGACTTGCTCAGGTACTCGGGACTTATTCAATTACTGCGCCGCAGAGCTGCACTGGAAGCATAATTTCTGGGTTTTAGCCTCCTCCATTTACACACACACACACACACACACACACACACACACACACACACACACACACACACACACACACACACACACA
>JBBMJY010000017.1:7876659-7946971 GCA_037833715.1 Toxotes lorentzi | reverse complement strand
ACACACACACACACACACACACACACACACACACACACACACACACACACACACACACACACACACACACACTCCCACTCCACTGACCTGGCTTGTTTCTGACAAGCTCTTATTACTGAGCAAATATGCCTGCCAAGTAGCCATGAAGCAGAGCCTAATGAGCACATTATTGTATTTACCTTAGATAAGGTGAGCCACACCAGGCGATAAGAGCCAGATAACACCATGTTTGAACAGTGGATGTATACACGCAGAGGGTCTTTTGCTATTTTTCAGCTGTAAAAAACATGACAGCTGGTTGAAAAAGGACGGTGGTGCCAGCAGATTAGACAGGAATGCTTACAGTTTCAGCCACAAATCAGAGAAACTGTGACAGAAATGTGGGTAAGACGAAGCATCAGTAATCAGAGGAAGGGTCAGTGGGCAGAGTTTTGAATTGCCTCCTGAAATTCTAATTGCCAAATGATATTTCCAGTGAGGGCGATGCAGCAAGCAGGATGGGGGAAGGGTGGCGATCAGGCACTTTGGCAGGACGTGACCTGATGATCTGACGCTGGGGTAAAAGGTCATCAGTGAGTCCTTTTACTTCAGCTGGCCTGCTGCATCCTTCCCTGGAGATCTCACATTTAAAGCACTGCGCTATTGCAAAGAGGGACTCTCAAATTTATCACCTATTGACCATAGTTCACGGCAAGGTCATAAATCCATGCTGTAGCCTCTGCAGATGGCCACCTCAAAGCTCTGTCAGCTCGATAATACGAACAGGATACGGGCAGAGAAGGAGAACAAAGCCCTGAACTCGGTCTTGTGTGAAAAGGTATCCGCCGCTGTCAATCCTGTGTACTTGCAGCTTCCTGATTCTGAGTTTTTTTTGTCCCCCGGTGGCACCTATAGTGTGCCAGATGTGTGCCCCCCCCCACCCCGACTCCCATCCTCCTGCATGTGACCTGAGACAAGCCCAGGGCTGAATTCTGGGTAATTTCTCGCTCACATCCTACACCGTCGATTGCGGCGCCTTTTTGAGGTGAGAGAAAGTGACAGCGCCGACTCTCCAGGGCAGAGCTTCCCAGTCGAGTGGATCAGCGGACTGAAAATCGCTTATGAATAGTCATTAGGCCTTCATTACAAAGCCCCTCACTACCCACTTCTTCCTGTGCAACCAAATGCCTCTTGTCATCTTCACAAGGTGTATCATTTAATTGCCAATTGATTTTTCTCCCCCCAGTATATGACAACATGTCACATAGCAAAATGCAGCCTCGACCAGCCCTAGGCGACCACATATTCTTGGCATCCTGAACCACCTCTGAATATTCTTCAAAAAGAGACAGGATGCTTCAACCCAAAGAGAGCTTAAGCGCTTCACACAATAATTAAACTCAACACGTAAAGACAGCAAGAGGAGAAGAAGAAAAGCATTCTCTGAGCGACGACTGGCAATTGTTTCTTTGTGACCCATTTTCTGTTTCAGAGGCCAGAGAGCTCTGAGAGCATATGTGCCTTTTAATGTAAAGGGTGAGTAATCATGGTGGCCGCTTTTTCCTTTTTTAAAAAGTGTATATTTTCTAATGACATGCCTGTTTGCTGCTGTCAGTGCCATTAGCACAAGTGACACACCTATTTTGTCTCAAAGTAAATGTAGGACAATCGTCCCTGATTGCAAAAGAGTGAATCTCCCACAACATGCCGGCAACATTTCAATGACAGCTCCACAGACGTCCAGTCAAATCTCTTCGTGGTGTTTTCTGTCAGCCTGCCTCTCAACCCCTCAGGTTTGAGCCCGCAAACTATAGAGCATTTGGTGTCAGAAAAGACACGCGAATGGCAAGGCCGTGTCACTTTCCTCCCTCGCTCATGAGATGTTGTTGGTTTTCCGTTGCATTCCCTAACAGCTGCCTGTAATGCTGGGCGTGTTTTTTTTTTTTTTTTGTACTGACGAATTGCTCCGCCTGTTCCCGGCCTGTTGTAATGACATCCAAATCGGCAGGGTTATCTGTCAGGTGCACTTCGCCTTGGGTTTGACTCCCGGGAGGAGCGTGCATTGTGTCAGCCGGGGCGAAAAGCATTACACGTCGCCTGTATTTACAGAGCAATTTCTTCCCGCCTGCATGCGTGGAGGATTGAGCTTGGAGCCTTGTCTAGCTTTCAAATGTGGCAAATCAGCACAGTCGCCCTCTTTGACACGAAATGCGGCACGATTATGGAGTTGGTGCAGCCTTAATAAGCTGAATAATGAGGGAATTTCAGAAATGCCCAAGCACCATTATACCCCAACAATAAGAGCTAGGAGTGAGTAAACCAGTGCGGGGCAGAAGGTAGGCGTCAGGGATATAATGAGGCTACTGTGTAAGTAATGTAGTCTCTATTGTATACCCATGTAAATGCCCATTTCTTCACATGCACAGCAACGACGGCATTAAGCCAGTCAGAGATTTCTGGAAGAATGGCACACACAGTGGCGCTCTTTTTTCTACTTCACCCCTCTCTCTGTCTCGTTTCTTTCTTTTCTCTCCCTTTTTTTTTTTTTCTCGTGTCGGTGACAGCCAGTGACAGTGGCTGGCAGCCGCCTGGCTTCTTGAAGGCAAACATTACAGCGAAAGATGAGCTGCAGGTGTGCCAGACTTGTAAACACGCGCTAATTACACATTTTTCCAGCGGATGACAATGAGGTCACTGAAATAATTGCTGTTTTTTTTTTTTTTGACTCCACAGTGTAATCTAAGTGAGACCGACAGGCTTACAGATGCTGCTCTGCTGCTGCTGTGTTCCTCTGAACATGCAGTTTTATCCAAAATAATTTAGCATCTACAAATTAACAAAGATTCACTGTTAAAAAACATGTTTTACTTACTATGGCCTTAAAAATTCCTGTCTGTTGCAACCCGAAATATCTTGGTTGCATGTTTTTCTCAAGTTCTCAAGGAGTCGCAGAACAGTTCCCCATTCTCCTCCTGCAAATAATTTCAGTCTCAAATTCAGGTCTTAACTTTTTCACGAGTTGAAATAGTTTATTCTTCCTTCAATGACAGATCACTTCACTTATTAAAGAAAATATGACTCTGAGCAGTCAGTTAAAGACCAGAATGACTCGGTAAGGAGGACATTGCAGTGTGATTCTGCTTGCTTTTCTTTTACCCCGTTGTGTAACCCTGAACACAAAGCTATATTACTATTTTACATCTGTTAAAGTGTATGAATGGTGTAAGGGGGCAAACAGTTTCTGCATGATCATGATTGCAATTAATTATATTGACGGTTCATTCAATACTGTTTGTCCTCAATTTCTGAAATATGAGTTGCCCAGACAGTAAATTATGTCAGGTACCTCACAAATCACGCCTTGGGCTGGCTGAGTTGCTTCAGCTGGAAGATGGCGGGGGAGGTCTGTTTCAGGAAAACAATCTCTCTCCTACATTGTCAGACGGGGGGGTTACCCAGCGAATAGGCACATACATCAAAAGAACTGCCAAACAATTGTCTGTTTTTTATTAATAAGCTCCGAATATTGCTGCTGGACAAGGCCAGGAGAAGTGCCTGGCTTGCACTTTTTTCTGCAACACAATACAGGTGCAGAATTTAACAGCTCCATACTCGGTGGGGTTATTTTCCTGTAGCATAAAGAGGCTTGTAAAATGTCCTAATCTGTCAGGCTGTGCTGAGGCGCCAATCTATTGAGACAGGAGATAGGCCTTCGGCAGGATGCCTGCTCCTTTTCAGGCCGAGGTCACAAAAATCCAGGTGGATCGTGTTCATGAGCCAAGTCCCCACTTTCACTCCCTTAATGCAGTTAAAGACATGAATACAGATCTCCCTGAGCCTGCAAGGCCTGGCAAACCTCCACAGTAAAGCCAGTGTGAACAATCTCCGTCTTAACGAGTCAGTTCTGTCAAAAATTGACTCCTAAAAGATTCTTTTTCTTAAAAAGGTGAAAAAAAAATCGGTGCAGTAAGAAAATTTCCACCTGTTTCCCACAGATAATAACTGTCTTTATCTGGGAAAAACAAGGAATGAGGTAGTAGAACCAAGAAAAATGAAATGCCGTTTTAGAAAATAGGTTTTCTTTTCTTGTTTGGCTCATTCTTTCACTTGTTTTCAAATTTGAAAGGACTCAAACAAGTATTACTAAAATAAGATTTGCTTGTTGGTGGTTTTTACAGGTTAGGTTAAAGTTTTTACACAGCAACAAGCTGCTTCTTGTTAAGTCATTTTTGTTTGTATTTGAGTTCCTTGAGTTTTATTACACTTTTTCCAATCCAGATGAACTTTAGGACTCAATTATGGGCAGAAATAACATGTTAAGACGGAAATTTGTGAAGTGTTTACAATAATATAAACTAAAATGGGAGATTCTAACGATCAGATGAGAGTCTAGATGCTGTTTCATAGGATTTCTTAATCAGACTATAACAAAAAATCTGCTTGGGACACTGAATCCATGGATATTTGATGATATCTAACACTTTTCATGCAGAAATATCCATGTGCAGCCTGAATGCAAGCAGATCAGTTTCAGCGTTGCTTCCTGAAACCCACAAACCACCAGGGCAACTTTCACAGGAGACAAACATTGCGGACTGGAATTGTGACTTTCCATCCGAGGGCCTGATCTGCTGCACTTTGTTTAAGTATCTCTTTCCATTTGTTGAGGAGGCTAATCCTTTGCTGTACTTTTTACAAGCTGTTAATATTGATTGCCACCGTGGATGAGAGAGGGGCGGCTCAATCTCAATAACAGCATTCCATTATATGGCAGACGACAGCCGTGCCGAGTGTGCATCTTCCATGCAGCCACGCATTTAGGGTATTATCAAATTGATAGTGACTCAAATTGATTCGGATAATGAAGGTCGCTGCACCTTGAAATATAATGGCCACTTATTGTAATTACCATCACAATTATCAAGGTCACCGCATCAAAAACAAAGGGGCTGACATTGTGACCACGGCAATGGAGACTGATGAGCCTTTATTGTTTAGCCTGATCATAGAGAGGTGATACCGTTAAATATTATAGTGGTAAAAGCAGATAAAAGGTCAGGTTTGGCATAATGGAAGCCTGTTTGGAGTTTCACATGTTAGAACAGTACATATTACACGTTTCAGTGACAAATACACAGAAGAGAAACCACTCCTAATGTTTACCAGCTCATGGAGTTCACTAATTTCCATGTCAGACATCAAATGCTACGAATAAAGTGACGACAGAGCTCAAAATCCTGGTTTCATTTGAAGAAGTACAAAAAAGGACCTCAAGACACCTACTCCTGTATGACTGTGCCTTCAGCTGCCCTTCATCCACCCCCCCTCTTCCATGCTGCCTCTGATGCCCATCGACATGTCAGGGAAAACGGGGATGACATCCCAACACGAGCAAACTGTCACACTCGACACCTTGGCTGTGGCACTCGCGGGCATGAATGGTTTGAACAAAATTCAAGCAAAGTATGTGACTACATCAAAGAAAAAAAATATCCTTCAGTTCAGATGCAAACAAACCTGCTTGATAGTAGTAATATGGTTATATACCATCCAAAGGAAACAGCAGGGATGCCTGCCTACTATCACTGAAAATCAAACAATGTTGGATTGCGTTTCCTTTCACACAGTGGAGCCTGCAATAAACCCTTGGCCTTTGTTTCGACTACACTGAGCAGAAGGATGACCTCAGCTTTGAAACAATAAAGGGCCTGTAATGGTCTCTCCAGAGGCCTGCTGCCTCAACTTTGTTTCTCCTTTATGTGTGAGAAGAGGGGAAGAAGGCAGCAAAAAGGTTGGGTTATAAACTTTTCCTGCTCTTTAACCGACTGTGCAAATTGATGGCAATAAGGGCGCCACCTAGGGAGGGAAGAGTAGGATTTATGAGCTAAATGACGGTGAAGAAAAGTGCTTATCTTGTTGTAAAATTGGAAGAGAAAGTTTACATTTGGTTTAGACAATCAGAGAGAAGTATTTGAATGTCATTACTGCCCTGATGTGGGAAACCCCACCCATCAGGAGTGTAAAACAAACACACTCAGTTATTTGCGAGCAGACAAACAGGTGATAAGAGACAGAAAGTGAAAAAAAAGGCAAACAAAAGAGAGTACAGTGGAGGGACAGAGGTGGACAAACAGCAAATGAAAGGGGGAGAGCATGTGTATGTGTATAATAGTAGTAGTAATAGTAGTGGTGGAGGAAACTAAGGGGGCGGAGGGATGGCAAACTGCTAAGAGGATCAAATATCGAAGCACAACAAAAGCTGTGTCACAGGGGTGTTTGAGTCACAAGTCTCCCTTCGACAACCCCTCCTCCGCCACCCACCTCTTCCCCCGCCACCCCGTACCTCTAACCTCCTGTTACCACGACAGCGCTCTGCCACAAAGACAGCCCCTGATATGACAAAGAACAAAACGGCAGACAGATGTAGGTATTGTCATGCAGAGTGTTCCCTCCCTCCTCCTCCTCCTCTTCTTCTTTCCTCCATCCTCCTCCTCCTCCTCTCAGAGAGGAGAAAAAACAACCTACCCCTGCGCTTGTGCCCAAGAACACCTCTGAAAAAGAGCAACCGAGTCAGTGCCCTCAAGTCACCGGCGCTGAAACTTGGAGACGGCCGTGACGGTCAGTGAACAGGTCGGCTCTCTGGTCACAGAGGGACACAGAGGTGAAGCCAGTTTCAAAACAACACTAGACTTTGGCTGATTTTGGCTTTCAAAGTCGACAAAGATATTTTTAAAAGCTGCCAAGGTGGTAATTTGCGCTGATATTTTAGTACATATAATCTACACCCTATTTGGGCCAAAAAAATCCAAGATTTCTGGGTTGTTTTATTCTGGACAGGGTGAAAAGCCACTGAAACAGCACTTACTATCATGGTACACTCAGACTCTGCACTGAAAGCCAGCCTAAAGAGAAGTTAGCAGCTCCTTAAGGCCGGGTGAGGCCAGCTGATGCATTGATCTAGTTTCAGCATCAAACAGGTTTTATTTTTAGCTTGTTGGTAAACTGGGTGAGACTGTATGCTCTCATTTCATTCTCGAATCACTGTCATGGTTTTTTATTTTGACTGACTTGGAAGTCACAAGTCCAGTCTTCACTGGAAGGTGTAGTGGATCTTCACCAAACTAATTATTATAAGGAACAAAGAAAAAAAAAGGTTTATATAAGGATGCTGACCATGAAGAGAAAATGCACTCGTTGGCGTCCCTCTCTTCAGGTGTCAGGTCATCTGTGTGGGACTGACCCGTGTCCGAGGTGGGCTCTTGATAAAGCTGAAACATATTATTACAGCTGGGAGACCCAGGGAGACGCTGGCGTGGGGACGAAGTCTGATTGATTCAGGCCAGATGGGCGTCCCAACACGTTGCAGCGCTGTGACCGAAATAGCTCCACGCCGTCTCGCTGCATTCCTCAGGAACACGTTGTGCACTTCATGGCAGAGACAGAAGATCTATGAGTTCCCTTTGACGGGAACTTTAAATCCACTATTTAATATGATTGCTGTTGGCTTATCGGAGTTGGACGAGAAGTCAGACGCTTAGATCAACAGATATTAAAGGAGGAGGTTTCATTCCAGATACGCTCTAAAAAAAAATCCTCAATCATTCATTCCACACCCTTACGAGGTCATTTATCACCTGCCCAAAGCCACACAATGCACCAATCAACACGTTAACTTTACTGACTCAGAAATCCACACACCAACATCTTTCTGTGAACATGAATTAGACAGTAAGATCATTTCTCTCTTCAACAATAATAACTGTTGTTTTGATCACAGAGCAAATCTGGCTCCAACTGTCATTTTTAAACTTTTCAGAGGTAAAGTCGCGCTGATGATTGTCCTGACCACCATCTAAAAAACTGCTGGAGGATCCAAACATTAAGTCACACATGTTCTTATCATCAGAGAAGAAGTTCATGTCTTCAAATCTCCCCATCTAACTGTTGTTTCTAACTATTGTTGCAAATTTCACCGAGCGTGTGCACCAAAATAACAAATTACTTAACACTGTGGGAGCTGAGATGGCCAGAGAGGTACCTTAAATTAGCCAGGGATTTAATCTAATTGATGAAAGTCATCTGCTCCAACCTTCACTGAGCTAAATCCCCCTGCTCTCCAGTCTAGACTGAATTCTTGACAGTCCTGAGCTAATGTCCCGGGCCGGCGGCGGCAGCAGCAGCGGCGGTGGGACAAATGCAGAGCGGCAGGCCAATCTGACATGAGGCCCGTCTCTCGGGCTTTAATGCAGGGTGGCAGCAAAGGCCTCTTTTTAAGGGAATCAATTAAGGTTTAAAAAGGTGATTCCTGGATGCAGTGTCTGGCTTTATTCCTGGGAGGGAAGAGTGGAAGGGGGGAGGCTGGAGGTGGAGGGAGGGAGTGTGGGAGGGGAGATCCCAGGGGGGTTAAATAGAAACCACACACACACACACACACACACACAGTCACACACCTCAATAGCGCCATTGTCGTAAGCAAACCACACAACTGTGAATGTGGCGGTGCTGTCTTGCCTGATTTGAAAGTTTACATGGTTGTTTTAGTGTCGATTGACTCTTGGACCTTTGAAACCTGTTGAAAGTATAATTTCTCCCCCCATTTCTCCTTCATCTCATCTTTCTGGTATTTTTTTCCTCTTCTACCTCCTTCGACATAGTTTCCTTGATGTTTGAAGCCTTCTCTTTAGAGTAGATTTGGTTTTTTTTTGTGTATGACGGCCAAACATGTGAGTAAAACATGGTGCCTAAAAATATAACAATTACTTTCCTGCACGATTCTGAACTTCTGACACTGCTACTTTGAGCAGAAAAGGCTCTAGGAGAAGACATGGACCCGTTTTAAAAGCAGAGATAGTTCAAATCTAAAATTCAAAACAGCTGAGTTGATTTGGCTCTGTCTCCTCTGGTGCTAAAACGACTATTTTCTACTCAGTTCTTCCACTCTGATGCCTGATGAACTCCGGTTCACCCTGTCACCCTCCATTTAAAACCACTAGCCGTTTTCCAAATTGCCCTCTGGTCCTTTCTGACTGCGTTGCGTTCATTAAAACTTGAATCTGATATCACTCTATCGCTCGCCACCAAAACTTCCAAACCTGTGGGAAAGGGTGGGAAGGGTTTTAGCCTTGCTCTGCACCGTTTAGCGGTGAGCTTGTTGGATTTCACTCGGTTACACCATGTATCAAAGGGAAAGAGTCTTTATCAACACAAAGGTGCCTCTACACCTTAGCATCGACTTTAATCTCCGCCCCGAGGCGCCAGAAAAACTATTCTTTCCTCAGCGAGGCACCTTGCATAAGATGTCGAAATCAGCTTACGACATGATCTTTTAAGAAAGCTTGTTCTTCTGTGCAGGTTTCAGACAAGGTATGTGCACTGGGAGATGTGCAGGAATAGAATAAATGCCATTGTGATCTGTGAAAGATGAACATCCTCCTCACCTCCCGATCAAAAGCCTTCAGCACTCAGATACACATAAACAAATCCTGAGAGTGAGGCTTGATGTATAACTCTTATTTATGTCATTCAATTTAGCCCCAGCCGCTTGGCAATTCATTTTCATGATCAATTACAAAACCTAAAGGCATCTGTAATGCATTTGGCTTGACAGCGCGCGTTCACACACTCACTCAAACACACCTCTGTAAAATATTCAACCCCAGCTCCTTGGAGAATACGCTGAATTGGCTAATTTTCCTCCTTTTCAGTGTGTATTTGTTTGTATTTATCCCCCAGGAGTCAACAGTTACCTACACCTTTGATGCTAACAGCAGGCTTTGTGTTGAACTCACGCAGTTGTGTGAGGTGTGTCTGCAGCTGATTGCGCTCATGTTAAACAAGATGAGAAACAGGCTGCAATGAGGTAATATGTGTGGTGGAGAGTCGGAGACCAACCAGGAAAGACGCTGAGAGAAGGGTTTGCTTTTACATCTCAACAGGAGGTGAACTGTGATTTTAAATTATGGCGATTTTAAATTCAACTTTCACTCCAAATAAAGACGAGATTCAATAGACTGAAGCAAAGGTTTTATCCTACAGTGGACAAAACTGGCAGATGAAACTGTAAAAGACAGTACACCAGACAATCCTAACACGACTAAACCCAACAATCAATGATGAAACTATTGTCTGGATGAAAAAAGTCACCACTGGTGTCAAATTGAATGGCTTTTCCAAATCCTGACCTTTCACCTTTGGACCTAACTTTAACCTTTTTTGTTTGATCCGGCACTTAAGTTGATATATTACGTCCACACTGACATCTTATTGAATTTATTAAACATCAAATACCAGGCAGCCAGTGTCATCTGGCCTGAATAGGTCGCCTTGCATGCAGCTGCAGAAAAACTGTCCTGTAGTTTCTTGAACCTTTTATAAACTGATTTCATTACTCAAATCAGCTTTTTTTAAATGAACTAATTCTACTACCCAAGCTGCCAAAACAAAAAGGGCTCTATGCGTCTCGGCTTTACAGATGTTTAAAGCCAAATGACTGTCTAAACAGCTTTTTTTTTTAAGAGAGTTGTTCATTCTGACAAGAAGAAAAATTTGGCAAAACATTTCTGTATAAATACCAGGGGTTGAATTAATTAAAGCTTACAGTTACCGTAAAAAAAAAAAAAATTAAAAAAATTAAAGGGCAAAAGCCACAGCAGCTCAACAGCAGATGTAAAAAATAAACAAAACATTTGAGAACCACAAGTCTGTCCTCTATTATGTTGCTGTTTCTCTATTCTCTCCTCACACAGAGTTCCTCCTTCAAACAGGTTCGATTTTATGAATCACTGCTTGCTCCTCAAGGGAATGCATTGTGCATTCCTAGAGCCACGGCCTCGACCGTCTCTGCTCATATACAGGGAAAATTCATTTCAATATTTATCTCCATGAATATTTTTCTTCTTTTTTTTTGTGGGGTGAAAAATAACGTGGAAATCACAAAACGGGTTTGGGGGATGCGCGCGGCTGCAGCATGGAGGTGGGAAGCTTGGAGGAGATCATCAGAAAGGGAAATTGTGCACAGCGGGAAGAAAAATCATTGTGTTACCCCAGGTGAAAAATATTGTTGCTTTGCTTAAAAGTGCATGCAAGGCGAGCTACATTATTAGAATGTTTAAATATTAATTCTTCTGCTGGGTAGTAAAGATGATGGAGTCGCGGAGTCAACTACTTTGTTTTTCCTCCCCCCGCTTGTAGGCCACAGCTGCATTATTTTTCCCATCTAACCTCACTATGTTCCCTATTCTTGCAGAAAATACACTTTCCTCTTTGCACTGAGGGTCACTCTTCAGATTCCAGTTGCAGTTTAACATGTTAATTTTTGATGTTTAAACAAAATGCTGCACTGCATGTGATATTACAGGAAGGATCCGGGGGGTATAATGTGTCATTTGACCAGCTTTGATCTGAGGATCAATACTCCTTGTCTTTGTCTTGACTGAAGGTGAGGACAGATCTCAAGTGCTCTGAGCCGTTGACAGTTAAAGGTATAAGAACATGCACTTGATATAAAAGCTTCCTTTTGAGATGCAGTCAAAAAGGAAGGCTAAAAAGTGCTTTTTGTCAAGGTGACTCTCATTTCTGAGAGTGGACATGAAGAGGTTTTCACTCCAAAAATACTATGAATACATTTCAGAAAGTAATTATCACCTGACGCTCATTTCTACATGCTTTGTTCTTGAGATAACGTTCTGTAAAATGTTAATAAGTCATATGTAAATGGCTCAAGATTGCTGATAACTTCTACTTCCATGCAGCAATTTGCAATAACAGGGATCTCATTTCGAAATGAAACTCCTCATACATCAAGAAGTGCTTACAGGGTGTTAGTGAGGAGGACGGAGGGGGAGTGTTTGCCCAACAAAGCCAGGTGTGATTTAGGAGGATCTTCGCCGGCACTCAGGTAAAGTAGAGTAAAGCAAAGTTCCCTTGTTATGTCAAAAAGAGATTTCAAAGCCGCCGGCTTAAAGGTGGGTATTAGGCTGCTCAGATCTGAAACACTTTGGGATCCTTCAGACTGAAATGGATAAAGAGACAAAAAGCCTAGGGCAGGGAGAGGAGGGAGGAGAGAAAGGGGGTGGGAGGTGGAAAAGGGAGGAGAGAGGAACAGAAAGGGATGGAGAGGTAGGCGAAGACACAGACGTTCACACTGCAGCTGGAATTCTGATTGATAAACCAGCGTTTTCTAACCAGTGTCAGAATTTACCTGGTAGAAGACTGAGACCATATGTGATATATCCTCTAACTAACAGGCTAAACCTACAGTCCTGCTCTAAAGCCTACCTTCATAAATTTCACCTTGATGTAACTGGTTTATTAAAAAGTGACATGTAAGCATCAGTTTCCAGCAAAAGCTCCTATTTTTTCCATTTGCTTCTGTTTCTGGTTACTTCTTGAATGCAGCTGATGCCTCTGACCACTTCACTTATTGACGAGTGCATGTTGAGGAAGTGTCAATAAACCTCTGACTAAGTCATTTTTAATTATTAATTAAACTTAAGATAGATGCATTATTTTCTTCTAAAAACGAAGAACATTTCTCTGGAAAACTGGTTAAAATAAGGTTTTCGGGACGCTGTGTGTGGCTGCAACAAGAGACCATGAGGAGACCAGAGGCACAAGGAAAAGCAAAGGGAGGGACTGAGGAGGACTCAGAGACAAAGGAGACGACAGATAGAGACTTGAAGGCCCCCAGTGAATGAAAGTGAGAGTGCTGTCACTGTCGACTGCCCCTGCCAGCCCTGCCCCCACCCTACCAACCACCCCACCGCCACCTGCGAGCAATTGCGATGCATGTTCTAGTCATTCATGCAGGAGAAGCAATACACAAGTTCAGTGTACAGCCACTTTAAAAGCTCATCAGGCACATACTCTGCTTGTAGGAAATACCTTATTCATGACGGACCCGGCTACGGCCTAGGTAATTACTTGAATCAAGGTAGCCTCGGAAATGTTTAAATCTACAAGGACTGGGAGAATGCATGAATAATGCAAAATAATTTGCATCTAAATTTTTTAAGTGTGCTTTATTCGAGAAAACTAAAACGCAGGCTCCGATTAAACTTTGATGAGTGAAAGCTGAGCGCTGCGTACATGCATGCGTGCGGGCGGGCGTGCATGCTTGCAGCAGAGAAAACCTCCTCATTTGTAGAAATTATTTAGAAAGGCGATAAAGGGGACAGAGGAGGCGAGAGGAGAGGCGAGGAGAGCCAGAGGTAGTGCCAATAAATAATAATTAAGAGAGAGAGGTATTTCAGTGGCCGGGTGTCTGGAGGACGGTGTGAACAGCATCCACTGTGGCGCTGTCAAACAGGTTGCAACCGCACTCTTACATTTATGCCGCTGCTGAGCATCTTGTTTGGTGAGGGTTTTTTTTCCCCCTCATACACACGTTTTTACAGCTCCTCTCGTATTCAACTCTTTGAATATTTATGAGAACGTGTTGTTCATAAAGCAATATTTCCCTCTTCGTTATAGCTCAGGAATTCATCGGGGCTCAGGCTACACGACTAGGTCTGAATGTACGCCGCCATCCGCGTGCGTATTAAGTGATATGATGGGTTTTGCAATGATTGGTACACACAAGGAGGTAACACAGGTGCCGTTTACACAATGTAGCATGCATCAAGAGCTGGAGTGCTTACCTGCTTTGGAGTGAAGAGGCACAAGGCGGAGATGGACCAGGACCGAAAAGAGAAAGAGAAAAGGAAAAGCGATCAATAAATGAACAGTTTTATTTAGATCACTTTGACTTTTTATATACCCACTCACATCCCCCCATCACTAAATCTCCAGTATGTTACAAGACAAAAGCAAAATAAGGAAAAATATGACATCTTTCGACCCCTTGGAGGGTCCCTTTCCAGATTAATGTATGAGGAGCACACTCTGCTATGGTTCAGTGGACAGTTTTGATGCCCATTATGAGGTTTTTCCATCAAGACAAAAAATCCTGATAAAACACTGAATAATTGTAATTATTTCACAATGGTGAAACACAAACATTTAGAATCTGCACAAAATATCATCCATCTGCAGTTTGAGTCTAAAAATGTGAGTATCTGTCTCTGTGATTCCATATCTGACTGATCAAACAAATCTGTCATTTCAGATGAAAATAACATGAATGAATGTGGATTCAAACCAAAACACTCATACACATGCGCACACGCATGCACACACTCACACACCTCTCCCTTTGTTAAACAAACCATATATCACTGCTTTTCTCCCTGCTTGGCCTGGACTGGCAAGAGGTGATAGAGGAGTGGGGGGATGATGAGGAGCAGGAGGAGGAGGAGGTGCGTGCTGGGTATTTTTAAACGGAGGCTGGAAACAAAGGCCCCTCCTGAGGCCGGCCCCCTGCCCGGAGGATCACCTAGTCCCAGGCTACGCTGCTCCACTTTTCCCACGCTAACCTCCGGCCTCATTTGCATCCCCTGCTGCCCCTCGTAGCGATTATTTTCAGGTGAGCTGCTCTGTATAGAGGTCCTAGCTTGAGTATGTGTGTGAACGTCCCTGTATATGTCTATGTGCATGTGTGTATTTATGTGATTTTTATGTCCTTAGGTCTATCAGTGTGCGTGTGTAACGGTGTGTATGTGTGTCCACCCACTGATCCTGCTCTTAATTACGACTGACTGGCACCAGACACAATTGCCCCCTTGATTCGTCAGTTTGCGCCCCACCACCCCCTCCCCAGCAGTCCGGGGTGACCCGAATTATCTCCCAGCAGCTGGAGGAGGAAAGCATCGTCTGCACACGATGACGAGCATGGACAGAGATAGCTGAAACAGAGCTGTGCTGTCTTTCTCCTTCAGTAACACTGCTCAGACTGTCACTACTATTATGCAGGGTTTTCTATAGGTTACAACAGTCCTGTGTGCTACTGTACCGTATCACCACAGCAGGAATGAAAGCAGAGGAGCAGAAGCAACGTCCTGTTCATTCATTAACACTGCTGTCATACACGTTAACCAGATTCACCAGTCAACTGTTACAGATTAACACTACAGGCTACAACACAGTATTTTACCACAGTAATGGTTAGTACAACATGTACTTTCCAACAGATGCTACATTGTGCTAGGTTACTTCAGGTTACTAACCTGGTTGATAAACCATTATATTTGCCACTGTGCATTATTATATATTATTATACAATCATATACTCTACTGTATTAGACCATCATACTACAGTAGGCCACTAGACTCGATCGTGGCAAAGAATAAATTGCAAATCAGTGTGCCAGGTATATTAAACTGCAGGTAACAATAGCAACAACACTTATGACTCATGTTATGGTATCAGTTATTGTTCACTGGTGAAGCTATCCTAACCACAGGGTCACTGGTTACAGACAAAATGTCTTTGGTTTCATGCTCAGACTGTGATGATACACTCCGACTCTATTGTATCTCAACATATGATGCTAATATACAATTAGAGGACGGCACATAATCATTTTCTGCAATAAATTTATGTAAAAATGTTCACGTCTTCAGCATTGTTCTCCCAAATAGACCTGAACTCTGTCACCCCGGCTGTGTTAGTGCCTTGTTCTTCAGTGAGCAGCACATACAGTAAACCCACTGATCTCTGCCACAGCAGTTCTTTATAGAGATAGCATACAGACAAAAATGATTCTTGTCCTGCTACAGCTGGGAGCCGCACACATTACTACACCTTATTATTTCATATCATGAGCTCCGGACTAACTCTTTCAGCTGTGGCAAGGGGAAAGGTAGCTACAAGGCAATGTACAGGGATTTACACACACAGAGAAACAAACACACACATCCCTAATATAATTGTCAGCATCTGTCCCTCCCCGTCTCAGAGTGAAGCCCCAGCGTTCACAGAGAAGGGTAATTATCGTGTATCCGAAAGGGAGGATGCAACCATCTCTGGCTCTGATTAGAGGGGACAGGAGAGGAGTGTCGCCTCCCTTTTGCAAGCCAGCGTTTACAGGGAGGCGCACCTTTCACTGTCCAAACAATGTCTGTCAGCCACTATCAATAGCTGCTGTGGGAGGAAACAGTAGCCAAGGTGCCTAGACTGCCATACAGACTGAAAAATGGATACAAATTGGGTGAAAAGTGCATTACAAGGCTCTGGTAACTCCACAAATCCCTGTGCGGAGGTGGAGCGTGGCAGCCATCGTCCCAGAACATGTCTGACAATGTCCCTTTGCACTTATATTAGGTTTCTATCATGAATCACTGTGTCAGACAGTATAAACTCAGATTATTTTGTACCTGGCAGCTGTAGTGATTATGATGTTCGGGTGGTTGTAACAGAAAAATAATCATATTTCTCTTACATGAGGAAGGATTCTGTCAAAATTGGTCTTGTCAGAGGTTTATAGTTGGCCTGCGTGTCACGCTGCCTTCCTCTTTCCTCCTGCTGCTTCACTCCTTTCACCTCATTTCTCCTCCCCAGAGGTTACCATCTGCACCCTCCTCCTCCTCCTCCCCCTCAGCACATTTCAGCCTCATCTCATACTTTGTACTCTCCTGTTTTCACTTGTGGCCTTCCTTAGCTGCGTTTCAGCATTTTGACTTTTCTTAACTTATTTTCTAATCAGTTTTTGATGAAATGTACCATCTCCTTCTCTTTTTTTTTCCTTCGGATTCACATTTGAAAATATCAGTGTGGTGAAACTGTGCCCGTTCTCCAACACACACACACCAAAAAAAAAATAAATGGAAGAAACTGCAAACTTAATGTGCCGACTGCCTTTGAAGATCAAGGGAAGGAAGTTAGCTGCCACTTGAGATGTCATAGCTAATTGTCCATTGCGAATACATGTATGATCATACAGCAAAGTGAAAGCGGATAATGACAAAACAAGGAGAGCGAAAGAGTGAAGGAACATATGCAGAGGCCTCATTTAGTAAATAAATGAGCTAAAAAGGGACAAGAAAAAGAACCAGGAGACAGTAAAAGAAAGAAAGCAATAAAGAAATCGGTCTTCCCTGCTCCCCTTACACACACCCCAAGTTAACGCATCGCGGAAGATGATCGTCTCGACTCAATTTCTGAAAATTGCCACTGCTGCTGCAACCCTCCCTCCACCCCCAGAGAGAGAGAGAGGGGGGAAAAGAAAGAAAGAAAAAAAAAACTTATCAGCGGTTACTCCTCCTTCATTTTATTTCATTTATGAATTACAAGGAAAGATGCCATTATATATTATTAATTCTCTGCTGTTGCTTTGGCTCTGGCTGCTGCAGCGGTGAGCTGCGGATGTCGGCGGCGGTGTAATTACGTTCTAGCCGGGCAGCCATCCGTTTCCTTTCAAAAATTTACAGGATTCTTAATCACGTTGCTCATTTGGGTGCACAGTGGCGGGGATGGCGAAACACAAACAGGGGCACGTCTGTTTGCACGGGAACACCTGCTTAGCATTGATAGCAGATGTCAGTCAGTGAACTGAACAAAAAAAAAGTGCAGGGAGGGGAGGGGGTGGAATTAAAAATGCAAGCATCACCAACTTCTTATTATTTACTTACTCCAAAAATGAACTACTGGAATGGGAGAAGGAAAATCCTGGCAAACGCCAGGGAAGCTGGGCCTCGTAATTGTGCTGCTGCCTCCCTCCCTAACTCCTTTACTTCCCCCTCCTCCTCTCCTTCTCTCCTCTCTCCTGTCCATCTCCTTCTCTCTTTCAGAAGTCCAACTAAGTAGTGAACATCAAGAGGTATTTTTTAACCTTTTCCCTTTCCTTTTCCCCCACTTTTTTTCCCCTCTCTCATTTCCCTCAACCTATCGAGCGATGGAGTCTTATATTTCTATCCGTTTGCATCAGTCTTTGCTGCATTATTCATTTGCATTATAGCGCTGGATGGTAATTAAATCTTGCCTGGGATGCCGTTGTATTTAAATGAAACGTGAATATTTTAGTGAGGGAAATGCAGAATGCTTAATCTACCACCCCCCCCACCCCCCTCCACCCACCCACTCTCTCTCCCTTTTTTTGCCTTTTAAAAGCTCGACTGTTGGCTGAGCTTTGGAACTGTTTATTGTGCTCGACGCTTTTTCTAAACGGCTTTTTTCTTAAGAATAATAGTGTTGAGTCAACAGCTGCATTGACAAACATATTTCAGCTGATACATTTGCCTGGACAGGGATATTTGATACCTTTGATACCCCCCCCCCCCCCACACACACACACACACACACACACACACACACACACACACACACATCACACCAACAAAATGGCCACTGACGACCTTTGTCTCACAAACAGAGAGAGCAATAGAGAGTACAGCTTGATAATGTACACATAGTAGTAAGAGATTGTGAGACAGACACAGAGAGGAAGGAGGAGAGACAAGGAATTAGGGAGGAAGAGACAGAAAGATAACAGGAGGCAAAAAAAAATGACAGGGAAAGCGACAAGGAGACAGTGGGAGACCTTTGTCAAACATTCATCTGTAGACAATGAGAGGAAAAACAGAGTGAGAGTGAGACTGAGGGACGCAGAGAGAGAAGCATCAAAATCTAAGACAAAGAAAGAGGATAAAAGTAAGTCCACACATCTGAAGACATGTCTTTTCTCTGTTTTGACCCTCTGTCCACACTATGATGACAGTTTTGACACTAGAATACTGAGATAGTTCAAGACCGGATGAAACTTAAGTCGCTGACCTCTTGATTTAGCATAAACAAAGAAAACAACGTCTGGACAACAATGGCATCAGCATGCTGAGGGGCTGTGCAGGAAGTAAAGTTAGGAAGCCTCCAACCTTCTCAGGAACTACTGCTCACCTGGTTAACAGGTAACACATACAAGTCACGATCAAGAAGCGGGGACAGATTACACATCTAACTGCTGACCACATGTTGGTCACTTTTATTATTTGGCAACCGAAAAGACAATACTGAGGAAATATTCAGCTGTTTTCCTGCTGTTCAGGTGTTTGGGTGTGATGCATGGAAATGACCTTCATTTCATCTGTCGGTGTTTTCACAATCGGTTGACCGAGTGTGGACGACAGCACAAGATAGAGAGAGACTCAAGACTGAGAAAGAAACAATAATAAACAGAGGGTGAGGGATACGATTTTTGCAGATAGTGAAAAAAAAACGGAAAACAGAGCAAATCAGAGAGAAAGATGCAGAAAAACAGAGAGAAAAAAGGAATAAAGACAGTGATAGAGAGACCCTGTGAACGAGATGACAGAAGAGAGAGAGAGAGGTTGAGAAGCAGAGGGATGAGCTGTGCCTTTAATGCCCATCTGGCCCGGAGATGTAATAAAATTGACATATTGATTCCTTTGAATTTACGAATGCCTGTTTCATAAACTCCATTTCCAAAGCCGAGGCCTCTTTAGAGCCCTGTCATTTTTCCCCCAAATGGATCAATTATGTGCCCACGTAATCCTGTTACCTGAGAAACCCACGCATACTTCTCCCATTTGCAGCGCTTCACCGGGCGCACAGACTCGCATTATGTGCACATAAACAAACTCAAGGTTTTTTTTTTTTGTTTGTGTGTGTGACAGAGTGTGTGTGTGTCCCTCCTCCCCTCCTAATATTAGCGATTGTTTTCTCCCCCCCTGGTGTCGTCGTATGAGTCTCTCCCGGAGGGATTTAGGGAGGCTTTTCCTCTGCTTCACTCTGGCTTGTTTTTTGAAGTTGTTGAAATCCCTTTTACCCTTATAAACTGCAATTCCACCACCTCCTCTACATCAACACAAACATCACATCACATCCTGGTTAAAGCCGTATAAACATAAATTCTGATTCCAGCAGAAAAAAAAGACATTTTGTTGAATCCACTTTACCTCTGATTTAAAAAAAAAAAAAAAAAAAACATCAGTCACAAAGAGAGTCCGTTACAAGCTACAGGATGATTTTCTTTGACAAGTACACTCTCTTCTCCTAACTACACCTAAAGCAATAAACAATGGAGAGTTTGCAGTACTACACACAGGAGGTTTCCCCCGTCTGCTACAAGATAAACACAGCTTTGTGCCTCTGAGTAGCTGGTTAGGAAGAGCATGGCACTAACTCAGCTAGACTCTGGGGGTTCATTTCCCAATGTGGTCACCTATACTAAAAGCACAGGCAAGTCTAGTACTAGAGGGCTGACTTGATAAAAATGTGCATCTTACCCAAAACATTTCAAAAATTCTTACTGCTAGGATTCTATAAAATAATCTATCAAGTAATTTTTGCCTAAGACATCTTACTTTTTAAAACAAGGGAACAAAGCTGCCATGGCAGTAAAATTGTTTCCCGTAAAATAGAAAAATCAGCTTTTCCAGATATTAGTGCTTTACACTCAAGGAAAAACTAAACTCACTATTGGAAACTGGCAGAAATATTTTCAATTTTTCTGCATTTTTTGTTATCTTACACGGTGAGTCAGCTCTTCTGTAGGTAGTGGGATTTCCTCAGTGTGTACTCATGATTTAGTGTGAGTCCATAAAATGACCAGAAACATGAGCTGGTTTCAAGGAATAACCAGAAACAGAACCTGAATTTGTCTTGGTGTCACTGGTGCAGAAATGTGTCGACAACTTAAAGGGTTTCTGACCCGTGCTGGCAGTACAGGGATGGCTCACATTCATAACCTGGGTGAAAACAGAGGAGTCAGTATGGCTAGTGCCTGGGCGGTAATAGCATAATAGGCGGCTACAAGTGGTCACGGGTCAAACCGGTGCGAGTGTAAATGTTGGAGTAATACAGCGAGCTGTCAGGTGGAACAGAAATGTATGAAGAGCGACAGCAACGGTGGCACACAGGAGCTCTCGCTGAGCCACTAGATATCTATTTTACTATCTCACATTGTTGTAAAACCAAGAGAGAGACAGAGACCGAGGGAGAAGGGAGGGAGGGAGGTAGAAGGGAGGGAGCGGGAGAAAAAAAAAATCAGTCCTCGATCTTATTTTCCACACTCCGGCGAGCTACAAGCGGCTCAGTTACACTACACTTGCACCGAACAATCAGTCTGGCAAAGGTTCACAAAACGACGAAATACCTTGTCACTTACTGCCTGACCTGTTCAGCGGAGTGACTCGGAGGGGGGGTCGGGGGTGGGGGAGGAGAAAGACGAGGGAAAAACGATGTAAAGGAGAGAAAAAAAATCATAAAATAGAATAATCATAAAGGAGCTCTGCTGTTGGTGACATGCATGAAAGATTTTGGACAAATTTCTTTATGTTCTCATTCTTGTTTGTTGCCATAAACAAGTGACATTTACACTCTGGTTTTTAATTTTTCATTTCTCCTTCATATATAAATCACATATATTTAGTATCATAACACTTCAAACAGATATATGAGGCTTATACTCAAAATACTCAAACACAAGTTCACTTTTTACAGCTGCGCCAGTCTATCAGACGAAAATATTCTAGATGTCTTGGGCATCATTTTATACATATTTTCCCTAAATTTATCGTGACACATTTGGACACTGTGGGGTATTTTTGGAGACTTTGGGGTCCCCACTAAAAGTATAAATAAAGTTCTGCGGGAGTGAAAAATGTTTGGCTGCACCGCACGACTTTGTATTCGCTGACCATTGGGCAGGTCATTTGGGTTTATGAGGGTATAGTTTGTTGAGCGAAGTCAATTACATTTATCATCAAAAGCAACCGGGTTTCTTTGGATGTTTTTCTTTTTTTTTTTTTGTCCAAATCCACAGAGGAAGTGTCCAAACCTCGAACCAACCAAACAACAACCACCAAGAGGCTTTAAATCTGAACTGGTGCACGTAAAGAATGTCTGAATATGAAAAAGAAACCAAGACAAGTCAGGTTTTGGGATGACAAAACTCCAATGAATGCAGCAGCGCAACAAGCAGCTTGAGTGTCAGATACAGGGGGGGAGGAAGAGTGTAAAGTACATGATTTGTCACATAGCAGCTGTAGAAAGTTAAAGGAGCTTTGAGGCTGAGTGAGAGAGGCGATTGTTAAAAAGTGAAGAGGAGGAGGTAGGGGGCTGTTGGGCTTAACGGGCTGACAGGCGGCCGGGTTCTGCTCACTGGACTTAATCTAAAAGAAAAAGGTCCCAGTTATGATGAAAGGTCGGCAGAGTATGTCTCAGCAAATTGGCTTTCCTTCCCTTTTTTTTTTTTTTCTTAACCTTTTGCTGGCTGATGCTTCCACAGGAAGCCTAACAACCTACGCCCCGCTAGCTCAAACCTTCCTCACCACCTGTCCACCACCCCCCACCGGCAATTTGTGCGAAAACTCTGGCCGACAGCGTCAGTGACATCTCCACTAAAGTTTTTCCAAAATCAACGCTGGTGACAAATCAGGACAGGTCAACCATCAAACTGATTTTTGGGGTTTTTGCCGTTTTTTTTTCCTCACATTTTTGTCCCTGCAGGCCACTTTACCGGCTTTATGAGCCAATGAATCACAGAAGAACCATGGACAGAAGTATTTGATGCAAAGTTTGACACATTTCAAGATTAGACACATAAACAAGATCCATTAGACAGATCACTGGGGCAGTTCAGAGAGAGCTGCGACCCAGCTGAGGCCAAGTTCATAACATGATGGAACAGTCTGGCTGCGTCTTGTTCCAGTCCTGACATTTCTCCAAGGCCAACTATAATGATGGACAATGACAGGTAATTACTAGGGAAAGCGTACATGAGAGTCAAGATCAGCAGTATCTGTGAAGTCTCTGGAAACTCTGAGCGGGACAGAGGATGGCAGCCAACACCCTGAGCGACGGGCTCCGCTCCGATCGGAATCCAATAGGAAAAAACCACGGCACCACAATTTTGATGCTGTGTTTTCCCTAACTTGAACTGAAAAGAACAACCGCCGTTTGTGTGTTGAACTAGCTGCTACAAGCTTAACGACAAGGCTGTGAATAAGTAAATAGCTAATTTATTATCATTATTATTATTTTTTTTAAATCACAGATGTGTGGGTTTTCTCCAACAAAAGCAGAAGACACATTGGACACTGGAGTAGTGTATGTTTTTACACCTGGATAAACCTTCCTAATGACTTACATGCATTGCGTTATTCCTCGTCTTGGCACTTGCTGATGCTTTTCCTAGTTGTTTTTATCTCTGCGAAGGGAAAGGTGTGTGTGTGTGTGTGTGTGTGTGTGTGTGTGTGTGTGTGTGTTTGTGTAATGCCCTTATATGTCATTATTTAGTTTGGGTGTTTACTCTAGCTGTTGTGAGGGCACAGAGGAACTCCTAACGAAGACAGAATACCAAATAGCTTCAATATTTTGCAAACAGCTTCACCTGCATGCTGGGAAGCAGGGATGTGGGGGGGAGGGTGGGGGGGGGTCGTGTTGCAATCTCTCGTGTTGCACACACTCCTCGGCGCTCCCCCTTTATAAATTACCTCATCAGTGACTGAAATTAACACCGATTCTTGCAGGCAATTTCTCAATTTCCAATGCTAATTAGCTTTTTCTCTTTACTTTTAAATTCTGTAGCACCTGTTTAGGGGGAAGACATCTTAGACAGTGCAGGCGCATTTAATCACAATTTTAATTAACCATCCTCGTAGATGTGAAAGAGAAGCAATTATAATGCAGATGAATGATGATTTTTTCCACATTAAATTGTTTTGTTTCTTCGTTATGTTGATTGCATAAATACTGCCGCTGCTCAATTTTTATCTACTGTAATTTTGTAATTGTTTTGCAAAAAAAAAAAGGAGGAAAACCAGCAACAGAAAGGGTTTGGATAGACGGAGTTTGTCTGTTGACAAATGGTTTCATTTAGTTAACCCGTTAATCGCCACAGCAACATGGAGAGGATTTGGCAGGAAGTGTCGTTTTTGCTGATTTTCCCCCAAACAACTGTCATCAGCCACCTCCCTTGTCAGTCCTCCTGAGGTTTTAGGGCTTGTTGTTGGGGGCGATTACAGTCTTCTTATCTCTTTTGACCTTAACAAACTATTTAGCCAAATGAAAGTCATCCCCTTTCTTTCCTCAGACTCCCCTTTAACTACTGAGCATATAGTCACAAATGAAAGCACAGATGGGTGCTACTGGAATGGACTCATAATCTTTATGTGCTCGTGAAAATATCATTGGGTTCGATGACGGCGCTTTCGACTGTGTTTATTGCCCCTTGTTCTCTGAAACTTTGCTTTTATGTTAATGTCAGAGCGACTGTTGCAGTAAAAACAAAAACACGCTGCTGTGGCAGATTTCCTTAAAATGCGGCCGCCTTCTTCAGCTGTTAATACGAGACGTTTTTCCGTAACAAGCTTACGTTAGCTTTGCGTTACGACTTTTATCCAGAGTACAAGCCTGTTAAACTGGAGAGTGAGCCTGTTTAAATTAGGTGAAATGACTTGTCTTGACATCCATCTATTAGTCACATGTCCTGGGTAAAAACTTTAAACTGATGTTGCAGAAGTTTATTCAAATGCAGGTTTTTTAAAAACATTTTTTTAGGAGTTCATTCGGAAATGTCTAACTTCAAACATATCTGTCATACTGAGAATACGGCTAAAAAACTCAAGCTGATGTTAAAATGTGGCTACATTAAGTTTCCAGAGGCTGTTTTTGATTTTATTTCCAGAAATGTTCTATCAGGATCGATCAGGACTGAGGGTTTTCAGATATACATACACACCCCCGTGGAAACAGTTAAACAACCACTGTTGTTTGTATTGGGCTTCTTCTATAGAAGACCTATGGAGATCACTGCAAAGGCCCTGCTGTAGGGCAGGAAAAAACTCCCAGAATTCTCCTGTGCTCTGTCCACCGCCCTCAGCCACCCCCAGCAACACTCATTCTCTAATCCCACTGAGCACTGCTTTCAGTTTGCCCAAAGACCATGCAGGGGAACTCCAATGGACCAGACACACACAAACACACACTCTTTTGGTCTCTCTGTGTGTTGCACACACACACACACACACACACACACACACACACTTGTTTCATATCTCTCTCCCAGTCACAGTGACAGACACTTACTGAGGGGGGTTTGCTGTCTAAAATTGGTCTGGTCATTTTTAACATAACTATGGGGGCAGAGGTTTGACTAAAGTCTTTGCAGTTTATCCTCCGGGGATTTTGATCCAGATTAGTTGCATGATTTTAAAAGAAAAAGTGGCGTCATCTGAAGTTTTAATACAGAATAGAAATACTTTGGGATGTAAACTAAGGGTTAGAGTTAGTTGCTTTTATTTAAGGTGTCTAAGGTGTAAGATTTGAGAAAAATAAAATAAGTCTCACTTTCACCGACAACACGAGCGACAACTACAGGCCTTGGTTGATTTTGTTTTCAACTACGAACATGTATTTTTTGTTTTCTCAAAGATATGAAAGAAAACAGCCAAGAGTGTTTTCACAAAGTACAGCTCTGACAGTTTTTTATGGATCTATCTTAAACCATCCTGAGGTGCGTCTAAAAGGAAGAAGCTCCTCTTTGAATATTAGTGGCGATTGGCTGGAGGTAAACAGAGCATTAAATCCTGCAAAACTGTGGCAAGGCCAATATGGGCGCGGGACAATGGCTTTGCCCGGCATCTCCAAGCCTTTGTTCTCGGCTTAACAAAACTCTGCCGTCACACCGTTTTACCTCAATGCTGCCCTGTCGAAACGGCCATCAGCCCATCAGAGCACATGCATAGCTGAGGACAGGGAGGGAGGGAGGAGAGAAGGAATAAAACAGGGGGGGAGAAGGAAGCAAATATGAGGGTGGGGTGAGATGGGAGGGAAAAGAAAGATTAAGACAGAAGGAGAGAAGAAGTAGATGGTGGCAAAGAAAGTGGGAAGGCAGACGATACAAGCAGAGAAAGAAAAGATAAAGGAGAGAAAAGGTGTGACAGTGAGAAAAAGAGACATGGAAGTGAAGAAAAGGAGATTTAAGTGTCAAAATCCTCTGAGGCTGATAAAGGGTCAAAGACAGCTAAAATATATGACTGTGGACAGTCACCAGGGAAAGAGAAATGAATAAAAACACAATAATACTCACCACTCCCACACAACCTTAATAAGAATATATGGCAGCTGTGAGGAAGGGTTGGGAGGTGGGGAGCGGGTGAGGGGGGGGGGGGACGCAGAGTTTTGAGCTTTGTGACGTGGCGGCGACAGAACTGGAGCAGCGAGATTCACTAAAAGTTTCATTACAAAGTCCTTATCTGCTTCCCTCCGAGGGCCACGGCGAGGTTCAGGAGGAAAAACAAAAAGAAAAAAGAAAGAAACGGCACATCTGCGTCTGCTGTGACCTGTCTGTCTGCCAATTAGCATGTGTGTGAAGTGTGTGTGGTGCATGTGTGCATCTGTGTTTGATATATATGTACAGAGCTATGTGTTGTTGTATATATATATATATGTGTGTGTGTGACTCTGCATGTGTACAAATGTACATATGTCTGAGTATATGTGTACATTTTTTTGTGTGACACTGTGTGTGTCTGTGTCCGTACGTGTGCAGATATGCACTTGCCTGGTGAACATGTGTGACTATTTGCTGGTGTCAGCCATTTTCAAATCGATGGCACATAAATGCTCAATCGTAACACCGCCCACCTCCGCCGTCCAGTGCCCTCTTAAAAAATAAAAGGCTTGCAAAAATATGTTGCAAACTCCAAAATAAAAGCAGTTAAAGTCCCCTTCACCCACTTTTTTCCCCAGATGGAAATTAATATTCATGGTGATTTTCTGTTAAAAGACACTTTAGCTGGTCATAATCTTAAGAATTCTGCATATTTTATTTTCTTAAATCTAAAAAAAATATTTATCTGCTGGCAGAAACTTACATGTCAGGGCTTCTAGCTAATGCTGCATGGGTTTTTTTCACATTCATAGTGGGAGAAAAACTGCTCGTGTCAGCCTCATAGTGGCAGGCAATAAAAATCTAAACTATAAGTTATATTCACATTAATATGATTCAGTCTAACCTGGGAAAAAAAGCAAGTAGTATGTTCTCCAGTTCAATTAGAGTTGATTTTATAAAAACTTAACCCCAAAACTTGACCTTACGATCACCATCTTGGATGTAGTTCGGGCTTCTATTGCCGCGAATTGGCTGCTTTCGGTTGCCTTCTCCCTCCCTCTTTCTCTCCTCCACTCTCAGGTTCTGGCCTGCCAATTTCCACTTGAAGCTTGACTGGGCCTGATTTGATGCAAACTACCTCAGGGTGAGGTGGGGAGTTGGAGGGAGAGAGGGGGGGTGGGGGGGTGGAAGAGGGACTGAAACTGATGAACAGTTATGTCAAGTCGATTTTGCACCGTTGGGAAAAGGTAACCTCTCCTTCGGGGAGGAGACAGCGGGGGAGGAGGAGATAAAGGTAACAAAAAAAGGGGGGGGGCAAAAAAAGACAAGGTTAGTGGAGTGGAGGGTGCTGGGGGAGGAAGGTGGGGTCTGGGGGAGGGCGGTGGAGGGGGCGTGTACTCGCACCAGGGTGCACCCACTCTCTGCCGCTTCACCTCACCTCCCTCTGCTTACCGCCCCGTGCAAAACGCTAACTGTCAGTGCGAGTACTAATTGCAGATGTGCCAGTCTGCCATCATAATAAAATCAGAGGCAGGGCGGACATTAAGCATGGCTGGCTCATTTGTGAGACTGCTGAAAAGGTAGCATAAATGAATATTTCATTACCTTAATTACTAAGGAATACTCCTTTCCGCCAGTCGTGGAATGAGTGTTGCTGTAACTAATTATGAAAAGTAATAACATTAGGGATACTGTGATTGCCAGTTTATAAGGCGGCGTCTGCTTGCTGTTGAAGTATAAACCATGTTGGGAAACATGCAGCGTGGAGTGGAAGGAAGGAAGGAAGTGAGGGCTCGGTCGCGATCAAACCTGCACCTCTGAAAAAAAAAAAGTGGGGATGAATGGAGCTCTGATTATTTACCCAGGGATGCTTGTGTGTGTTTGAAATTGCCAAGCAGAGGTTTTAACAGGTATGAAGGGCCTAAAAGGTTGTGAAACTCACTTGGTGTGTAAATGACAGCTTTTTGGCAGCACGCAGAGCCCTTTGATACACCATTTTTGATGAATACAAACACAGAGTATGAAAGGACACATGTGCTGCAGCTACCTGGACCGCAAAGTGCAATTTGATGAATCCTTTACCACGCAGCCCTGAAGTACCTGCACGTCCAAAAAGGCCAGGCTACAGTAAAGGGCCGCAAGCTGCACATTTGCATCGCTTCATCATCCCTCAGAGTCTTTGATGTCAGACACATGGCTCGATACCTTTGTCCGTTATTCACCTCTGCAGCCTGTGGGCACGTCCCATGCCCGACTGTAATGTATGACCACTGATAAGGTCGAAAGGGGGGCTGTGAGAAAAAAGGCAGAGTACAAGGTCTGCTTTGATGGCCATGCTAATTCCAATACCCCTAAGTAGTAAGAATAACAAAGTGGTGGGGAATTTATCTCAGGAATGCCGGAGCAAGACGGCCGGGCGATAAGGAAGTAGCTTCCCTTGGGTGGGGGAGAAGTAATTAGAGTGGGATGACTGGTTACATGACTGGCTGGTGGGATGGATGGAACTAGAGGTAAGGGGAAAAGGTTGGAGGGCTACACAAAAGGCAAAGTTTGAGTTTGTCAGATTTCTAAAATACGTCGGTATCAAAGTCTGGCTTAACTAGTACAACTCGCTCTGGTTAGTCATGTGTACATCTACCTAACGGCTTGATGGAGCAACAAACAAATTCTGCATGTTTTACAACACAGACACACAAGGAAAAAAGACAGAAAAAAAAGCTGAGGCACATCCTTGACTTTATAACCACTCCCTAGAGAAGTCTGAAAGACCACAACAAAAATCACTAAGAATATACTAAACATTTAAACCCTCAGTGATGTAAAAAAACAACCTCAGGCCTGTAAGTCATAAAGCCTTGACCTAACCAAAGACCGGGCTGTGGCTCAGGATGAGTCACAGCCTGGTCTTGAGCTTGAGTCTCCATATCTAACCCAGTCTTAGTCGTCTTCCACAAGGTTTCTAGGTCAGGAAATACCCGTCCTACCCTCCGCAGCCAGGACTCCACTCCAGCAATCCAGCTTGAATAACAGCCATAACCCAATTCAGCCATAACTTAAGTCCCATCAGTCATCTTTAGGCCAAAAAAATACGGCGTCAACAGCAAATTACAGCCACAACCACACAAGCCTTAGTTTTATCACCTCATCATGACTAAAAAGGAGATAATGATAATAATCACATAGCATATATCCCCCAAAATTCTGCTTCAGTGCCTTTTCCAAACGCAAACCAAATCCTGGATTGCTCTGTTACCCAAACCAAAACTGCAACAACATCCACAGAAAGCCTACCCCGTCAAACTCCATCCTACAGCCCTCACGACTTTCAAATTACTGTCATGTATTAAACACACTATCCCTAAATCCTTGACCTCCTGCATGTCCACCTTGCCCCAAAACCCAGACCCAAACTGCAGCCTAAAACTACAGAAAGCTCCTCTCCGCTGTAGCCTCAGCCCCCGTATGCCCTGTATGTCAGAAAGGCTGAGGACAGGCCTGTCGGTGTGATTATCCCCCCGCTACCTGAGGAGGTGTTTGTTTGACATTCGCATTTGACAGCAACGGGACACGAGGCGTTCAGGGGAGGGGGCCCCTCTGCAGTCAGAACCCATTAACACGTGAGTTCACCTCTCAGAGTTTTTACCAGAGCCGACTTTGCTACACATGTCCAGCACAGATCACATTTAAAGGCGAAGATGTGCCCCCCCCACCCCCCTTTCTTCAACTCCATGTTTTAGCTGTCCTTGACTCACTCTTGCCAAAGGTTAAATGTATGTTTGAATAACAACGAGACCAGAGTGTAATTTTTGACCATTTCCTCTTCTCCCTGCAACCTCCGGTTAAGAAGGTGCTTGATCAACGCCGAGATGAAAGCGTGGAAGTGAGTGAAATTTGTGCAACCGCAAAATGACCTAATTTTGTCCTAATCTCGCTTGGCAATCAGCTGCAATTAAATTGAGATAACACATCTGAATTTACTTCCACACGAGACAGGGGAAACCGGAGCACACACGAAAGCAGACATGTCCTCGTTAACACAAAAAAAAAAAAAAAAGAAAGGTAACGAGAGGGGAGGGTTGCACTTAGGTGGCAGGGAAGCAGGACACCTTCTGAATAATGAACTACAGTAAGAAAGCCAGCCCTGATCAAATAGCATATTCTATTATCCTGAGTTAAAGGTAGGACGGTGCGCTGCGAAATGTGTAGACTTGTATGTGGAAAAGGCCTAGATTTCCAGATGTCACCGAGCCTTAATCTGATGATCTGTTATTGATTGTTCCATGCGACTGTGACCTTGCCAGAAGAGCTCTTCCACCCGACAATCAAACATACATCAAAGAGTGTGTGTGTGTTTCACTAAATGTGTGTGTGTGCGCACACATGTGGCAGCGAGCGTCGCTTGCAGATCAGCAGCGCCGACATCAGAGCAGAAAACTGGAGGCTGCTTTCAACACTTGTTTGCACTAAGGTGTCATCTCTGAAACAGCTACCGCAAAAAGAAGAAGAAAAAAAAACGGGGGAGAAAATCATTTTAATGGGCAATTGAGGTGATTACTGTTTTTCTCCTTTTCCTCAGAAACGTCATGAAGCTGTGCCCTGCTTTACGGCTGACAGCAGTGATAAGTCCCACACACATGCACACACACATACAGAGCAGGAAAACATTCACACACATGCTCGAACCAGCTGTGATGTGTTTGTTCTTTTGATTTAACCTGCTATTTGTTCCTTTGCTGCACTATTAAGACACAATCCTGTTTGTTAAAAGCACTTTGAAAATAAATTTGATTTGACAAGTCAGTCCTTGTTCTAATCAATATAAGTCAATTTTCTGAACTGCATATGATAAATAACGTGATACAGAAAAAAGGTGGGACATTTTACACAAATTCTCCCTAATAACATAAATGTCTCCAAACTAAAAACAGCAGACTTCTGAAAATATCCTTTGTACATGAGTAAATCTGCACACTGCAAGAGGCAAATCTGAGAGGCATGCTTGGCTTGAAGCTACTTTACAAACTACATGTAATTTGGTGGCACAGTTGCCATCCAAACTCCTCTCTCGTGCATCCAGACGACGCTGCACGTGCACACACCATACCATTGTTAAGAAAAAGAAGGTGTTGTTGAAGTTGTTTTTGCCCCCCTGCCATTTAATTATGAAATCTAAATGTTAGTTTACACCTGCTCAGCAACCTGTCGTCTGTCTCACCCAGACTCCCTCGCAAATGGGAAAAGTCGACGCGTGGAAAATGTCGAAAATCACAGGCGAGACGCGGCGCAACAACTGAATAAGTGCAAACAGCAGGACGAGACGGAACGGATGGGCCAAATAAAGACTTTGCATTTTCACTTGAGAAAGACTCAAATGAGGCATGATATTTCAAAATGCATTTTCCTCCTACGCAATGCATAAAACATGGCGGCTTAGGGTAAAGAGTGTACACACATAAATGAAAAGTCCAAATGCATGCAATTATTTGCCGGACCACTGAAGTTTCAATTTCTGTGTTTGCTTTTTGTCAAAATCGCAAGGAGTGAAAGGAAAAAACAGAGAAAACAAAAGGATGAGAGGAAGACGCTCAGAGGTTTAAAAAAAAAAAAAAAGAAAGAAAACAAGCAAAAAGGCATGAAATAAAGTCAGGGAAGCAGGAGAAAGACATCTGACTGCATTGCAACTTTACTTAGAGCAGCGTGTCGCAGAACAGGCATACATCAACATAATGTGGGAAGCTGATACGACCTGTCAAATCCTGAGAAAGGGAAAATAAATGGATGGAGGGAGGTGGGTCAGAGCTCGACAGGCAGAACGCCGCCGCCAGAAACACCTTTAAGTCTGTCACCTTTGCTCCATCACTCTCCATCTCTGCTTCCTTCACACCGTCCTGAGTTGTCGATGTCCGAGCGACCCAGGCTTCTGACAACCGCAGCGTCACCAAGCCAGCTCGCTCGTTTTCAACACGCTCATACGATGCAGCAACAGACTCAAACTACACCACATCCTTGACCCATTGCACAGCAAATACGCACAATTTAACTCACAACTTTAAAATCTCAAGTACACACAGCAGGGTTCTCGCTATAGTTTCAAGTGTCTAAAAGGCGAGAAAAAAATGTTTTTTATTTGAGGCAATTCCTTCTGGGGAAGAAGCAGAAGTTCAGCAACAGTTCAGCAACCATGCACTAAAAACTGGGCCTTGCTTACATGTAAAACAGCCTTCTTTTTTTATGATGCATAAACAAAATGCAAAAGATTAAAGGCCAAAAGCACGCAGGGAATGCCACGTTGCCGCCTGTGTCACCACATTGTTTTGGACGATCCATCATTATTGCCGTTTAAACATAAAGGGAAGTCACAGGGGCAGAGTTGGCTCACTATTGGCTGATTCATGCCTCGGTGTTAGTCAGGCAACGGATCCCAGCCACCGCTCTCGCTTTCATCGTTCTTGGCAGTGGCAGTTGCTCTGTGTGTGTGTGTGTTTTTGTGTGAGTGTGAACGCGCATCACCCCAAATACACTGCAACTTCTGCAGCTCTGCTTTCCCAAACCAATATGTCCCATCACAAAAATCACAGGAATTTTACGCTGCCAAAACAAGCACGAGCAATTCAGCTTAAAGCAATTTCTACAAAGGCAAGAGACGGAGGCATGGTCACACAACATGCCGAGGGAATGTACGAACAGCAAAGAGTTACCATACAAAGAGTTAACCCCCCCCAAACACCACCACCTCCATCCCATTTCTCCAAAGCACGGGTTAATATCATGGCTGCCTGGTAAGGCATTATCCAGAACCTCTCGGAACAAAAGGTCCCTTTTGCAAACAGACTCCTACTTTCTCCCAGTGTCCAAAGGTGTTTGCTGAAGTAAATCTGCCTAAATCCTGCGCAGCTTGGCCAGGAGGAGGAGGGAGGGAAGGTGTACCGATAATCCTTCTTCTTAACCAAAAAGAAGAAAAAAAAAAGTTCTGGGTAATGAAAAGAAAGAGAAAGGGAAGAAAGAAAAACTGGAATCCATATCACATGATGCCATTTAAAGAGTTGTGGTGCCCCCCTCCCTCCCATCTCCCCATCTCTGCTTAAGATTTGCATACATCCAGCCTGGGAATCTGATGATAAAGATATCTTGCTAATCATTTAATTAATCAACAGATAAACTGCATTGTACATATTTACATAAGTGGACATGGTGGATGCACAGTAATTTTTGTTTTCCTCACTTGGTTATTTAAATGATGGCAGTCGAGAAATGCTCATTTTGACCAAACCTGCTCTCACCTCCCCTAAAAAAAAAAAAAAAAAAAAAGTGTACTGGCAACTTTCATTTTTTCATAATTCGAAGATACTAAGAAGTTTTGGAAGCATGTCGTTTCCAAACAGACAAGGGAAGAAAAATAAAAGCGCATCACAGAGACACCTGCTCCTGACCCTTATCGCCTCCTTAAAGCACAATCCAATCAGTCGCAGCCAGGATTATTTTCTTCTTCTTAAGTGTGACTGGCCACGAATAGTGTGGGCATGCCATCTCGTAACACTATCTGTCTGTCAGGAGGGGCCCGGGTCCCTTCTAGAGTAGGGAGGCTATAAAAGGCTTGTAACCAGGGGACGACCAACAAACAACCACAAACACCCTAGTTATTTCTCTCCACCATCCACCCACCCCTTTCTGTCTCTCTCCCTATTTTTCCCTTCCTCTTCTTCTTCTTTTTTTCCTCCTCTCCTCTCTTGCTCTCATTTTTTTTCGCCCCCCTTTTCATCTCAGGCCCTTTTCTGATGCTGAATGCAAATGTGTAGCCCTGCTGCTGGCGGCGAAAGGGGCTGAATTGTGATTAAGAGGGAGAAGAAGAAGAAGAGGAGCTCCTTTCTTTGTTCTCCCCCCGGGGGATGTTTACCAGGAGAGACACGGCGGATCAGATATGAAAGGCATTCAGGTCAGCATTGATGTGAGCGAAAGTGAAATCGTACCTAAGGCATTCCAAAGACCCGCGGTGTCAGGGGTCCGGGCTCGCGGTGCCTCTGCAAGTGTGTGTTCTCTAGCCGCCAGGCGAAAAATATCTTCACACAAGCAGGGCGGTCGAAGAAGGAAGAATGAAAAAAAAGGAATAATATATTTTTAAAAAAAGGGAGAAAATGTGTCAAAAATGTTTCTTGGCTATTTTTTTGGGAAGAGGAGGAGGGATGGATGAAAGTTTTCTGTCCAGTGTCCAGGATGGAGTTGAGATGATCATTAGTTTTCTTCTTCTTTTTTTTTATTGTGTTGTGTGTGTGTGTAAGTGTATGTGTGTGTGTGTGTTGGGGGGTGTACAGCCACAAGCCATGCTATTTGCTTTTATCTGCCTTATCAAAGTGTGAAAAAAACTGTGCTTGTGTGTTGCTGTTGTGTGTGTGGAAATGCTGCTGCTCAGCTACATTCCTGATTTAATTCCTTGTGGAAAGCACATATTAGAGGATTTCGTTGAATAACATATCAGCTTGAAAGCCGAAGATATCACACTGCGATGACTGCATCCCTGTATCTCTCTGTGACACACACACACGGACAATAAAATAAAATAAAATCATGTGAATTACAATAACTGCAAACAATCTTGGCCCTGTGACAAAACTGATCCCGTGAAAAAATGTCTCCTTTCAAAGCTGACACTGTTACCCAAAGGGAACATCCTTTTGCTCCTATATACCAACGCTACGCTCGAAACCACAATGATCTCGTAAGGGAAGTCCATTCATTTTTATGTGCTTAGCTATATACACTTGACTCACACACTTTGAGCAGATGGATATATTTAGTGTGTGACGACTGCAGCCGAGGGAGAGGGAGTAAAAAAAAAAAAAAAATCAAGTGATGCAAAAAGCTACCGTACGCTCCGGAAAATAATAAGGCCTCACGCAGCACGCCAAAGTGCAATGTGTAGTTGTGACAGGACAAATATGCCTCCTTATTAGCCTGCATTGAGGGAAACCTGCTCACTGTTTTACATGGAGTAATTGGAATGTGTCTATTTTGATTCAACCACAAGGCCGACGTTATAAAAATACTCCAGTAAGAATCATCCCCGGCTATCTGCGGGTCTGTACACCACGACACTCTGAGCACAACACAACAGGGCCCCCCCCCACCCAACCCAGCAGCAGCAGCAGACTGATTCCTGTCGGCCCCTGTAATATCTCACAGTAATTATTTCACTTGCTTAAACAAAATAATCCCTTATTTTCCTCAACATGAATGCACCGCTAAACACTTTTCTCTGCTTCTTCCTACAGAAAAAAGAAAAAAAAATCCATCAGGAGTGTAAGGTGTCCGCTTTGGCTGCTCCACACAATTGCCAACCCGTATGGGAATGGCAGCAGTGAATGGCGCGGTGGACAACCCCCTGCCACTACTGACGGTATAAACATGTAAATGAAACACATTACCACTGACAATCAATTGTCCGCGAGCGCCCTGCGAAACATGCCCCCACCCCTTTTTTTATTTCTTCCCCTTTTACCCCCCCCCCACTCAGTGACGATGGCAAAAAAAACTGCCCCTACCTTGAGGAGGGAAAATCTGGGAGAGGAAGGAGGAGGGAGGGAGGTTGGTGGATAGGACATGGTAGGAAAGGAAAGAGGAGGGGGGTGAGAGAATAAGGCAAAAAAAGAAGAGGAAGAAAGGGAGCAACTTGTCCACCTGCCCCCCCTCCATGCCCCCCATCCCTCTCCCCCATTCTCTACTGCGGGAGCTTCGAACACAACTTTAAAAAGGCAGAGGAATAATAGAGATGGACAAATTGTTTAGACTGGCAGAAATCTGGCATTGTCTGGGTCTGAAAGCAAGGCTACCCCCCCTCACACACACACATGCACTTTTCCCTATTTTTCTCCACCTTAAGCGTGAATCTGTGATAGCCTTAATAATCACATTCAGACTATTATATCAAACTCCAGCAGTCAGACAGACGCAGAGAGAGAGGGAGACTGGCCTCGTCTTTCTGCTTCTCCTTCTTCTACTGCTGCTGCTGCTTCAGATTATGTAATCAGTGTATTTCCGAGGGTATGTCCTAACATCGTAAATGTCATCTGGGGTACAGAGAAAAATCAAAAATGGTTCAAAAACCGGGTGACGCAGAATCGAACGCTCACCGAAAAATAATGCAACATCTGTATTTCCTCTTTCATCTTCTCCTCAGACAAAAGCTGCCACAGTTTGATGCAAAGTGTCTGTGTAACATCCAAATCAAAAACATGATTACAGAGCCGAGAGATTTTTTTTTAGTTTTCTGAAAAGGCATGTTTTTGATGCATGTGCTGGTTGAGTAATAAGAAAATAAGGACAGGTGTGCTTTTCTGTTGGGCGCTCACAGCTGGATGTGACAAGCAACACCTGGCGAGGGCCAAACTCTCAAACACTTCACGCTGCCGAGATCAAGTTTCACACAAGAGTTGTTTTTTTTTCCCTTTTTTAACGGTTAAACAATGGGGAACAGGATGAAAAAATAAAAATGAAAAAAAAGATTTCTCAGGTTTTGTTGCTTTTAAATATTTCTGTCATTTCGGAGTCTATCAGCTGTGACACAGAGGCTTCTCAGCGCTGAGCAGGAGGTTTGGATGAGGAGGGGATAAGTCATGAACTGTGGTTAAATACCACATGACAGACTGGGCAGTGAGTGAGTAAAGCTACAGTAGCACCTCCAACCCTGAAGGCCGACAGTCATCTGGATGAGAATGTCATTGGTTAGACAACTTAGCCAGCAAATGCCTCATTAATACTAATTGGCACAAATGCTGAAATGCCCCATCCATTTTTAAGCAGCAGAAAAAAATAATCCTCACAATTCCAGTTATTCTATCTGTGAGCGTGCATTAAATGAAAAAAAATATATATCAGACAAAAAAATTTAAACCAGACTGAGGCTCAATTGCTTAATTAAAACATAAAAACTAAACCAGCTGTAAAACATTTAGCATTTTTAAACAAAAATAATGACAGGTGGCAAGCAGATTATAATTTACATCAAAACATGCTCGCGTACACACCACCACCTCTAAAAGCCATTCAGTGAAATTAGCAGTAATTGTACATATTTCAAATTTGTGTATATTCATCTGATTTGTTAGTTAAGGGAAGAAAGAGGGAGTCTGGGTGCCTTCGCTCTCCATCTGGTAAAAAAATTTAGAAAAACCCCTCTGTGTGTGTCTGTGCGTGCAGCATTTTTTTCTTTCTTTCTTTTTTTTTTTCAAGGCGTTTTGTTAGTTACTGCTGGAGGAGTCAGAGTCTGTCCTGCCGGCTGTCACACGCTTCGCCCTGCCCTACCATCCCTCCACAGAGCCAGGCAGGAAGAGGACAGAGAGACAGGCAGGGAGACAGAGA
Source organism: Toxotes lorentzi (assembly GCA_037833715.1). Lineage (NCBI taxonomy): Eukaryota > Metazoa > Chordata > Actinopteri > Toxotidae > Toxotes > Toxotes lorentzi. The sequence goes on along the minus strand of JBBMJY010000017.1, from coordinate 7,909,694 downwards.
GGGGAGAGTGGCCAAGCCTCAATAAGCCTCTGCATTCCCAGGGGGGAGGATTGGGGGTGAGGATGGGAGGGGTGGAGGGGTGGGGGGGTAGTGGGTGGCGGGGGTCATCAGACAGAGCTAGTTGTTATGGAGAAAAAAAAAATGAGGATTCAAATTTTAAACCTGGGATGATATTAAATCTATTTTCTTTAAATGTACGTTCTCCTGTATGAAAGAGTGACTACATTTTTATTAGAGATATAAATATTCTTTACACACTCTGCCAAAGCTTGCCGTCTCTTGTCAAGTTTAAGGGTGTGAAAATTATGTTTGCTTTGCTAATATTATTTTATCAAATGCTACATTTGGTACAAAAGCCAAGTCTGGTTTTCTCCCTCTCACTCCCCCTTTACAAAACAGGTGGCCACAGCTAAACAGGCTGTCATATCTCTAAATGTGTCTTATTATTCTATTTTTCTCTTAAGTATGAACACCGCAAATGTACATATATATATTGGAAATCTCCAGCTCCACTGTTGTGCCCGTGTGCTATTTAATGTGGAACAAAATGCTTGTCTGCTATTGATTGTATGAAATCAATAAATGAAATCTGATCTAGATAAATAACCTGTGGGGGCAGAGATTAAAAAACTGTTGTGGAGAAAGCAAATAAAAGCCTCATCTGAGCAGCTGAATCACAGCCTCGATATTTCACACACACTGCTTCAGCTCGCCAGTGTGTTTGGAGCCTATATGGAATAATCAGGAATAACGGGGCCAGGAAATGTCACTGCAGATTTGCCTCTTGTGGGAAAGTGTGCAGTCAAATGGAGAAAGAAAACCAACAAATCTCCACCTCCAGCACTCCAGTCCAGACCCAATTAATGTCCAGCATTTATCGGACATGTCATCCTATTTATATACGATTACTCCACTCCAATAAACTTGGTGATAAAGGTAAACAAAAACCTACAGCTTTACAAATTGTGCCAACAACCAACTGCCATCTCCTCTGAATTATTTCACCACTCAGCTTGTCCCGGAAAACAGCGACAATGTGGGGGTAAATTACAAGAAAATGTGCTTCACAGAGGAGATGTAAAGGCCAACATAAAGAGAAAAAACATCCCGGCTGACGCATGCCAGCGCGTGGATTAAAGCAAATCAAAACTCAAGTCACAAGATTGGACTTTTACACCGAGCAGCCTGAGTCTGCTCCAGCCACCGATGCTCTGAGTGACCGCTACACAGTCCCCCATGGCGGATTTTGTCCCGGCGAGAAACCAGCCGGCACCGCTACACTCCAACTTTCCAACATCCACAAGTTTCCAACTAACCTCTTCGCGACCTTCTTGAAATAACCCCCCGAAAATACACATTTTAAACCGCTGTTTTTTTAAGAATCCAAAGGCTCGAGTGGGACTGCAACACGGACGCATTTACGCACAGTTTCTCCCCCGGATAGCGGTCCCTTTATCCCTGCGTAAAAGGGGAAGGCAGATATGCGCACCAGCCGCGGACCTTCACACATCCCCGAACCGCAGTGGAAACCTTCAAACCAGGCTTGCATCCAAAGATATCCCCCCACCCACCACCCGACTGCTTGCTTTGTCTCCCCCGTGAGTTTCTTACCGTTTTTCCGTCTCGGGTTGGCTTGTTTTCGCCTCTTACACCTGGGGCCATCCGCCATGATCTCTTGCTTCATTGATAAGTGTGTGTGGGATCAGATGGCAGCTCGCATGGACTCGATTCCTTGATTTCAGCTTGATATCTGACGGGAAACACACACAGCAGCACCAGCAATGTGGGTATTAGCATGGAGATCCACTTGCGCCGGACGCAGACAAGAAACTGCAAATGTAACTTGGATGGAGGGGCAGATTGTAAAAAAGAAAAAGAGCCGTGGGTGAAAGTATGAGAAGGAGCGGTGAGGGGATCCGTGTCCATCTAATTTTGATTTTCAGCTGATCGGCTGTCAGCTTAGTGGCATTAACAGCAAAGCAAACAGCAGGAGGAGGAAGGAATTATAATTTCTCTTATTAGGAAAACCACATTTCATTTCGCCTATGAGAACTGCAGCGAAAACGTGACCCTCTATTGTTATTTCATTCAGAAAAGTTTCACAATCCGGTTTGTATTTTTTGTCAATTTTAAGAAAATAAATCTTTTAGCTTATTTTTATTAAAACTGACAGGATCTGCTCACGTTTTGGCGCTTTGAGTCCGGCTTTGGCACAGGGGGCGAAACAGGTTAATAAATCAAATTTCTGTCAAATTTTAGGGTCAAATCCAGAGCTTACACGTTGTAGACGGCAAAAGCGAGAATGAGCCTCAGCCTGGAATAAGCCTTCACTGTGTGGTCTGATTAAAAGTCATATAACTTCAATAAACACTTGGGTTCGCCTGAGAAAATTGCACTTCTAGGTTTAATAAACTAAATCCAAACCCTCTTGTCAACAGTTAATAAATAGCAGATGGGAAATAATTGTTAAAATGTGCCAACTGACTCCGCACAATAAGAAAAATCTTTAAGGCACAAATGGCGCATAAACAAAAGCGATAAGGCTCAAATCGCCTGTGTGGGATGTTCGGTTCGCCAGCTAATTTATCAGCGCAAATACCGTTATTAGGGTAAGTGAATATTGACAAGAGGTTCTGTTTGTTGTGGGCACTAGGGCGTTTAGCTGTCTGATACAAACAGACACTAATATAATATAGGCTGAAGAGACTCAGAGGGAAAACGGGATGCATATCGCCGTTTTCCTCCCAAGGATAGCGGTGTTGTGCAGCGCCAAACGCCCCGCAAAAACGCACACTTTCCCCGGCTGTCAGGAACTTGCAGGACGCCTCTACATCACGGAGGTAAAAAATGGGAAAAAATGGAAAACAAACGCACCTATTTCCACCTGTGCAGGTAAGGCAAAGTTGAGCTCCAACTCTGACGCGGGCGCACGAAAGTTTAATATCCAACCTTTCTCGGAAAAAAGACTATAAATAAAAAGAGAGGAGGCACATACCTGCTTTTAGGGGTGTAAAGAGGTGTCTTGTGGATAGGAGTTGCGAGGAAGGATGATACCGGAGCGCGTCGGTGAGCGGATCCTTTTCCACCGGTGATAATAAAGCCTTAGAAATAAAGCCTTAGAAATAGTTGGGAGGAGGGAGGGACCGCTATTCCTGCTAGGGCAGGTTTACAACTGATGTCTTACACCCACTCCAGGAAACAAACCTGGGTAGGGACTGACGTGTTACGCCTCTTCTAATGACATTTTTTTTCTTTCCACCTCCTTTTCTTTGCCGTGTAACACAGAGGAGAAGCCCCCTGAAACGCACGCCACCTATCTTCACGGGAGGGGATAATTGAGGAGAGCCAAACGTGAGCATCTTCTGGGTTGAACGTGAAGTTTTTTTTCCTCCCTCACTCCTTTCTCCCCCTCTTCCTCTTCTTTTCTTTCCCTCACTCTCCTCTCTCTTTCTCCATCTCTTCTCTTTTTGAGTGAAACCAACTATGTCGGGCTTCGACGCGGAGCAAAGAACAGGCGACAGTGTGTTTTTTTTCTTTCTTCGTGTGAATGTGTGTGTGTGTGTGTGTGTATGTGTGTGTGTGAGTGAGTGAGTGTCTGTGTGTAGAATAGGGGGACAAACTTGGAGCGCGTCCACGCCGGCCGCAATCATGTAAGGATTATTATTATTATTTTTTATTATTTCTATTTCCACTCCGTTTAATTTGCAGAAATGACAGAGCTGATACGGCAGGGTGCAGGAGTTGGGCTGGGGAGGTAATTCCACATATTCTTCGTTATTGTATTTGGTCGCGACTGCAAAAGGTTTGGGGACGTTCGGCTTTTATCTACGCTGCAAAAAATGTCCGTTAGGACATTGTCATTTAGTGTAAAACCTTATTCTTTTTGCCTAAAATTGAGCCAGCTGTAGTGACAGTTGTACTAGTGTCGTTTCTTCATATTGGGCATAATTTACTTTCTATCAGAGGGGTTTCATTTGCTTTATTATTATTTAATACGTTTTTAGAAAAAATATTGGAGAAAGATGAAAACGATTTGGAAACAAGTGCAGTTTCTGAGTGACTTCAGCTGAATTTGTGTCTTGAGTTTGTGGAAAGAAAAATTAGATTGTAAAGGTTAAATAAGTGCGTAAATCACTTAAGGTGTTTTTATTTTTTCAGCGTAACAACAAATAATTGCTATTTTATTACCTATAATATACCTGAAGCATGCCTGTAGATCTGCCTGTGTGTAATAGGGATGCATGTAAATGCCACATACAGTCGCAAAAAATAATAACTTTTAGTTTTTTCCTCAGCTTATTTGCATTTTCCAACTGCACACCCTGACGAAAAGGAGCCAAAGTGAGACCAAAATTAATGTGTGATATTTTACAAACTATAACCCAGCAGTGTCAGAGACGACTGCAGCCCCTGTAGGGATATTCTGAAGATACTAAAGGAGCTGAAAAAATATCTTAAAGTACAATAAAGTGACAGTAAAGTCCCCACAGAGAGCCACAGACACACTGCGAGTCAATGCAGGAATATTATGAGAATATCACAGGAATATTCCGGCATTTATTAGAGTGATTTTTCGTTCTGGACACCACTTAACAGGATGAATCCCGCATTTATTAAAGAAGTCAACCATCTCAGCCATGTCTGACTTGCAACGGAGAGAGAGAGAGCAAGTGAGAGGGAGAGAGGGAGAGGGAGAGGGAGAGAGGGAGGGAGAGAGAGAGAGAGAGAGAGAGAGAGAGAGAGGGGAAGCTCCACCTTTGCAGCGCCGTGATTGGTTATGTAAATAAAGTATTATTTTGTGTCCTGTCCTCCTGCAGTTCGCCACTGTATGGCTAATTAAATCATCAATCAAGGGGCTGAACTGGTTGGTGCCCCCCCCCCCATCCCCGGTCCTCACCAATACCCTCCTTCCACCGACCCCCCCATCCTAAAAAAAAAAAAAAAAAAAAACAACTATCAGATCCAGGCAAAATGAAATCACCCATCAACAGTCTTAACTTCTGGTTGGAATTTTATATATAAACAACGCTGATTTCTGAGGAATATCACTTGTATTATTATTAATTTATTACTATTCTTATTTTTATTAATACCTTTTTCAACTTTTCTTTCTCTCCATCTTGTCTGCATGCACCTGAGGACTCTGCCAGGGACTCAAATGAGTTTTTTTTTTTGTTTGTTTGTTTTTTTTTTGGTAACTTTTTCTCTTTAGTAGTTTCAATTATTTCCATTATGAAATTCCGTCATTTTTTATTCTTATCCAACGACAAGGAGGTGGAGGGCAGAGGTGGGTAAAACCGATCGGGGTGAAGCTGCTTTGCCTCCCGTTTTTTCTCGGGTCGAAAGTGGATCCGGTCCTGGGTGAATTAATGTCATGCGTAATTTACTGCCGTGGTGCTTGCATGTAAACGAAGCAGTCCAGCTCCCTCCCTCTCTCTCTCTCTCTCTCTCTCTCTCTCACACACACACACACACACACACACTATTTTTCTCCCCCCCCCCACACACACTTGAACCGTAGCTCCAGCTCTGTGTCCCATTCATCCACGCGAGCCTGGAGTGGCACCTCGCGCCTTTTTTTTTACGCACACAGACTCTCCTACGTGGGGCCGCATATTCACCGTGAAAACGGATTACAGTCGGTGTGTGACCTATAGAGGGACCTTGAGCTTAATGAATATATTGATTTAAATGAGGGGTGTGGGCACCCAAAACAACATATGCTGGGATTTATCATTTTTGCTTGATCGTTTTGGTTGTTAATTTCAGGTTTTTAAAAAAATCATGTTGTTGCGCATGTTGTTAATGTGATTAAATTAGTTATGAAGAAAGAAAACGATTGTTTCTAACATTTTGGAGAATTGTTATTTGTGAGGTCAATTGCCACATTAAAACGGCAGATTTGTAATTATTTACAAATCATTTCGAATGAACTGTGATTATTTTTAACTGTATTTCTCACTGTTGATCTCTACTCTGTATTTTTATTTTTTATTTTTTTCTAAATAAAATTCAGAAGCTTTTGCAGCACATTATCTGCCATGGTTTATTTTCTGAAGTTGAAATGTTGCCCCAGAAAAATCAATGAGCAGAAATTCACTTGGGTTTAATGGTTTTTAATGTCCAACACCTAAATTGGAGCTCTGCAGTTCTGCAGCTGTCTGCCTCAGGCATGACTGCTGATTACCAAGATTATAATCCTAATTTTCTCTCCCTCTCTCTGCCTCAGTGTGTGTGTGTGTGAGGAGAGGCCCACTTTAAGTTTTTTGACAGCATAAACACATAAACACAGTGGCGCAGAGAGTTGTAGGAATGTTTCGCAGTATTTAGAGGATCTGTCAGTCTAATTACCACTTCTGTTTGTATGTTCAATAGAGCAGTCAGGTTACACTCACTGCTTTATTGTATGTACTCTGTCAGCTGCTATTACATGACTGAACGTCTCTGCCTTTAAGGTTCATGCAACAGGAAGGACACAATAACAAAGATCGCCATTTTAGTGTTCTGGATCTCAGAATAATAAAAATCTCTTAACACTCGAGTCATTCAGTTCATTATCTTCAGATCACAAGTAAGGAGGTCAGAGGTCACTGCAGCATGACAAAATCCCTCTGAAAAGACTCCAGGTTTATGTCAAATTCTTGGGGTAAATTCTATAATTTTCCTCCAAAATAGACCCCAGATCACCATGAGACACTAAAACTGTCCACTGAAAACTAAAACCTGGACCCGCAGCAGGTTTTTTTGCAGAGTGAAAACTGATCCCTACTCAAATCACATCGGCAGGCGACATCACTGACCATCTGATATGTGATACTTATTATAGAGAACGTCGGCCCACTGATGCATTCATCCAACCAAAAGATCACATAAAAGACACCCTGGTCTTATTTGCCACAAATGATGCCTTTGTACGATCATTTGTTTTTGCAGCCATTACTGGTGCACAATAAAATAAGACAAGAGAGACACACTGATGCCACAGCAGAACATGCCTCGGGACTGAAACACAGTTGCATGTACATGTTGTGCATTGAACAACTCAGCCGCCAGGCGTCCCTGATTATTGGCCTAATTTAGATCTGTGAGAGTCACATGACATCATGGTGCATCCAGTGATGAATCTATGCCCAGTACTGCTCTCAAAAAAAAAAAAAAAAACACTCAGCAGCTCAACCAAACCTGTTACAATATACAGAAGGAATATTCACTGTGATCATTTGTGCTGAATGGTTTGTGACGTTACTTTGAAACTAAAAAGCTCAGACTTAGGATGTAGGCTGATCAAAATCACATATCAAGACACCTTTTTTGTTGCTCTTATCAATATCTCTTAGTTAAAACATGCAATTTTCTTTCTCCTGATATGAAGCACAGGTGTACGTGAATTTATTTTCAAAAACTTACTTGTGTGTCTCTGGATCTGGCAACCAGGATGCCTGCACGCCTCCTCCTTCTGCTGCTGGTTGTCGTCAGAGTACGAAGGTTGTCGCACACACTTCCTCGAGGGTTTCAGGGATTATGTGGATGAGATTTTCCTGTTCCCAGGGCAGTTTCAAGTGTCTCATTTTGTTGATCATGCTGAGTTTCACTGTAGATGACGATGCATCATGAAGGAAAAAAAAGAGAGAGGGAGAGAGAAGGATCATGATTTAAAAAAATAAAATAACCTTTTGATTTTACAGATTTCGATAATGTTTATGTCTTAGCTGCAACTGCAGATTAGGTTTAAGATCCTGTCAACATTGCACATAATCAACAGTGAGGAGGTCAAAGGTCAGAGGGACACAGAGCCAGACTGACGTAGCTACATGTTGTGCGATGCTAACAGAGATGGCTGTGGCTTGAAGCTGCTGACTGCTGAGGTTCTATGCCAACAGTTAATCCTTTAACTGTTGGCACAAACAAAACTGACACGTTTCCAAGCAAAATAATGATTCAGCTTTTCCTCTTGAGTTTTATTCTTATCAGGTAAGAACATCATCTGAAACCAAATCTTGCCCAGCACAGAAACCTAAACCGTAGTAATTAAAGGTGGACTCGCAGCTCTCTGAACTGGCTTTCATTAGCGGCCTATTAAAATGCAGACATATCTATCAATAAATATGAAATGTATCCTGACCTAATCCTGTAAATGGAATCTGATCACAGGGCTACATTAATATAAAGTTGGTTAACAACTTCTCTGTGGTTTTAATTCAATTCTGCACATTTTACAATAAATACCTTCTCCAAGAACTGTTTTAAATCAGGCCTGAATGATACTGACTGTGTAAAATATGAGTTTTAATAAAGTGCCAAAATGTTTTGGTTGAATCTCAGCAGAGCAAATATGTTCACTTGGAGAAACTGATACAACGGGAACAGTTTTCTGTGAGATGCAAGTTTAACAGCCCAGAGACGTGAAGCAACATTCGTCCCTTTAAATCTACCCTGTGGCTTGACGAGTACGGGAACACGGAGGGGTGGACGCACAACCTCATGCGACAACTTTTAGATTACTACTCCATTTTCAGTCATAATAATTACATAAACACAGAGTCTGACAGTAACACATACCAGTCCTAATACCTTGGCCCTCATGTGTTGGGTGGTGGTGCTTTACTCAGCAGTTGCATCATGCCTGCATTTGACATATGACATCTCTCAGACAGGAAGTATGAGGGTTTTTTTTGGGGCGAAATACATCATGATGATTCAGATTTGCCCACACAGTAATTTCATAGAAATGTAATTATCACCTACCAAAATAATTTCTGTTTCCTGTTGATTAGTCCAGTTGAATGAAGTAGGTAAGTAACTATTTCTATCTTTTATTCATTGCTATAGAGAAAGACAAATGTTGTGTGTAAGTTTTAACAATCTACTTTCAGTTGAAGGAGTTGGTGTAAATACAATTATAACCACTTCATGTGATGGGGATAACCAAACAAAGCTGGTCTGACCAGAAAGTGGGTCTACAGAAAAAAAGAAGAGGGACATTTTGAAAATTCACTTGTACAATTCAAAACAGCTTTCAAGTGACTGCAGCTCGGCCTCTCGAGTGTTAAACCCTCGGCATGCAGTTCGCTCTTTAGCTCTGAAAGCAAGTTTTGCCTCTTTTTAATTAAAATAACGGCCGTCGTAGCGTTCAGAGGTTTTGAATGCATGACAGAGAAGCCATAGTATCCTAGATCACATCTCCTCTCTGTGCTTGTTTGTGGCTCCTCCAGCTCTGCAACATCAAACTCAACATCTCTCGACGGGGTTTGGCTCTGTGATAGCCACCGCAAGAGCCTCAACGCCACAACAGCTCCAGAGATTGACGGACAATTAAAGAACGAGAGGCGAAGGCTCGAGCGTGTGATCTGCGAGAACTCCTCAAACATGCAAAAAGAATTTCGTTTACATTTGCCACGAGCGGGAGAGAGTGGGAAAAAGCCTCTTCTTTTCTGAGCATTTCTGATCTCTCTCAGTTGGACAAGAAAGCTCACAGAGAGAACAAGATCGCTGCATAGCAGACTGCTGCAGAAACAAATGCTTACACCAAAAAAGTATTGATTTTTTTATGTTGTTCTTGTTAGCTGAAAACTGAGCAGAGGCTTCTACAAATGACCACTTATTCAACTGAGACGCTTACAAGAAAAAGACAAACATATCATGTGCTAGCCATCTTTTTTTTCTCTCTCTATTCCTGTGGAAAGAGGTCAGATGTTTTGTGGCTCCCAAAAACAGCAGGTTGGGAAAAACAAGATGAATAAAAACTCAAACTTTTCTGTTACTGAGCATCACCAGTAACAGAACATCAGAACAAGTGATACCTTTTATTTCCCTTCTACTTTAGTTTTTGCTGCTTTTGCTCATGTACACTGTATGTTTTTGTCTTTATTTATTTATTTATTATTTTAATTTTTGGGTGCATAGCCTCAGTGTTTTCCTCAGTTAAAAAGCAGTGTGATGAACTCCACTCATGATGACAGCACGATGCAGATGAGAGCTCCAAAAAAATAAATAAAAATGGATCTTGAGTGGCACTACTATTTCCAAAGCCAAGAATGAACTTTCATGCCCAATTAATGTGTTGCTTTTTATAATTCCATTCTTTAAATGTCAAATTCATGTGAAATATATTTAGAAAAGTATCTGTGAATACATGTGAGTGCATAACATGTACAACAGTAAAATACATTTCAACAGATGTAATTAAGCTGCGGTTATCAGTGGACTGGCTGCACGTTCAAAGACTTAAATTATTATGAGCAAAGCATCGGAGAAGTTAAAAAAGAAAAAAAAAAGACTCTTTGACTCGTATTGATTTCTGGCATGAAAGTGAAGGTTGTTATGAATCAGTATTAAAGTTTGGAGTCATAGATTCTTTTCTGAGGGCTGAAATTTTGCCTAATGAATCTTCAGCTGTCATTTTTTTTACTGTATCCACTAAGGTGCCTGTTTATTAGCTAATACAGTTTAATAGCAGCTCTGCAGTAAGTCTGGGGGGGAGGGGGGTGACATGCGTCTAAGGTCAAAGGTCCCCAGTCAAAATCAAAGCAGTGATGTTGCTGTGGCATGCAGTTTTAACTGTTAGCAGAGACTGTCTGAGTATCCTGGAACCAGACACAAAGGGACAGTGCACATTCCTGTAATATGATATGCACAGTCTAACTGTCTACTGTCTGATCCAGTTGCAGTCTCTGTACCAGCGCCACCAAAACAAATCCTGCCCATTTACTGTACGTGACAAATAAAATGGTTTTGATTGGGATTCTGATAGATCCCACAAGAAAACTTTTTACTCTGAGAAGAAAAAAAAAAGACTACTTATTGCTCGCTGAAATGAATAATTGACAGCATTTCCAATGAATAATTAATCAAACATTTGAATAATTGTTGTAGCTCTAATCTTGACAGACATTTGCATATCTGCATGCTCTTAATATCTGCGTCTGTATATGAATTTACATCCTCTCAGGACACAAAGATGGAATTAAAAGATCTAACATACATCTGCAGAAACCTTGTCTGGCTCTCAGAGATTTTCCACTCAGTCAGATCATCAGCTGGTATGATACACTGCTAAGAGAGGAAGAGAGATTAGAAACTTACTGTAGTTTGATAAGGGTGAAAAAAACTAAATCTGCAATCACATGTAATACTGCAACTCTACCATATGCATACTGTACACACACATACAAGTATATGAACAAAACAGGAACATGAAGATTGTTATTTCTTACTTAGTAAGAAGTATCTTGCATAGATAGAAGGATGATTTGACCAATTTTCAGCTAAACTAATGCAAAGTGATTCTGTTTGAAGGGAAATTCTCACTGTTTGATACTTTGCAGCAACAAGCGACTCAGTTTTGAGGATTTCATCACATAAAATATAACCAGACCTGCAGCTCGTCAGAGGTGTACTTCCTTTTTAAGGGGAACAAAGGTAGAACAGTTCAACTATTCACTGTTTACTTTTGATGATTTAATGACAAAGGACTCTTGTATTGTTTTCACTGGCAACTTTTCTCCAGTCCAGAGAGGTGGTCACATACAGAGGTCATCAAGTTAGTCATACAATGAACATGGCTTTGACACTAGAGACCAGGGTTTGTGACCTGCAGCCAATGTTTTGTTAGGTTTCGAGTAATGAAACACTTGCTCAAGTTTAGGGAAAGGTTGTGGTTTTGGTTAAATACTGAAAACAAAATCAATGCATCCTGTCAGCTCTGACTTTTTTTTGGCATTTGACCACAACCACAATCTTCCCCTAAACTTCACCAAATGCTTTGAGTTGCCTCAGCATACAGAAAAACTTTAATCCTGTTTTAGTTGCCAGGACTGGATATTATAGCTAACAGTGAACAGTTGGTACATACATGTCATTTGATTTATATACAGCAATATATTTCTTACAAAATATATCTGGTAATGGAAACTAGTTGAAAAAGAAAAGAATAATACCTGACATGGTTGCTGCAAACTGAATCTGAAGGAGCTCTGTAGTTAACTACAAAGGTAAGGTATGCACTGTGAAGTCCTAAATTCAGCCACTGAACTAGTTTTATATGTCATCCACTTCACAATCTAAAAAAAAGCACATTATGCGATACAAGTTATCAGCACATGGTACAGTAAAACAAACCAGCTTCCAAGACTTCGCCTACGATTGTCCAAACTTACTATCACTCAATGTATTGCCTCCAAATATGGCTAAAACAAGTGTGTGAATGTGTTTGTGTGTCTGCCCAAAAAAATCACTAACTATAAACTAGACGCCGGCAAACTAATGTTTTTTTTTCCCACCAACTGCTGCAGAACTTTGCAGAGAAGTCAGCTTTGAACCCTTGGCCTCTTGGATAAGACTCCAGAGTTTGCAGTTTGCTCGTTTGCGGTTTCAAAGGTTTGCATTATTTTTCAGTGCTGGCTCACACAAACATATCCATTTCATCCTCCGCTAAAGTTTATGGCCCTGTAGGACTTGGAGAAAGTCAGTTCACGGTCTGCTGGATGCACTGTATACCTCCACTGCTCATTTTAGACATTACTGCATTGTCATCCGTGGCGTTTGTTATCTTGACACTCAAAGGATTTTGGGGAATGTTGATATAAGCCAGCGTAGGAAGCAAATTGCTGTTGCGTTCACCACTTCCTGTCATCGTTCCATCCTTACAGAGTAAAGCTATCACCCTCACCTCTCGCTTTTGACCATTTTTCTTTGCAGCCACCTAAAAAACACAGACGAGAACGTATGTGTGTTGGTGTGTGCGCGGTGGTGAGCATGTTGGGAGGGGAGCCGATGATTCGTCTTTTGATCCCGGCGTACTTGTTGTCAAAAGCTGCCGGGATTGAAGAGACTGTTGGCCACAATTGACTGTGACAATTAGGGCACGATCACAGTCCCCGAGTGGAGCACTTAAAGGCTAATTTACATGTCACTTTGCCGAATTAAAAAAAAAGGGGGGAAAAAATAGTGAGAGAAAAGATATTTTGCTTTTGCTCACCCTCCCTTCCACCTTCTCTTTTTGTCTATCTCCTCTCTTTTTTTTTTATTCCTCCATGCCTTGTAAACTGTAATTTGTACACTGCTTAAGGGAACCTGGCAGAAGAGAGGCGACCAGAATTTCCATTTGAAAAGAGGCAATCACCAGGCCACTGCTGAGCCTATTGTCCAGTGGTGGTGGTGGGGGGGCGGAAGCAATTTACAGGCAGTGAAGTTAACCTTCTGGTGAGGTACATTACACACAAGGTTTACACCCGTACGCATGCAGATCGCTTTGTGTTTGCTGATATACTAGCCCTGATACTGTTCTTTTATCAAAACCTGTGTATCTTTGAGTCAGGTTGGGCAGGATTGTTATCTCGTTGCCCCTCCTGCTGCGAGACCGTTACCGTGCCAGAATTTAACGGCACTCACATGGTCCTCACCTCCTCTGGGATGTCCCGATCTGTATGAATCACGCTTCACATTTTCATCTACAGATTTGTTCACCTGGATGAGCAGAATTTTTACTTGTATAAAGAAATTTGCCTGGTTCTGAAATTTAGTCTACTAGGCCTTAACTACTGGAATTTTTGGTATTTTCTTTTCAGAAGAGTGGCCACAGAAATAATTCCCCATCATCCAGCAATGGGAAAAACACTGTGGCTGCATTTGACTTTTCCCACCCAAACTCTATCCATCAAATATTGGTCTCGTAATGGATTTTACATGATAATTAGGTCACAGTGTTGCTGGATTGTGTTTCATTTTATTCATACAATACCTATGCTAAATAGCTGTTAGTCATTTCACCATCTAAGCGGCTCGCTGATTGGCTCAGTTTACAGCTTTCTGAAACTAAAATCTGATAAAATTGTCTGGTTTTTGGAGTTTGACTCCAGCACTCGAGTGAAATTTAAGCGACGTCATGTTCGAGGATTTACGGGAACTGAAGCCTTCAAAATTCACTGTTTGAATTTGGCTCCTGCAGCTTTAAAAAACAATTAATTTTGGCACAAAATATCTTTAATCCCTTCAGTTTAATCGGTTATGGCCTTAAAAATCTCATCTCAGCTCGAATAGACACCCCTTCCCTCAGCTCTTCCTCGTGGCTGAAGTTTCTTTTCTCCTGTTCTGACAGGCTGTTTGTGACAGGTGCAGTGTGTGCGTGTGCATGAAAGTGTGTGTGTGTGTTTGGTTGTGTGAAAGGACTCCCCCCTTCATCCATCACACACACACACACACACTCCTGCTGTCCTTTCAAAGAGAACACAGAGGGGACAGAGTGTGTACAGAAACAGCAGGTTGATGGGATAATGCCCATCATCTGTTGCACCGTGTCATTTCTGTGCTGCCGTAACCTGCTTTTGTAACGGCACTGTACATACACAAACACACAATCGCACACACTGTTGTGCATTCATGTGCGTTTCTATATGTGAATGAGCAAAATAGCAGAATATAGAGGAAGAATAAAATAGAAGTGAATTTAATAGAACTGAACAGCAATAGATGCTCCACTGATTCAAGCTGGGATATTCATTTAACATGTAAAGGACGAAGCCTAAGCAGTGTTTGGAAATGTAGGTATAGGTGTGTATGTGTGAAAAGGTGTGTGTTTGTGTGTGAGGTGTTCAGGCATACGTCAGTCGGGACAGGGATTGTTGTGTGGCTCAGCCTGCTCACAGTAATCATTGGAATAAATTCCTTCCTCTGCTGTGAATGACCTAATCCAGATTTGATGGTCATTATATCAGACCTGTTTCATTATGCCGTAAACATACAGCGGAGATAATCTTAATCTCTGTAATGCCACTGTAAACAAGAATAGCACTGCTGTTGCACTGAAACCACCTCTGGTTGTTGTGTTTTCGCTGCAGTTTCCAGGCAACAATTTAGAGTTGACACTCATTTCGACAGTTTCATAATATTTGAAGCGTTTGAAGCCAACATTTTTTTCCTAAATCCTTGAAAACATACTTTTTGTGGATACTTGAGTTACTAATATGAGTATCAGGTTGAATGTAGGTTACTAATCCCAGCGATTGAGCCTTTAATTAATTGCACAGTTTTGTAATAAGGCTGGGAGGATTAGTGTGTGGACAGGTGGGCAGATTTAAACCTCACTGGGCTGGACACATGTTGAGACTGAAGGGAAGCCATCATCCCGAACAAAGAGGGATTTTTTTATTCCATGGAAATACTCCAAACGTCTGTGTATGTGCAAAAAAAAAAAAAAAAAAAGATTCTATTGCATGTAAGCCTGGACAATCCACGTGCTGCTGTAAAGCACCGTTTTACAAAAGGCTTCAAAAGGTTCTACACAGGACTTTAATGGTGTTTTAACCAATAAAATGTTCACTATAGAACCGAGGTCACACTGGTGTTACATGGTCAAATGTACTCACTGTGCTCGGTGCTGGAAGTTCTCAATGGCACAATGATCTAATAGTTCCACATAGCACCTTTTATTGAGCTGTAATGAACCCTGTCATTGTCCCTGTGCTGTGGAACATGTGTATCTTCGAATTTAAAGGACTACATGCACTTAAATGTTGTGCTGTGAGGTTCTAGGAGCAGCTGCATATTCCCATTGAACATTTTCATTGACGCACTCAATGTTCCTCAACACAGAAAACACTGAAGGCCCCTGGACAATTTAACAGTACTGTATGTACTATATTTATGTTATTGCCATTAGAAAAAGTCAGAACGGTGAATCAGAGCTGTAGCAAATTCCGAATGCTTTGCCACTGCGAATGGGAACAGAACGCCATGCCACAGTTGGTGAATTCATCTCACCATGACCCAGAATTTGAAAGTGAACTGATTCAAACTGCTGAATGTTTTATCAGGTTTCTAGAAAGTGCAATCTTTAGCCTCTGCTCGCTGCTAAAGCAGAATTTAAAACTCTGTGATTCTCAGCAAAAATGATCCTTGGGTGTCGAGGTATTTTGCACTGATTGTTCAACTGGGAGAGTTCCACTCCCATCTGAGCTTGGGAAGTTATTTAGCCAGTCTCCTGATAGAAAATGAACAGGACTCTTACTTTCAGTTGTGTGGATATATGAACTTTTTCCACTTTGCACCTTTATAAATTAGAAATTCTCGTATTTCATGTTCACAAAACAGAATTTGTCACAATAAAAGCATAGCCACCACGCTGACACAAAGCCTTTTGGACACGAATACAGTACAAACAACACAGTCAAATGCTTCCATGCTTTATACTGCTGTAACAAACTCTTACTGTAAAGTTTCCAACAGCTTCATAACTTTATCTTTATGCATACTAAGAAATTAATTCCTCAAAGTTTCTATTTTTCTATCCAAACAAAGTTTAAATCAGGAAGTGAACATATCAAGCCTGAGGAGGTTCTACTTCTGTTTCTGCATCTGTTTATTCACTGAAACTTCTATTTTATAAATGTACATAAAAATACTGTACAGTTATTAAATTTTGTGCTACACAACTACTTTTTTTCAGTGCTGTTTATATTGTGAACATCAGAGTTTTACTCAAGGCTTAACTTAGTAAGTCTGTTTTGTAAATGCTCATTATTATTAGTATTATTAGTAATAGTAGTAGTAGAAGTAGTTGTAGTCATGGTGGTGGTACTAACCCACCTACACACTTTTTTATACTGTGCATGGAGAGACATATACATGCTGTTACCCATCACCCCACATCTCACACACACGTAACCTCTGCAGAGACCAACCTACACAAGCACACACACACACAAGTTCCCAGCCCCAGCCCACACACACAAACTGACAGGCAAACATACTGAACACATCCCAGCACATTTACCTGTGTTTTATCTCCCTTCCATCCGGAGCCGTGGAGATGTGATGCAACCTGCTGAGCGTCTCCGCGGGAGGGAAGGAAGCAGATATTACTCAGAGAGAAAGAGAGAGAGAGAGAGACATGACTGATTCATCCTTTACCCCTCACTCTCTCTCTCACACA
Source organism: Toxotes lorentzi (assembly GCA_037833715.1). Classification (NCBI taxonomy): domain Eukaryota; kingdom Metazoa; phylum Chordata; class Actinopteri; family Toxotidae; genus Toxotes; species Toxotes lorentzi. The sequence goes on along the minus strand of JBBMJY010000017.1, from coordinate 7,892,767 downwards.
CACACACACACACACACAGAAGTGGGAGAGTTGCAGTATAGAAAGAGAGTAAGAGGAGTAAATGAGGAGAGAGAAGTTATGCAGACATTTTCGGTGTTTTTTTTTTTTTTTTACACCTCCTCCATCTGGAGAAGCTGAATAGGAACAAATGACAAAATTTCATAAAATATTTCCAGCAATATTGAAAAAACTATTTCAAGTTCAGCACAATAAATAGTGAATGAATTAGCAAATAAATAATGATGTTGGCTGGACACGATTCACCTGATGAATGGTGCAAAATCACTTCGTAACAGCTGAACAGTGGCTTTAGATGAAATTTGTAAATCAATATATATTTGTACAATTTAACCTCCTGCAAATGCACCTGCTGACCTCCTGACTGCATAGAAGATATCAGCGGCTAGTTGTATGAAAAGAAATATCGACGGACCTCTGTGTTAAAGGAGTAGCAACATTTTGGGGAAGAAATCAGCTCCCCCCGCCTTCACTCTTCATTCTACTCTGTGCTAGCACCTCTGTCCTTAACATGTGAGATGAGATTGATATTGTTGAAAATTCAGACAGGATTAAAATGACCAATGATCACTGGATTCATGACATACCAGCAGGTTAATTCAAATATCACGTCCTTCTTCCCTGAGAATTACTATCAAAAACGATCTCAACAAGAACCTTTGATGTGATTTTACTTTCATGCCAGTCATCACTTTCTAAGAAGAGGTGTTAATTTTGTTAAATAGTGGATGTCTCATTTTGGAACGAAACTCCTCATTTATCTCCAAATGTCAATTAAATTCAAATATAATCAAATATATCTCAATGAATAAAACATTGTGGGTAGCACGTTGGATGAGCTTTCACTGCTCAGAGTGTGCAGTGTTTTGGGTTTCTCTCTCTCTTTCTCATTATAAGCAGCCTTAAGCAGTATAGCAACTCTCTCTCTCTCTCTCTCTCTCTCTCTCTCTCCTTCCCCACACACACTCATGTTTGCCAAGCTCTGTGCTAGTTGTTAGTGGCCCCAAACAGTTTCACAGTACATTTAGGGTTTGATCTTCTGCTAGTGATACGATGGCACAGCATGGCCAAGCTGCCTGCTACACGCTGTATACGCAAACCACAGACGCAGACAGAAGACCACTTACAACCACCCAGAAACTCACCTCTGCGCTGACAGCAGAGGATGATAAAGAACTGCAGTTTGATATCAAATTTACGCTGAGAGTGTGTGTTATTATTATTTTCCCCGAGAAGGTGAGAGCAGTGTTACAAACAGCACATTTAACCCTTAATTTCCACAGCCTTTTGCACATATACATTTCAAGGATTTATCATACTGTTATTTTGCAATACTGTTTTGAAGGTAGGGAGACACCATGTTTTTGAGATTGCAGTTGCTATATAATGTACCTGAACTGTTATTTGACTGAGCATTCTGTCTTACCTGTTGATGCACACACTACATAGTCATATTCAATGTTACTCCAGCATTTATAAACACATTTGCATCAGCTGGAGTTTAAGATAATGTGTCTATACCATGAAATGATCATGTGACAAAAGCAAAAGTTGGATACAAGGCTGTATGTAAAATGTAAAATGCTTTAGATTTCCCAAATACAGAACTTACAGGTACAATTTTGTTGCACATTTTTGTTGTAATATAATAATATATAATAATATTATAATGTAATATGAGCATCTTACTGGACTTCACTTGTCCAAGAGCAGTAACTCCTTTGCAGATTTTTAAAGATGTTTAGAGGACATGTTACACTGTGAATGCACAAGAAAGAAATGCTCTAATGCTCTAATGTGAAGTGCAAAGTTTGAAGAAAACACCTGCAACAACCAAACAATTTTTTAAAACTGGTCTATAAAAAGTCAGCTGCATACACAAGTGCTTATGTGAAGACGACCTTATCAAACAAAAACATAGAAAGGAAATGTATCTTCACTACATTGCATTTTGATGATAGATCACTTTGACTGTAAACATGTCCACACCTTTTCTGTGAGTGGAGTAATATTCTCGTGTTCTTGGCAGTTTTACTTTATGTATTTGATTTTTCGGCCTTTGTTAGGATCGAGGTTAAAGCAGGACGATTCAAACACTTTGATTTATGGTTTGTTTGTCCAGTAGAAATGAGATATGTGTTCAGTAATTAATCTGTGCTGCTGATGCTGAAGGTCAATGTTTTCGTCCATCCACACTTCTACTTTCCACTACTGTATTTAACAGTCAAACTTCTTCCCGTTTCTTGTCTCATGTCTTTTATCAAATGAGGACACTTACGTTTTCATTTTACAGCATTATACTCACTTAAAGATTTCATAAGCCCTGGTCTGGATGTATTTAGCATCTCAGTGACAGCTTTGGGCCTGTGTGATGTTGAAGGGGTACTTCATAAAAGTACACTCTCTTTGGCAACTATTGAGACACTGCGATAAAGCACCCCTAAAGCCAAAAACTAAACACAAAGCCTCCTGCAAACCAGACAGCAGGGGTTTTAGTACCATGCTCCAATCAAGTTTTGTCGCCTATTTTTGGGGGCAGAAGGGGGAAGAGGAGGGAGGAGCGTTTGGAGTTTGGTAGGGTTGTTGGGGTCCGTCCTTACAGAATTGTCTATCAATAGGTGCAGCCAGTGTCAGTAGTCCTTCTCATCAAACCGGGGCCTGACAAAGAGACGGCGGCGCATGGGAAAGGGGCAGCAAGGTGAAACTAATGCCATGGATGTTTGATTCATCAGGGCCTCATTGTTGGCGGGCACGGCTGATTGTGAAGGTGCAGTCAAGCAAAAGGGGTGCGGAGTAATCAGTCGGATTTATGGTGCCGAGGGCCTCGGAGAGAGAGAGAGAGAGAGAGACAGAGAGAGAGAGAAAAGATAGAAGCTGTTTGCAGTTCAGCCGGAACAGGTCTGAAATACGCATACCTCATATACAGAAACTGAACCAAGATCTAATTTATTCCTACGTCCTCCTGCACTGACAACCTATTTTGTTGAAATAATAAAATAAAGTTTTTTTTAAATGAAGTTTTAAATACTTAATGATAAATCAATCACAATATCTGAATCTGAATCTGACTCTGCATGCAGACATGCATACAGTGGACACATGCATATCTACATATGATAGATAATAGTCATATGCACTTCACAACTTAAAACGACCTGCACTAACAGTATGAAATCTGTCCTGAAATGAATGAAACTCAAACTTTTATTGAATCACAGGAACAGGAACCAAAAGTACTGAAGCTTTTTTTCTGAGAATTTCTGAGAACTTATCTCAGCACATTTTGTTATTTTGATAATAACTAAGACAAAACCTAAACATATGCTGAGTTCCCTATGCAGTTATGCACCAGTAGTAGTAGCAGTTATGCATAGAGTTGGGAACTACAGCTACAGTACAGTTAAATGGCAATGGGTTACATACTGTATACTCTAGTATAGTTTTTTAATAATTTTTCTTTCAGCCTGTGTCTTTATTTACCCTCCATTTTTTCACTTTCTCCTCCTTCCCCCATCCTGTCTTTTCCTTCTCCTCTCCCATTCACTATCGTGCATCTTTTCCCCATCTCCCCTTCCTTCATGAACTACCTTCCCCTTTTTTTTCTCATCCCTCCTTTCATCCCTCCATCCACCTTTCTGATTGGTTGTCGCAGGGGGAAGACAGATGTAGGGCGAACAGCAGCTAAGCCGTTGTACTCTTAAGCCTAATGTGGAAGTTTTATATGCAAAGAGGTGAAGCAGTGAGGAGGGGAGGGAGGAGGATGGAGTTTGAACTGATTAGGATAATTCCTGCTTTTAATACAGCTGTCCCTCCAGCTTAAGGTAAACCAAATGTTGCCATCGGAGATTAGTGTACCTTGCCTTGGTTATTAGCGACCCCCCCTTCTTCCTGCTCACCCCCTCAAACACACACACACGTACGTCAGAAATGTCTCTAAAGCCGCTCTCACTGGCATTAATTTGAGAAAGAGAGAGGCGGGAAGGAGGAGAGGAGGGGGGAGGAAGAAAAGTGTTGCAACTTGATCTTCTTCTGCACCTGTTGGGAAACAGTGTGTGTGTTGGGTGGAAGATTGAGTGTGGTGCTGGTTTTGTGTCTTCTGAGCTTCCTCACAGGAATTTTAAGGACAGTCATTGTAAGTGATGACATTTTGGCTCATTCTCACTTCAGGATTCAACTTTAGGGTTGAGTTACAGAATAACTGCCATCACTTAAAGTCTTCACAAGTATAATATTTCAAGTGCCTTTATACAGATTTAAATATTTTTAAGCAAAAACTGTCTTTACAGTCTGAAAATGAGTTTTCTTTGTTAACTGTAAACTATTGACTATTAACTCTTACCCATACTTTTTAAAGTTTCACTAACTAGAAAGGAAATGAAAAAAGGAAAAGAAAGGAAACAAGGAGAGTGAAGAAAAGGAGATGGCTACAGTGCAAGGTGTCTTTAAGGAGGGAAATGCAAAAATAATAGTCTTGACCCTCCTTGTGGCAAAACCAGATTCTTGTAACATAATATAACAAAATTTCTTTTAAAAGTGACTCTTTTCAACAGATCCTAAAAATCTGATCCCCATGTAGAAATACAATGAAGAAAACAATAAGGTATTGTCACTGGGACAGAAGAAATCAGTCACTCCAAATTCCAGGAATGAAGCAAACAAAGAGCAACATTATGTGCATGTGGACACTCCTGTGAGTGTGTGTCTTTGTGTGTGTGTACCTGTGCATCTGTTCTGGCCCATCAGTCGACATGATCTTAGCCGATCCTGCCAGTTGGTTTAATACCTTCACACCCTGTGGAGAACAAAAGCACACACACACACACTTACACACAGAGTTTCTCACACTTGGCATCCCATGTCAAATATTATGTCACCCGCTCCGAGCCACGACCGTTAACGCAAACATTAGTAACTGAATACAGCAGACTTGGCTCAGGACTTTCATTTGAAATCCTTCTCAATAGTTAAGCTGCTCGGCCGAGTTCAGCTGCAGAGAATTAAACAGTTGCAGTCCAGAACCACAGTAGAGCAGGAACACAAACCACCAACACTCTGGTCCTGGACGTCAGACTTTCCCACAAGCACATAAATAATCAAACAATCCAAAACTATCTAATGGTAAAAAAAAAAAAAAAACAGAAATGGCTGATCACCAAAAAAACTTTTGGGATATCTTATGTATAATTAATCAATAATCTACTTTCTTGCAAATAGCATTAGACTAAGTCTCTTTGGATTCATTTCATGGATAGAAGAAAAAGTATTTTTCACAACAATAAACCATATTAAAAGGTACACTTCAGTTTTTCCTTTCTCAAAATGTATAACATTTGATGATTAGCAGGATAATATAGAAAGGAGCAAATTTTTTTTATACATAATAAGCTAACACCAGCTAACACTAACTTCAAGCTTCTACTATGTAGCTGAGACAATTAGCCATTCACTGACCCACTGCGATCTCCAATATGTCCGACAAAAAAGACTGTTACACAACCTGAACATCTGCAGCATTAATATCATTCATCAAATGCCAAGTTATTCTGAGACATATTACGCAATAATGATGTTTATAAAACCAAATACATTCAATAAGAACTTAGTAGTAGAAAAAATCTTCCTAGAACAGAAGCTCACCGCCACCCAAAAATCTGTTTTCTATCTAATATGGAATAAAACCCTTCAGTTACAGGAGCTGCACTCTCCCAACACACTAGGTGGGCATGAGTAACCTCTTTAAGCACTGGTAAGTAAGTATTCTAAATACTTTGTGACCTAGTTCTCACACGTGTACTGTAGCTGTCGCAGAATCAACCCTACTTTTGACAAAAAGGGAGGAGAAATCCTTTGCCTGGAGCGTTTTATGTGAACATGTGAAGATTTCCTCCCAAATGAGATATCCACTGACAAGTGAAGCCGCATCAAAAAGCACCAAATTAAAACAAATGACGAAGATTTTCCGTGGACAGTAGGTGTGTCTTAACTCTTTAGCTGACAAAATGCTTCACATGCTTTGGGCTTCAGAGAAAATGCTTCACATGCTTGATATTTTTAACTCCTGCAGGTATGAATACAAAGCAGGCTGTTGCTGAAAAGTATTAGATGAAGTAATAGATGAATTAAAAAAGCCTTCTGGTCAGTGATCAGGGAAATAAGGTGTCTCATGAATATAAAGATTAAACTGAATTTTAACATGTTAAAACTTAATTTAAATTCCAATCTAAAAGTCTTAATGTGTAATAGGAGTTTACAGGACTAAACGGCCCAAGCTAAGCACAAAATGTCAAGGAATTTGTCAAACCTGACACATGACTCGTGTGTTTTTATTGGAATATGAGGATGTCTCTTTGTAGCCAGTAGAACAACACTGTCAGATTTTCAGGAAGTCTTCACTTGACAGATAAAGGTATAAAAAAAATAAAAATAAAGTATGCTCACACACAGAGGCAGCACCCTGAATCACAAAGAAATGAACACTCAGTCAGAGGAAGCCATCAGAGGTGATAACACCGTTCATTTCTGCTTCCCTGACATGTGAAAAGATGGTTCATTGGCTAATGCTCAACAATAATACACCACTACACACACACACACTGATACACTTCCTGAAGGTCAGAGGGCTGAAGAAGAGTGAAATCATTACAGACACTGACCCACACAAACGGATGATTACCACCACGACGGCCCTGCGTGGATCGATGTGGAACAATTCACTCTATTATCAGGGTCCGGTAGTTAGACAACATGCTATGTGTTAAATCACAAGACTGCCATGTGGGGAAATACACCAGACAAATGTCAAACTTTAAATTTTGATTGTTGTTTACAGTTAAAAGTCTGCGGAGAACCTGTCTGATCATCTGCCTGCTCATGTTTCTTGCCTCTTCTGACTTATCTGTAGTATTATCACTGCTTTCCCGCATCTCATCAATTAACCTGGTGAGTATGATGATGCTACTGATGGGAACGTGAGTCAATACTATAAAAATAAGACTTTACTTGTAATTATGCAGAATTATCCTTTAAACTTCTGCAGTATGACGATACCTGTACTTGAAAGACACATGTGAGAGAGTGTTACTGACACACAGCATGGATTAAAGACACACTTAAACTGTTCACAAACACACATGAACACCCTGATGCACACAAACTGTGACCCTATTCCCTGTAATCTGGGCTGTACTTTTCCTATCTGTTGTTCTCATTACTCTTTGTTTCATCACATCCTTGTTTACATCCTAATAAGTAAATCTGACTCGACTTGAACACAGCTCCAGATGAGCTAAGAGGGAGCAGAGGCGGGATGGCTACAGGCGGGTCAGCGGGTTAATCACACTTGACTCGGAGCTCATTGCGATTGTCTGGACCACTTTAGATGTCGAGCGCAGACCTTTCAGCGGAAATTCCATTAACCTGGCGAAAAGACCATTTAAACACGGTGACTGGAGAACCGATTAGGTTCAATTTGAGATTCCCACCAAGCAGCACATGGCGCTCAGCCAGAGCGAGCACCGACAAACGGTGAAATTCAGTGCGTGTGAACTTCACCCAGGCCAGTAAGGTAACTCATCAGGAAGGCTGTGAACACACTGAGCGCTACACCAAATTACAAGGGCCTGCGTCTCTCTTCTATTTTGCTGGAAGTTGTTGTTATCATCAGTATCTTTAGCTGAAAACAAAAGGAAGAAGGGAGATGAAGAAAAAAAAAGAAGAAGACCAGGTGGAAGGCAAAGGAAAAAAAAAGGAATAAGTGAAAGGAGAAAAAAAGACATCACCTCGCGCTGCCTAACAATAACTCACACCTCCCTCCTCGCTGAGGGATGTGTGCCTATGAGTTCAAACATGATCTAAAGCTCAAAGTTTGCACCACTGCATAGCTGCTCATTGCATTATGGGTACAGAGATGAAGGTAAGCGAGGGAGACCTCATGCGTTTTCTTACACTACAATAATCGCACGTCACATAGCATCGATTTGACACGGAAAAACACCAAACAAAGGTAGGCTTGTATGCTAATACACTGGAGCCTTTTTCACCCGTACTGTACAAAACATGCTGCACTCTGACTCACTAGCTTGGTGGATGACACACAGTCCTGAATCATCCACAGAGCTGGAGGATAAAGGCTATTTTGAGCAATAAAGGGTTTTAGAAATGCAAAAAAATTCTCAGAATAATAAATAATTTCACCTTTTGTTTTAAAACTTGTTTAAATCTTCTTCATTTGGCATAAACAGTCTTTTGTTTAGTTGGCAACAGGTCAATAAGGTCACCTCAATGTGACGCACAATCTAAAACACCAAAAAAAGACAAAAACTCCTCCGCAGTGATGTGTGGCTCCATGTTCTATTCCAAAAATAAGTCCAAGAAGTACAAAGTGCAGGAAAACTTTTTTGATATCACGTCTTTACAAGTCGGCTGATGCTTCAGAGTGCGCAGGGTCCCTTGTTCATTTTGCACTGATGCTGAATGTCTAATTTAGATACTTGCTCTGGCATACTTCATCAAAAGACTGAGGGGTTATGGGGTTAAGGATCAAAATGGTCAGACATTCACAGTTTAAAAAGAAGTGACATCTGCAGTGCTCTTTTAAAATTATCACTAGTATAGAAATGTTGTGTTTCAGACACTGAAATTCCTTAATTAGGCATTTGCTGCTTCTCATTGTGACCTGGAAATACTGTATAAGCACTCTTGCAAATTGGATCTGTATAAAAGGATTTTGGGTCGTCATACTTTAAGTTTTACATGGTAAACATGACAGTTCTTCCTCTGAACTGTATTGCTGTCAGAACAGAGACGAAAACAACATTCAGATCATTATGGGGGATTGCAGCTATCAGGTCGTCTATCAGAGCCCAGCAAATCATAAAAATAATGTTTGATATTTTCAAAGATCCCTGCTTTCTAACCGATGTACAAATCAGCAACCCTGGAGCTGGTGTGGGCTGCAAATCTGAAGGACAGCTGAGGGGGAAGAGCTCGCAGACGTGTGACCTTCACCTACTGAAAGTTATGTTTCCAGAACTGTACAGAAAAAATAAAGTTGGGGAGAACTTCCAGGTGAGAGATACAAAGCATATTCATGTGTGCGAGAGGAAGAGATTGTTATATAATCTGTGCAACTTCTCTTCAAACACGTGACGCAACTTGATTTCAACATCCTTACAATTTTAAAACCCTGTGCCTTTAAAACTTTGTCACATCACATCAGGGAAACTAAGCCAGGACGAGCTCTTTGCACACCAGTTTAAACACTGTGACACATTCATTTCCAAAGAACAAACAAGTAATTGCAGAGGATGTAACACTGACAATACGTCTGGAAAACACTAGTATTGTCCCTTCAGGTGTTAAAGCTGAAAAGATTCATCATTCCAATGAAAAACATGGCTGACGGGTTAATTGTTGAAAAAAAAAAACATGACTTTACCTGAATACATTCAATTAAATGAACAATGAAAGCACCCTGTGTGACTCCCTCTCTACATAATCAAACCTAAGTGAGGGTGAGGAGGTGGGGGGTGGTGGTCTGTATGTGAGGCTCTGACAGCCTCGACAGTTGGGATGGGCGACTGCCAAGCTGCTGCTAAATATACACAGGGGTCAGTCTCTGGCAGTTCCTCAGCTTTGTCAGAGCTTCAGGTTTTCTGATAAAAGAGGTTTCTGCTCTCTGAAGTCAAGAGACAGTTGTGACAGGGGAGAGGTCGCGGGTTGGGGACCTCTGCGTATGTGTGTGTGCGAGGACCTGACCTGTCGGAGGTTGATAGGCACTCTGCAATGGAGGGGGTAGGAGTTGTCACAGAGGTCCCCAGATATTCAGCCAAAAGGACTGAGGTTGTCCGGTTCTTTCCTGCCTGGGATTTGTTGTATTATTGTGTGAATGTGTGTTACAGCTACACTATAAAAAGCATGTGCTTTTTTTTTTTTTTATCACAAAACTGTTAGAAGAAAGGACAATCAATGAATGATAATCGATTAATTTAAATGCCACAGAAATCACAGGTTTCAGATTCTTAAATCTGAGGATTTGCTGCTTTTCTCTGCCTCAAATTATTTAAAACATGTCAAAAGTGAGTTTTGAACAACAGCAAATTAGAGATTTCATTTTAAACACAGGGAACTTGTATTGGACGTTTTTCACATTTGTTTGATTAAACAATCGATCAATTTAACAGAAAAAAAAACAGCTGTCAGATTTATAAACAAAAAATAATTTGTTGGATGCAAAAGACTCACTTAAGTAATCTTGTTTGAATTATAGTTTGAACTTGGTGAACTTGGAAGCAAACAGAAATGTCTCTTCTGCTAGATTTAAATATGTATACATGGTCATTGTTATTCTTAGTTAATATGTTTTATGATACAAGATTAATACAAGCTACAATATTTCCATTAGACATTTCTAATTTTCTAATATTTCTAATTTGCTTGTAGATATCTAATGTCATAATCCAGCCCACATTTCTGATTTAACAGAGCAGCTCAGAAAGGCAACTAAAGTAAACTGAATGAATTTATAAACACAAGCATCTCATACATTAACATTTTATGGGGGGAATTTTTTGCAGTGTGCCTGTGTGTGCATGTATTTCCTTGTCTACTTGTGTGTCTGTGTGTGTATGTCTGTGTTTGTGTGAGAGAGAGAGAAAGAGTGTCTGCGTGTGTGTGTCAGCGAAGCATTGATGAACTCAGCACAATGTTGAATGGGACTGTTTTGGCAGCTGAGACAGCGGGGCCAAACCTGCGGGTCAGAGATAAACGCCCCTCGCAGCTCTGAGCTGCGGAGAGGACGTCCCATCAGAGACGGCGAGAAAGCACAGGAAAACAGCTCGCCGAGGGGGCAGCCATGGACGAGAGGTTAGACATGCGGGCTTGTGTGTGGAGGGTTGCCGGTTGAAATCCCGGAGCTGAACAGGACTCTCTTGCCTCCCTCATTAACAACCATGACGATAGATATATCTTGGACAACTGACAGCTGTTTTTTTTACGTTACACTATTTAATATTGCAAAATGAACCCCTAATGCCCTCACCCACACCATCCCTAAAGAAGAGGAGGTGATTGGCTCAGCTGCAGAACAAAAAGCCAATTAACAGATGGCATATCTGAAGTTAGAGTAATAATAAATTAATAAAATCAAACGTGAAGAGTTGCCTGCTCATACGGCATGAACATAAAAACACGTGTCTAAAAAAACCACAGGTCCTCTTGCTCTCGACTTTACAGACAGATGCAACAGATTACAAATCGTTGGAGGGAAAAAGCCAATTAAAGTCGTGTTTACTTTTAAAGGTCATCATTTTGATCTTTTTCTTCTAAGTAGGCATCATTTTATGACTCAACCCACGTTGAGAAACACCGCTCAAGACCACAGTGAACATAATGGAACTTGAACCTGTGATCCAGTCACCAGGAAGCGGCCTAATCACCGTGAGGAAATGATAAGGTCGGTGCTTGATGTTTGGAGCAGGAAGCCGGGCGGAGGTGACTGCTCCATTTAAACATGCAAACCTGCCAAGATTCAATCTACTTGTGTTTTTCCCTGCGAGTGGCCTTCTCAAGATCAGAAAAAAAGGCCTTGGAGGATCACTGAATGGAAGCTTGAAACTGCATTTGGGAAGGAAGTGAGTAAACGGCATGATGCGCAGACAAAGGTTGTTACTTCAATGTAAAAGTGGGGGCTGTGAGGCTCTGATCAAAACAACTGAGCTCAGCAAACCCTCAGAGGGTAAGCTGAGGTAAAGCAAAGAAATACGTCTTTGCGGCTTCAACTGTCACTTCGAAACCTTCCTTTTCTTTTCTGCTACGGCATCCTTGACCAAGACAGCTGCAAGGTTGCTGTTCTGTAGCTGTGCGTAACCTCTGTCCTGTCTTAAAGTGGGACACAAAGGGAAATTCTGCTTTGGCAATCAGTCAAGTGTCAGATCATTTCCAAATGTCTTGTTATAGTGGAATTTTGTAAAGACAGCAAAGTCTTTTGATGCCGTCATTGCTCATACGAGCCGTCGATGATACAGTAGTTACAAGTTGCAAAGACAACAACCAGCTTTGAATAACAAGAATCAAACTCTCATCCACCTTGCATGTGACAGGCAGAGACTCAGTTCAGGACACGAGGAAGCGCAGGAAGATGATAAAGGTGAAAAGTTCAAAACCTGCAGCTCCAACAAGTTTGTTTGTCATCCGCATGTTTCCACTGTGAACACAGACTGAGACACTGCAGTGCACTGTCTGACAGATCCCTGATAACGAATCTGAACGAAAAGGCAGTTTCACTTTTGTAAAAACAATTCAGAAGCAGCAGCACAGTCCTAGCTCGGATTCGGACCTCAGAATTTCCACCGACATCTCACATTGTCAAGTAATTGACATAATCATCATTCATCCAATTCTCCTGTGCCAGGAAATACGACAGGAAAATGGCCACAAAAATGCAACAAGCACAGATGAGTCTGACAATAATACTGATGCAAATTAACCCCAAGTCAAACACAAACCAGATGACAAGAAGACTGAATATTTAAATGAAAACTAATAGGTGATAATCATCTCAGCAGAGCCCTAAAAATCACAGAAAATACAGTAAAAGAAATGAAGAAAAACTTGTGTAAGCAGCAGCACGTTCAGAGCTGTGTAGCACAAGACAGGAGTTTAACAGGGCTGCTCCGAGGCACAAACAAATGTGAGCGTGTAGCAGGACGCTGCTGAAAAACTGCATACCTGCACAGCAAATCTGTCCTCTGTAAATAACAGTTAGAAAAAGCCAAACCCAGTGTGCAGCAAATAAAGAACCACAAACATGTTGGGAGGAATAATCTGACTGCCACGGAGGCTGCATTACACCTTTCATCTCAACGTTAGAGAGAGTGGATTTGGCTTTCCATCACGAGGACAACACAAACTAACGTGGCGAGAATGGAGCGAGGGTTTGATCTTCCCCACGGAGAGAGGCTGCATCCGAGCAGTTAGCAAAATGAATTGAATCAGCGGGATTAACGGCACCTGTAAAGACCTGTCAGGTAGATTTACAGGCCCCGCTGATAAGCCGGCGGTGAGGGATAAATACGCCCGATGTCCCGTCGGCTGCCAGCCAGTCAAAGGAAACCGTCCACCCCTCCCACCCCCTCTCTCCTGGTTTCTCTTTCGTTTTCCCCCGGAGCAGCAGACACCTCCACCTTTGATAAGGTAATAACATCAGTCTTGACTCCGGCTGCAGAGGTGAAAGCTGACTGCAGGATGGTGGAGACACGCTTTCAGGGTGATGAATGCAGTCAAAAACAGGCCAACTGTGTGTGTTGATGCCTGTTTGGATATCAAAGGTGAACACACCCGCACTGTCAGGTGCAAACCTTGTGTTATGGAAATGACAGCATTTCAGACACCTAAAAAAAAAACTTGTTGCAACATAAAATTCTGAATTTCTTAGTTTCTCCAGTGGTGTTTTTAGAAGGTTTCTAAAACATTTGTAAACCCACCACGGAGCATGCAGTCATTGTTATTTTGCTAAAACATGAAAAACTGTGAAAACAGGAGATACGGTCCAGGCTGTAGCTTCTATTGAAGACAAAAGGTCATGTCCTCAGTAATGTTTCTGGGCAATTGTTCAGGACGAGCTACAGCCTTCAATAGCACACATTTTACAAATGGTGTTTTTTTCAGAGTGGTATTTTAATATTTGAACGCTTTTGGGCACAAACTAAACAAGAAGAAAATAAATGTGGGCTTTTTGTTTTTACAGAAAATTTAGTTGAAGGCTGGTCAAACTTTTGTTAAGATTTAATACCTAAATAGGATTTTTAGTGCCTGTACTGTACTGTTTTTGTGTTCATACAGGGGGACAAGCACAAAAGACCAGGAAGGGAATAGGGAACATTTAAATGCTTAACCAAAACTGGTTCTGGTTCTGGACTACAGCAAATACTTTAAATCATTTTTATCAAATTCATGTTCAGCAGGTGAAAAAGACTTGGGACATTCAGAAGAGTAATGTGGAACAAAAGGGTCTGGATGAGTTTCATTGACATTTGGGCAAAACTCTCCTGATCTTGAAAATTATAGAACTGCTCTACCCTCCAAACAAAAACCAAAATCAGAAAGTCATTCTCCTCTGGATGTACTACATTCAGCTGTTAAGACCAGACCCACCTCTGCGTAAAATATGAAACATTGAGCTGCATGTTTCTGAAGCGCATGACATTAAGAAGTGACTTTAACTTTTCATAGACAAACACCAGCTCTGTCAAAAGACAACTCCCGCTGTAACAGTCACTCTGAGGTCATGTGAATCAGTGACATGCTGCAGAGAAAACTTTGCACCGTGGAACTCAGGGGTGTTTCTCTTTCCAGCTCGCTATCCTCTCTTCACTGTACACACATTAGAGACTTGCGGCAGTCGAAATGCAGGCGAAAGAAAATGGGACTTAAACTTACATATTCTTTTATATCTATATTTGTACTTTTTCTTCATTAGATTTCTGTGGTTTTATTGTTGGTGCACTGCACCAACCTGTAGCGAAGGTGCTACAAAATAAAGTTTGATTCAAATGATGTCAGACAGAGAAAGTGGAAATCTTACCAAATGTTTTCAGTGTCATATGAGTATAGATTTATGATGAAGAGGTGGATGAAATGCCCTCAGAGAGAAAGAGAGACTGGACACAGTCATATGATACACATAAGTAGACGTATTATCTACTCTGATTAGCAGCGAGGACTGGGCTACAGCAGCATGTTTCTGAGCTCACTTCACATGTGCAGGAGAATATCCTCCCAGAGCTAACATCAAACCTTCACCTCCTCTCACAGCTGGACCTGTTCTTGTGTGGCCCGACCTCGGTGCCTTCACCTCACAGAGCGTAATTCTTCACAACAACTCGAGAGATACGACTCGATGAAAACTTATTAAGGTTGGTTTATGCATCAAGGGTAGAAGCTCACCTCGGAGTCGCCTTTAATTGAAAACATCAGTTCACTACATTTACAAGACGACTGTAAAAAGCTCCCCTGGCTGTGACTTAACGCAGCGCAGGAGGATAGCATATCCTGCCTGTTTGTTTAAGTATGTGAAAGCACTTATGATGGTCAGTTACCGAGTCCACTTACTCCATCTGATTTATGTCTGCTGTGCAGTGAAGCTTCCTGCAGGAGGGATTGAGATGCGACAAGCTGCATCCATCCAGGGCGACCCGGGACGGAGTCCAGTGTCGGCATGTAGGCCACGTCCCTGGTGAACATGTTCTCATGGTGAGGTAATCCATGATGTCACCGCTGTGAGCTGCAGGTGGAGAAAGGACAGGGGACCAAAAAGAGCATGAGTCTGACTGGGTTTTTCTTTTCTTTTTTTTCTTTTTTTTTTTGCACATGTTTGCTCTCAAACCAAAGCATAGAGAGCTGGCTCACAACAGCAACTCTTTAAAAAAACATTTTATTGCCGTCAGGTTTGCTGTGTGACTGAAGGTTTACATGGTTGTTGGGCGTCTTTTCCGGTTGGACAAATCCCAACATCATCGCTGTCGGCCAAGTTGTTTTGTTTTTCCTTGGAATTTTAAAGTGAAGGTGATGTCTCACAAGTTTCTGATTTATTTCCACTTTATTGATGGAGACAGGTAATTTAGTCCATTGAAACTTTGGAAATGGTGTTTATATTAGGTGTTCGAATAAGATACAACATATGTCCAAAAGTATGTGGACTTTTGAAAGCAAGCAATATTTAAGTTAACAGGGTTCTTACATTTGTGTGGCAACATGTACAAATTCAGCTCCATAAAGAAATGGTTTTCCCAGCTTAGTGTGGAAGAACCTGACTGGTCTGCATGGAGCCCTGAGCTCAACCCCATCTGATATCTTTGGGATGAGCTGGAACACAGCAAGCCTGGCCTTTATGGCCAATATCAGTGGCAGTATGAGAGTTCAATACTCAGTGTTCAATTTGGCCTGTGTAATGTACATTTTTAAAGAGACTGACAACCACAAAAAGACAAAACATCTCCTTGAGATATATATATATATATATATATATATATATATATATATATATATATCTTTTTTTTTTTTTCCGTGCAAATCCACAGAACGAATTTCCTCA
>JBBMJY010000017.1:7856599-7869949 GCA_037833715.1 Toxotes lorentzi | reverse complement strand
CCCCCCCCCCCCCCCCCCCCCCCCCCCCCCCCCCCCCCCCCCCCCCCCCCCATACCACACACACACAGCCAGAACACTACATGTTGGCTGCAGGTTCATCCAAACACGGAATGACAGGTTATACATATATATTTTATTTTACATTTCAGACGTTCACTCAAAGTTTTCATGTGTGAGTGATGAAAGCAGCACGAGGATGAATATTAACACTCTGACTGTCAACATAAGAGGAAACAGAGAAGCTTCTAGCAGGAGGTATTCCTAAAACGTCTCACTTAGTTTCAACTTATTTTTTATGGTGTCTAAAAATAAGAACAAAGAAAGGGACTTTAGTGCTTTCTGTTCTGGGTTGAAAACACTTTTTCCTAATTATTTTCATCATGATGAATCTATTTTAATCATTATAGAGATTAAAAAGATTTTTTAAAAATGCACTTAATGTAACCAAATGGAAAGTAAAGAACTTTTTCTTGTTTTTGATCACGATTTTTAGTCAAAATAGTAAAAAAAATAATTTCCAAATTGTCAAAAACATACATATATATAAAAAAAACATTAACTTTATGTATAATGTGTGGTCAGTTGTCTGCACCATGCAGGAGGCACAAAAACCCCACCGTGACAAAGCTCTGTTCCTGCAGCACATTTGCTGTGAAGGTAAACAGCTGAGCCGGCAGCACATAAACCTGCACCTGTTGGTGATTAACCTTTTCAGCTAAGGTGGGAAGAGCAGCACGCTACTCCTGCGCGAGGAGGAATGCAGCGCCAGGACATCGGAGACAGAACCCCAGATTCTTAACCAATGAGAGCTATAGGAGAGGAAATACCCATGAGACTCCTGGGGACATTTCACCTGGCACCTGTTGAGCAACTGGAGGACTTGCCAGAGTCCTGCTGCTGGTTAGAGCTGCGAGTGTGGCTGTCAGTCATTGTTATTATGGGTAAATCTGGTGTGAATCATCATCATATGGGTCTCCAGAGGTTTATATTTCCCTTCTTTCTTATAGACACAGTTTTACTCCACCTGCTAAACATGAAAGTAGCACAAAGGACAGTCGGGAATTTGAGGTCCAAATCTGAAAAGAGTGACACCTACTCTGAGAAACATACTGATAAAACTTCAAGGAAAATTCTGGTTTATCAAAACTTGGATCTTAGTTTCCGAGTTTGCTTTTTTTCCATCAGTTATAAAGACACTGCACTCAGCAAAGTAAGATCTGCGAACACTGAGATACTGTAGTCAGGGAGTACGAACAATGAGACAGTCAGACAGGTTGTTAAACAGCAAACACTTTAACAAGACTGAAACGTGTGTGGTAATCCCTCGTTAAACTGTGTGAGCACAACAGTAGGTCAAAGCTGAATCAAGACAACTGTGATGGATGACGGACAGTTTGGGTCATAGTTTTACTGTTCGCTTGGTTTTCTTACACAGCCTGTCTGCTCATCTGACCTCTCGTGTCTCTGCTGCACTTCTTCACAGCATTTCCTGATGTTAGCAATTAACTCGAGTATGATATCACTTTATAACAACTAATAACAACAATGGACCAAATTACAAAAAAAGTTGTACAAAACCAGTCTCAAGATAAAGCATTTGTTGTTAATATGTATAACCGTATTTTGGAAATCAACTCAAACAATGTGGCATTATCAATTCAAAACAGGCAGCGTCTCTCCTGGTAGACAAGTGAGGGGAAATGTGTGTGTGAGGCAGGAGCCATCTTGTCATGTGCTTGGAAAGAAGAGTTAACATGTGTGTGTGTGTGTGTGTATGTGTGTGTGTGTGTGTGTGTTGAGACGTTTGGGGGTCAGGTCTGTGTCTCTGTCTGGACAGATTTGACACTCGTTTTCATCTCGTATTCCAAACAGCATGCCATCGTACGGACATCACATGTGACAATAGATTTTTTTTGCCCTTATTTCCACACTGTGCTCCTCCACATCCGGTGTAGTCCACCTGAATGTGTGTGTTACATATGACCTGAGTCGTATTTTGCACAACAATAAAACCAGGTCTACACCAGGTCTAAAAAAATCGTTGACAGTTGCAAAAAAATCTCCCATTGCTCCCCGGGAAGTGGAGCAGGAATAAAGGCGACAATTTATCAGTGTACACAATTGATTTAAAACCCATAACTATGGCAGGAAATGCAAAGAAATCTGAGGGGAACTCCATCCATCAAGATCAGCAAGTACTATTCAGCCCATGAAAACAGTTGTTAGCTCATGACTTCTGTGAAGGAGTCTGAGAAAATAACCCTGATGGCATCACTATGATGTAGTCCTCTTGGGCTTTGGGATTACAGGTATTCAACAAAAAGATTGAATTACAGACTAGAGAGTCTGAAAGAGAATGTGTATGCCAGGCAGGGAGGGTCTAACTAAAAGATACTGTTGAGCTGCGTTAAGGAAAATGTAACATCCAAGATTTTTGGAGACTGACCCATGTGAGGGATTAAAAGTAAGGACTTCTCTGGCTCTGACTGAAACCTATGCATTTCAAAAGGGACATATCAGTATTTCTGTTTGTCTGAGCTGGCTGTGTTCACATGCGCAAAATAATGCAATTTGTGCTGATGTTTTGATAAAGTTATGCTGTGGTAACATTTGAGAATAATTTCATATTTTTTTTAGGTGACAACAATGACATTCAAACCCATATAAAACAGAATAACGGCACCATGATGGCTAAAAAAAAGTCTCAGACATCTAAAAAGAGAACTATGATGTGGTCTGTTAGATGTTAGTACAGTGCAAGTACAGGAAACAACTCAAGGGATTGTGGGTAGAAGGAGACAGAAGCAGCTCTGCCTACTTGGAAAGCTGAGGAGAACAAAGTCTCTAACCTACATGGCTTTTATTTACAATCTGCGGTCGGCTTGTTATTGGGCAGTGTGAAACTAAACTCAAATTAAATTTTCCACTCTGGTTTGGCCCAAAGAAAACAAACTGTAGGTGTGATTGTAGCTTTACTTAAGATAAGAACAAAATGCAACTGAAATAATCCAAGTTTTTCATGGGTCATTTCCTTAATCATGTTACTGTTGTATTGCTTGTGTGCCTTAAAATGTGGTCAGATTGGACTGTGTTGTAAACATGGGAAAATTCCTCAGTCTGGATATGAAGCCCACCTAAAACTTTAAAGATCTTAATCTAAACCAGTTTGGTGCGAAAGAGAAGAACTAGATATCGACAAAAAAGGCAAAAACAAGTGTTATCGTGAACGATATACAGACAGAGGCCTTCTGCTGGGTGTAAAAAAGAAAGCGAATACAAAAGAAAAAAGAAAAATGAAAAGCAAATGTGTGAAGTGAGACACACACACACACACACACAGCATAACAGAGAAAATGCAATTTCCCAGAGTGGTATACTTTATAAAGCCCGCGTCAGTAGAGCTCTTTTTACAGTGTTTGCAGCAATTCCTTGAAAAACATCCAAACACTGTGAAAGATATCAGGCCTTTTTTCCCATGGTGCATACAGTATATCATAGCACAGAACAACAAAAAAACCCCATTAATGTCTGGGTAAATAAAAGACCACGTCTAAGTTTTTGTGTCTTATTTATGCTGAGCTACTTGCTGAAAACAGAGGCGATATATTTTACGAAGCCACATACAATATAAAGCAGAACAAAGGTCACTGTCATCTGTCTTTGGAATCTAACACATTACGGTGAAAGATCTTTTCATTCGAACGTGAATGGATGACTCAGGCGGCAAAGGTCCCGACTGTAAATACATCCGGATGTGGACAACAAAAGGAAACACACTTAAAGTCCGGGCTCATTTGAAGAGGTAATGAGAGACAGGACAGTGACAGCCAGTAGGGAGGGAGACAGCACAGACCAGCTGGCCACACACAGGGAACAGTGTCTTCCTACACAGGTACAGTTCTCTGGCATTAAACAATGAGCTGAGGCAAAGTGATATGAATGTTACGGAACCTCTACAACATGATAGGTGACTTAAGCATAAATCAAACATGTGCTAAAACTATAATACAATAAACTGATTTACACCTAGAAAATGGCACAAATACAAAACAATCTCAAGCTTTTTAAATCTGATATCAATGTGAACTGAACATTCTTTGCTTTTGGACAATTGATTAAACAAAATATGGGCTCCGGGAACTCATGATGATCTCTTATAAACTCAGCAGAGGTCTGCCACAGATAAAATCTCAGATCCGATCATTCTTTGTGTAAGAATGATCAAAATGCACAAAATACAAGGGAATCTGGACTGTATTAGCTTCTATAGCTTATACTTTGCATGTTTTGCAGCAGAGAAAAATAACTGAAAGTGAGATCATTGTAAACAACTCCAGAAAACCTCATAAAATCTCTCTCTGTTTTTATGAAGGCATGGAGAAGATAAAAGCAGAGCTCTTGTTTCCCCATCAAGGCTCATTTTGTGTTACGTATAATCAACTACTGTTTGCATGATCCGCTCTACATGTGAGGCCCCCACTGCGCCAGGATGCACTTATCTAACCGTGTTTCTGCTCCAGTGTCAACACAACAAATTCCTGTACAACAAAAACGGCAGCGGTCCACACTGTACTTGAAACTAAGAGAGGAGGACTGGAGAGGGAGGGAAGGGGAGTGCTGACGCCCGGGTTGCTGGCTGGGCATGGCAGTCCATTTAGCGGCCCATGCAAAGTGTTTACAATAAGTCTGTCTGTGGCTTCATTGTCTCATAAATGAGGACAGCGAATCACCTGGCGAGGGGGAAAAAGGTCCCGAGGTGGAAAGGCTTTTGTTTGCTGGATTGCGAACCTTTCCCCGTTGCCTTCCCAGGGAAGAGAGGTATTTTTTCTTCTTTTTTGTTGTTAAACCCACAGTCATTAGTCGGCTACAGTGGGGGGAGACGAAGAAGAGGGAGGAGGAAAAAAAAAAACGTGAGGCCCTTTGCGGGACCTGAACCTTTTCAAATGCGAGCGCGCCTTTTGTTTTTGCAACCCTGTCAAGAACGGTCACCTAATTAGACCTGATATCTTTGGCCAAAGAGAACCCGTTTGTTAATGGCTCTTTACGGAATTTTCTTAATGAGTTTAGATGGCCATTGTGTGGCAGGGAGCTCCTCTAAGACAAGAGCATTTTCCAGCAAACACACACACACGAGTGGACACACACACACACACACACACAAAACAAAAAAAAAAAAAGAAGTGAAATGAGGGCGAAGATTGAGCAAAGGGAGAAGTGAGCTGACATGACTGTGGGCTAAATAGGCAAGGTGTAGCGCGAGCTGCGAGCATTATGGATGGAATCAAGGCATGGTCATTAAGGCGGAACAAAAGCGAGTGAGAGCGTACCCAGGGGCCTGGTTCCTATTTGGCTGCATTGTGTCAGGCCTTGACGGCGTTGGACATTTTCAGACACAAGCAGCACACAACACCTTGATCACATCTAGTCACTGACACCGTTTTCTTCAGCAAACTCCAGCGGCTTCTTTTGGGAGGGGGGGTGGGGGGCTTTCTTTTTTTTCATTCTTTTTTTTTTGTCTTATACCCTCTCCTCTAACACCCAACCTCAACACCAACCCCCTCGTACTCTTTTTTTTTGTTCATGTCTCAAGGCTTTCCCTTTCTTCTCTGCTCTATGGAGAGGGAACAAGCTTGTTAGCTGGCATGGATATTTTGACTGGAGATATACTTTGGCCACTTGCCTATGGAAACAGTGTCAAAGCACAACCTGGCTTAATTGTCACATCGGCAGTCCTGGGAGAGGTCTTTGGTGAGGTCCAGGCCTAATAAATATCAAAAGCTCCTCTCATCTCTCTCTGCTCTTTCTCTTCTCACCCCCCTCACACACACATCCACTCCCCTTCTTTTTTGCCAGTGAGGGAAAACTTGTAAATTAATCTTAGTGTCAAAACAAGACTTTCTCTTCTTGCCTCAGAATCTCTAGTTATTTTTCTGTTTTTGTCCCAGAAGTTTTCATCAAAGGGTAGCGCTGTCTGAGACTTAGTGTAAGACCATCCGTGCAATTTATAGATTTGATGTTTATAGAGGCTTGCAGTTCCTCAGTTGATTTAATGAGAGTCTAAAGCTTCAGCAAAATACACAGCAGCAAAAAGAGAAAAAAAATATATCAACAACAAACAGAGGCTGTTCAGGAGTCGAACATTTACAGCAGTTGGGAAAGTGGGAGGGGAATGACATTCGGGGAATTCCAATTTGATGAAACTCGAGGTTTTTCCAAATGGGTCACTACACTGTTACACAGCGATACGGTGGCACGAAGTATCCATTCTTGATGATACACAAGATGCGCAGAGTAGCATTCCAGCTAACACTGTGCACATTCAAAGAACGTTTTCTGAGCTTATATTTAGCAAAACATCTGATGTAACTTCTCCCATTTGCTCTGAAGCTGAAACTGATGTTACTGATATACATTTTATAGCAGCAGAATACGACAAATATATCAAATCTAATAGATCACAAGTAAGTGAGTGCTAGTTGTAAAGTTCTAGTTTCTGGGATGTGTTTGCCCATTACAACCATGGAGATACCCTTCAAACATGACCTTTGACCCCCAGCTGCACTGATGAAGCTATTCACTGACCAATGGATCAGACTTAGTTATAATGGGCAGCTTTAAGTGTGAATGTCTAAATGTGAGCGTGTGATGACGGGCTTCCAATGAACAAGAGCACTACTCTCAGAGGTGAAAGTTCCTGAAACAAATAAAGGTAACAAATAAAGATTTAGTCCAGCATGAAGGAAAAGTGAAAACCATCCGACTGACAGAAGATAAACCATCGGTCCACATTCAGCCTGCAGATGGGCTGTACATTCAGGCAATATGACTGCGTAATGGTTGGCCATAAAACGCCTTTCCATCATTGTCACATTCGTGATGGATGATGTCATATGTGTCAGAGATACATAGGGGCTTTATTTGCAATGATTAATAAACCATAGCTTCATATCTACACTAAATCATATAAGTGTCAGTCCGCCTTAAAGAGCTGCTAACCCTAAAAGAATTCAGAGTTTCAGAGGCTTTTCCACCCAAAGGAATAATATCCCCGGGGAAATATTATACACTTCTATTTTTGGTATGAAAACAGTGCAGTGCTTAAGATGTCTGCTCTGTATATTTGAACCAAATGAGCTATTGACAGTTTTAAAGGTGTACTAGCATAATGTGTTCCGAGCATTCTTTTTGTTTCTATATATGTTGTCAGAATGTCTTTGCCCAGCTGCCTCCAAGACAAATTCTTTGCACTGATGCTACATGGTGCATTGAATGAGTGTGGGTCTGATTATAAGGGGACAATTCACCCAGTTTTTTGTAAACACACAGCTTCAGGGTCAAAGTGTCTCGTTCAGCCACGACAGATGCACTCAGTCTCTGCCACCTCGTAAAAAAAAAAAACAAAAGGGGAAATTTAGGCTTTTATCTTTCCTCGTCCATTTTAATAAGCACACCTTGTGACAGCTTAGGTTTCCCCAGCATCTTACGTGATACACAACTGAGGCGGAGACTTCGAATTAAAGAGGGAGGGAGAAATGAAGAGTGACATGGTGGGAGGTGATGAGAGATAAAATGTGCAAATGAAAGAAAAACATTGCTGGTAAGGTTTACAATAGCTTTAGATCTGCATGGCCTTTTTTTTTATAGCCCCACTCTTGTCTGTGCCCTTGCCTTTGTTAACTGAGTTAGGCCTGTTACATTAGCCGCTGGAATGCTTTATGTACTTGTACCAATTCAATTATTTGTTTCTGCGACTGAGCCGCGGCAGGAAGCGAGGAGAGAGGCACTCACATAAATTCTAGCTGTTAATTTCCAAGTAATGCAGTGGCCGTGATCATTTAAGACAAGACAATTGATACCACTGTCAGGAAAGAGACATCTCTGAAGGATGCTTTTTTTTTTGTTGTTTTTTTTCTGCTCTCTCCTTGTAGAACATCTCGGTTCAGATGAACGTCCCGGAAGCCCTTTGATTAATGTAATACAATAAGAGAAATGGGAGGCTAAAATGCCCGTGCACGTCTCCTATCTGAATATTTGACTCAACAAATGAAATTCTCTCTGTCTGTCTCCTCCTGCCCCCCTGTCGAGGACCTCTCAATCGTTTTCTTTGTCATCAATCAATAGACATGACAGTGACAAACACTCTTGAGGTCCCAGTCTTCCTCTTTTTTCTTGCTTTATTGCTTTATGGCTCCTCATTGTCAGGCTTGCCGACACATGTATTTCCATGTCATCTTTTGGAGGTGTCAAAAAGATGACATGGAAATACATGGAAAGTGGGAAATGCAGGGGAGGGAGGAGGGAGGGGGTTGTCATGTGCAGGAAGCAATGCCAGTTCATTTGTGTCAGTCTGGGATGGAGACGGTGGTCGTAAATTCATACGTTAACATACATGGAGCCGCAGGTCACTCAGCTCTGCAACATAAAAATTTAGATGAAGTGAACCTTCTCAGCTCATACAGACAGCTTTTTAAAATTTACGCCCTGTAGATCAGAATCGCTTCATTTACTAAGCACAATAAATAGACAGGGATTAGTCTTGCAGGTGCTGGTGCAGAGCCATGCTGACGGCTTCCAGTGCACTGGTTATGGAGGCTTGTGCTGGGATCTTTCCACTGAAGGTGCAACCTGAAAGTGCTTTTAAGTGAATTATTGTAATGAAAGTTACAAAAATGTGTTCAATTTCGCCTTAAATGTGATCCTGCATCACCATATTAACCTGTTACAAGGCCCAAGGGCAAAATTGATCTGCTTTACGCAGGAATTCTCTCCCAAGTCGAGGCAATAAATACACCTCTTCAGTGCTTTAGGATCTTACATAAAAAGCAAGGCAAAAAGAACGTTCAGACTGTCGTGGGACAGCAAGACTAGAACCTAAAAATGACAAACTTCAATAAAATTGACACATTTTGACTTAAAACATGAGGAAGTGACAGCAGGACAACAGGACCTCACCTCCACTGTGAGACAACCCACAAGAGCTTATATCATGTCACATGCCTCTAAAACCACCGCCTTGCTCAGAGGGTATAATGTGTCTGAGAAATTATTCACCACAGCTGGTTATCACTACAAACAAGTGGTCTTCGTCCTGAACCTTAACTAGAAATACAGCTACAGAGGAGCTGAGGTGACACTGAACTGAAACCTGAGGGCAACAAGAAAAAACATTCTTGACATCAGGGAATATTTTCTGGCACACAATTGATTTTGAGACGATGATATGAAGCACATTTGGATGTGAAAGCATCATGTCACACATTATGGGTTCACAAGCCTCTTTCATCTTGGTCAATGTAGAACCTCCAGGCTATGCACAGTAAGGCAGAGCTCTGGCGCTCTGGACTCAAAGGAGCTGTTCTTGCCTAAAACCTTGATTTGACTGTCCTTGATCAGAGTGATATGAATAAAATGTACTTAAATCAAGTGGCGCTTGCCTTTAATGCTAAAAACGACAAGTTTATCTCTAAAGAGGTCTCTGGTGTGAGGAAGACAGGAAATCAGGCCTAAGATACCACAGCCTGTCCAGGAATCCTTCCGTCATGAAGGTTGTAAGGCTGATTATTTTGTTCTGTTTTAGAGGTGTACATTCATTTGACTGCACACACAGTGAACCTGTCATCACTTTTATGGAAAACAAAGTTTGAGCTTTTGACACCTGACTGCTCTTCAAACATGTTCCGTTAATGATTACACGTCACCTGTTAGCAACCAGGACAAAGTCAAGCATCAGTTACTTTTTTCAACGTGAGGCCAGGTGCAACTCACCTGTTAATAAAACAAAATCGTATAAAGGTTGGAAGAGATGTCTCTTTCGTGCTGGGGAAAGTTAATTATTGTGTATTTTCTTTGTGAAACAGCTCAGGTTCATCTGTTAAATTGTGCCCTGTTTCCACAGACGGAGGTTCAGGGTTCAACCGGCTGATTAATCAGACCACCTCGACAGGTTCATCATTCTGAGCAACAAAAACAGGAACAGACAATCACACCTTTTCACCGTTGGAATGATCAGGAAATCAGTGGTTTTAGGGAGGAATGATACGGATATTTTTAGGCTGTTACACTTTGTGTATAAAGCATTAAGATCACAATGTAAATAAAAGCCTATTAATTGGCTAAAGACTAATGTCTGTCAGTGAAACTATGTCATTAAAACAATGCTGGCTGCTGAAATTTCCCTTCTGAAACTCTATCAGCGGACAGTGAAACCACAACAGATGTGTGGCTGAGCCAAGGTGCAACCGAAACCGACGGGGGTAGGGATTCTGGACGGAGATGTGTGGATATACTTTGGATTTCGCCTGTTAAATACAACGATGCATTATCTTAGACATACCTTAAACACATGCTAAATATTAACATTATTTAATAATATGTAGAGTTAATGTGCTTGAGTTAAAAATAATTTACCCTAGATGCATCCTGCTGCTCCTGTATTATGTGTATCACTAATGTATATGCTGTGTATTTGTCGTGCTTGTGGATTAAAGTAATTCTAATTCTCACCAAAACAAAAAACAGAAATCATATTTTGCTGCATTTGCTCACCATCAATTAAATGAAAAAAAGACATCCTGATACACTCCTTCACCATCCCCGACACCTTTGCTTAATCCACTTACAATATTTGAGCTGCTTCGCAAACAAATTGATATCATCAATTGTGATGTTGGCAAATACCACAGCCAATCTGCTCATGAATGTTTATCTCCTCTAACACTCACCCACCTGCTAAGAGGTGCCACGCTTTAATGAAATTGTTTGGACTACCGGCGCCCGTTGCTAAGAAACTGTGTGTCTCCTGGTTTTTTGCCTGCAGATTTCTGTCATCAAATAATGATTAGAGATGAGCACACCTCAAGGTGCTCAAGCCAGTGAAGGGTGTATTCAGAGCTAGATTGGCAAACCGCTCCAGGGCGAGAGGAGACACTGAAAAATGAGCCTTTGTATGTAAAGCCTTTGCTGGCATCGACTCCAGTTGTGGCCCTTTCAAAAGAAACACCGATGGCTTCGCAACTTAATGCGATTGGAGACGCATCAGCGTTTACGTTTTGAAGGCAGGATGACCAGGAATTCGGCAGTCTGTGGAATTACACGGCAAAGTATTCTCCTCCTCTGTACCTCTGACAAGGTGTCGGTATAAACCTGTTTTCACAACAACAACACCTCTTCCCACCGATTAAGGACTGTCACAGTCAACTTTCGATGTTGCTCCTTTCATCCCTGTTTGATGTCTGATTTCTTCTCCTTTCATATTTTTCAAACTACACATCAGCACACAGACGCTGTCAGACATAGGTGACATGAAAAGAGTCTAAGATCAGGTGTTTCATGAATATGTTTACACGTAGCAGCCTTTCACTGAGAAATTATTCCTCACTTTGCTGCTGAAAAGAGGTTTTTTTGCAAACTACATCTGGCGGGACTTGATTTGTGCTACTTCACGCTAAAAACACAGACAGTTTGTGTTTCGGGAGTCTGGATGTTTTCAGAGCTCAGTGCTTCTGTCTTTTACCTTTATGTAGAGAAGATTCTGGCTTTGTATTGATACATATCCACACGTTTCACTGTGGGAGCTCTCAGGTACGACCCGGCTACAATCCAAAAACATCTGAGAGAGGAGTGTGTCCATTTCCTCTGTTGAAAAACCTGCTCACAGGAGAGAATAAACTGAACAGTTTGTTACAAACACTTTTTATTTGATTTTGATTCCCCTTTTTAAACTGATCTCTAATATTTAGAATATTTTATTTATTTATGCTATATATAGTTTTTCTGTTGTTTTTTTTTTGTTTTTTTTAATTTAGGAATTTTTAAAGTTTGGTTATTTCTCAGTGTTTATTTGAAATTTTACAAAAAGGTACAAAGTAGAGTTTGTACCTTTACACATAGTTGTAATCTCTACACACTTAAGTTTTCCTATTTCAAAAAGATGAGCAGTTTTTAAAAGAAACATGCTGTGTGCACTTTACTGAAGTCAGGACTTCTGGGTACACTGGGTAAGTTCTCAAAATTTAAACGACCCTCCTCGGTTCTTTTGTGTGATGTTCAGCTTCAAGATCCACTTTGCCAAATGTATCCCTCCCCCTCTGGAGATCTGAACTGGCAGGAAATCAAAAACACACTCCTCTACCCACCACAGTGCCACTGCCCCCTCCTGCACTCTCTTTACCCCCACTTGCTGACTGTAGGTGAGCATCTGGACAATGGCATACGGTTACTAGAGTCTCTCCACAGGCCCTCTGCATGGTATTCAATCAGGTTGAGGCAGGAGGGCCTCTAGATTGTATAGATCCAGAGGGCTGATCCATAGGGGTGCTTAGCCTGTGCAACTTCACTCCCTTAAAACCGCCTCTTTTTAAGGTAGTGCTATTGGCCCATTCACCACATGTTTAGATCAATTGTATCCCTGTTAATGGAAAATAATTGAAGTTTTTCCGAACCTGCTGCTGCACGGCTTTGTACAAAGAGATGACCTGTGAAGGATGTTTTTAATTCAAATCCCCGCGCTAACAGGGGGAGCAGGGCCTAAATTGACATCTCTGTTCTCTGACGAGTAAAGATGTTTTTTTTTTTTTCTCTTTCAGTGAGGCTAGGAGGCATCCTTGTGATAATTACTAATGCTGAGGAACAGAGAGAGAAAGAAAGCTTTCTATAGAAGCTCTCTATAGAAAAAAAGCGTGGCAGTGAAATGCAGACACATCAAGAGTCACGCCAAAATGATTCCCCTTCCACACATTAATGGCCATATCAATTGAATAGCATCTAAAGTGCTTTGAAAGGAGGTCTGTCTGAGACGCACACACACACATACACAGCTCATACATACAGTCAGCACATCTTGTGATCTCCATCTCTAATGTAAACTTGGTGAGTGTGGAGGGGGGGTAAAGATGTTAACTGTGAAAAATAAATGTCATCATTGGCCTCTCCTTCAAGATGGTTCCCTCAGATAAAAATTCTATGGTCGAACTCTGCAACTCGAATCAATCAGCGCAATTAGGGCCTGCGGGCCATTACACTGTGCACACATCTTCCCATTCGTTACACTGAATGCTCTCTACTCTCATTGTGCACGCCGAGGCGTTTGTGAGGAGACTCAATAGAGAGAGCAGAAGTGGAGTCTTACGAGACTCGTTGTGATCAGGGTAAATATAGCTCAATGTAAATGAACACGTTAATTTAAAGAGGTTCTCAACGTGGAGGCTAGGAACCTCCACCCAGATCAGAACATGAGGCCGGGGGGGGGGGGGGGGGGGGGGTCCTTTGCCCCAACACTTTCTTTGTTTTGAAAAAACCCCTCTCTTTTCCCCTTCCCTCTCCCCATCCCCCTTTTTTCCCACCGAAACGAAA
>JBBMJY010000017.1:7843962-7856499 GCA_037833715.1 Toxotes lorentzi | reverse complement strand
CCCCCCCCCCCCCCCCCCCCCCCCCCCCCCCCCCCCCCCCCCCCCCCCCCCCCCCCCCCCCCCCCCCCCTCATCCGGCCAAACACTGTATGTGTTGTGAAAAGAATACTGCATGTTCCCACTTATTATGTACATGCATCTTGTTTATAAATGGGTCACTGTGAAATAATCTGCTTGTTCAGGCTAAACCAGAGGTCTGCACAACAACAAACAGTTTCCATCTCAGCAAGTAATTTCAGTCATGAAAGACTCATTTTCTTAAATCAAGTAAAATAATCTGCCTGTAGTTGTATAAGTCAGTTTTTCTGTCTTTATCAAGACAAACAAGAAAAGAAAAGGCAGGTTGTTGTACTACAGTCAAGAACAAGTAAACTCGATTTTACTAAATACTTGAAACAAGCTGGTTTGCACTGGAGACATGATGAAATAATCTAAATTAACCGCTTAAATAACTCAACATCAGATGTGAACTAATAAGATAATCTGCAGTTAACTTGGTAGCACAAGGTTCAAAACATCAACATACAAATATTATTCCAAGCCATACCTGAAAGAGCAGCACTTAAATATCAAACTATAATATTCTGTGTACACTGAATAAAAGTGTGCAATATGTGATTTGTTTTGACTGGATGTAAATTTGAACCCAAATGCCTTGGAATAGTTCAGCTGTTACTATTAGAACTTCATTTTCAGTACATGTGGATGAAAAGATGCACAAGATAGCTCGAACATTTCTCTGCTTATTTAATTACATGCTATGACTGGAATGTGGTGATTGTTTGTGATTTGAGTAACTTGTATCTTCTCTGCAGAGGTTGAGACATGTAAATCTACTCCAATCTGAGGCTCTCACTCAGCGGAGTGCAATCAAAACCCTGTCACCACATAGCAGGGTTTCAATCTTTAAAAGGGCCCCTCTGAGCTTCTCCCAAACAGGCTTGCTTGGCACACTCCGGTCGTCTCCAGACTTGAGACGCCCTCACCTAAATCAGCGGACGGCCTGTCCCCGATTAGCGTTAATTGCAAGCTTTGTGAGCGAGCCAGGCCTGCCATGGATCGGCACCAGCGTCTTATATTTTAATTTTATTTCATTTTTATTCAATCGGGAAGGTCAATTATAAGAGCAGAAATTCTGATTAGCAGCAATGGTCTGGCAGATCATCTGAACTGGAGGGTTGATGTAAGCGGCACCATGTTGAGATTGCCTGGTGTTACCTCATCCACTGCGCACTATGCCTACGTTCAGATCAGAACTAGGTACGGAGGAAGGAGAGCATGGAGGATGCATGGAGGGACCTCTGGGAATGACGAAACAGACTTCTCACTTAGTGAAGCCGTGAGCTCGCCTGTCGAGTGTAAACCAGGCAGTCAAAACGTTTCTCCCCCATTCTGAGCCATATCATATCATTGTGATATGATATGGCTGGCGCAGGGGCATCTCTGTTTCAAAGCTGGTAATTACTGTGTTTATAAGTGGACTGTATACAAAACATGGTCCTGGCTACTGTGTATGAGATATCGACTGAGTTTGAAAGACTAATAGTGATTCATTTTTCATCTAATTGTTAATAATTATATTTCTTTTAATGTTACTATTTAGGGAAAAACACAAAAGGATCCAGGCAATGGAGAAGCCCCTGTCTGCAAAAGGGTGTGGACAACTTCAAATGTTTTTCACAGTTCGGACTTACTTCCAATTAAGGGGACTCTTAATGCTACAGCACATAAATTTGGTGAGGAAGAGCCTGAGTGGCCTGCACAGAGACCTGACCTCAACCCCATCCAACATGTTTGGGATGAACTGGAATGTCGACTGCGAAACACCAGTCGCTGTACCTGAATGAAACAAGCGTCACTTGACAGAACCAAACATTTGTTTTGATCGTGACGGTACTCAATAGACTAACTGGGAAATACTACCAAACAGCTGTTATTTAGCGGCTACTAAACGACCTAAAATTCTCTTCTGAGATACAAATAAACTAAACTATCTGTTGAAAAAGAATAAAAAAAGTGATTCTGCAGCTGAGAGACCCTTGGAACAGACTCATTTCTATTTATAATAGTATCAGTGTCACCTCTGTTAGGTATGTATTGTTGACTGGCGATTGTGTATCAAGCATCCCCTTTGGGAAAATGTGAGGTTATATTATTCATCTGCTTCAATTATGTCATTTGTGTAATTATACCAGCATGTGACTGGTGAAATCCCAGCAAGCATCTGACAAGACAGGAATGCAACAGGAAGCGACAAACTGGCACTGAAATTTGATATTTTGATGTGATGGCGAAGTAGAAAATCAGGAATTAAAAAGGTTTTATTTTTGGTATAAAGGGATTTAGGTCATGAAATGATGTAAGTAAGTAACGTCTCAACATTAAAGTGCAGTGAATGTTCTGTTTCATAAACATCTAGTCAACATTAAAATGCTGTGTGGATATTTTTTATCACTGTCCTGGAAACATTCACTCTACAAATTCAAGCAATTCTAATTAACAAGTCTGAATGTGCATATATCCGTATGTTGTATGTGACATATATGCTGTACAGGTGAGGCCTTGCCGATAGGCAGGTGAGGGGTTACGAGGCCCGGCTCTGTCAAAAGGCTATTAATTAATGATCAAATATTAACAGCGGTGGCGGTGCTGCCGGGCTCCACTGATGCCATTAATTCAGCTCAGTGGAGTTCAGGCCTTTTGCTCGGGACCTGCTGCAGCTGTCACCGTGTGTGCTTAATTATCCCCTCACCCCTGTCTCACCCCCCCACCCTTCCAGCCCGCGGCCGCTGTGAGGCTGCTGCCTCTACTGCCCCCCACCACCACCCCCAACCCCAACCCATCCACCGCCCCCCCCACCCCTTTCCGTCTTGTCCTGGGGTCTGCAATGATGCCCGGGGCAAAAAACAAAGAGGTTAAAGCGGGTGAGTGAGTTTAGTCCTCTTCTCCATGTTCACAATTACTCACAGTGCTCAGATATAATATCTATGCTCATGTTCATCTGCAATGTAACTGTCTACATTACTGTCACATACATTGAAAAGTGATACCATGTTCCCACTGTAAGCCCTCTAACTGGTGCCTGCATGTTAACCCAGATTCCAGAGGTGACAGAGGTATTGCTGAGTTATCATATTTTTTTTTATTAGTCTGTGTTCAGTTATGCCTAAAAGAAGTGACACTGTTTGTGAACTTATTACTTATACACACGTATGGCCTGTTAGTCAAATGTTTTCTTGTTAATTCCTTTTCCTTTTCTTGGTCTTTGACTTTAGCAACGATGATTACAGAAATAACTCCAACCTGTATATTATGTATAGTTTTTTTTTATTATATATAAAATATGTGTCTGTAAAGCAAATTGCCCATCAAGGACATTAAAACTCTGCTCTCCTCTCCAGCTGCTATTTGGACTGTTATGTAAAATCAGGACCTGCATACTAAGCCTTGTAGAATCGCTTCAAATCAACTTCTAACACTGTTTTAATATGTATTGCCTATTTAATATTAAGTTGTCCCTTTCCTGTGTGTCTCTATCTATTATCCCTACTCTTAAAATTGCTCCTGTGAAGCAATATAAGCCTGTCAGTGGATATCAGTACAAGGTTGTAACCGTTCACACTGTGTAGCCAAGTGTGTATGTGTGTATAGATCTGATTTACAGTGTATCTGTGCAGATTTAATGTACAGGAGTACTGAAAAAGACCATGTACACATAGGAAATCATCCTTGATCAAATATAAGTAAAAAAGATTTATGCTGTTTAAAAGTAAAGGAGACTGTGGGTCTGTAAAATCAGCTTACCTGCCCCTTGGCTAGCACACACTTCCATGTAATATTTACCAGTGTCAGATATCTCAACCTGTCTGCTCTGAAAGGGAAGTTAAGTTTACCTGCTTGTCTCAGCACAGGAGACATTCGAGCAGCACACTCTCACGCTAACCAATAACCTTTAATATTTCATCTGGCCTGGGTGATATGTTTAGAGACCTCTCTGCACTTCCAAGTTGTTCTCAACGCGAGGCAGAGTGAGCAAGAAGAGGAGGGGGTATATATCTACACTCACTTTGCTGAAGGATTATTTCCGTACCTGTTCAAACATGCTCCGGTGAATTATTTATCCCGCTGAGCCCCTGCAACTGTGCACTTGTACTGCAAGTATAAAACATCTTACCCATGCTTTTACCTCTCCGTGGTGAAAATGTACCTTAGGACACAGGGCAGACAAAAAGGGGACACATCAGAGCAGGGATTGCTAGCTTGGGGAAAGGGGAAAACAACGATGCTTGCGGCAAAACAAATGCAACACACGCTGGTTAACCTGAGTTCTGAGTCAAGGGTTGCGCTTGTCTCTGAATTATCGATGAACTCTCAGAGTGGATCACTCCAAGGTATACGTGTTGCGCTTTTCCAGTGAAGTAGCTGAATACGTTCCTGTGTGATAAAGACTAGAGGAAATCTGAGTGGAAAGTTTCAGGTGAGTCTTAAAGTTGAGGGTTTTAGAGTTGCTTGTGATTTGAGGCATTTCATTCATTTCATCCTTTGTTTATACTAAACAAATCTCTGAATCTCTGCTTATCTCAGAGAAGTACTACATGACAGTTTGTCAATATGACACCAGGGTGAGAACTTTAGCAGATGAGGGGAAGAAAGACAGACTCAAAGTACAGTCACATTTGCCTACCGTCCAATTAAACTCCCACACAATGCTTAAAGAAAAAGTGATTTCACAAATCCAATAAAGATTAAAAAAAATATAAAAATTGTAGGACGAGCTGGTAGACAGTTCATGTAACACTGATACACTGTTAGAACAATGGCTGCCCCACTGACCCATTTTCAAACGCAAGAGCATCAAGACAGCACTGTTTCTATGAGCTGACTGTGCAAAGTTGCAAAGGTCAAAGTTGAACTAAGTTACACTCTGACCTGTGAGTCACAGCTCACAACAAAACAGACAATGCATTATTGAACTGATGGTGTGAATATCTGCAATTTAAGTGTGACCGCACCTATACAAGAAGTCTCCTATACTAAGAGT
This sequence comes from Toxotes lorentzi, assembly GCA_037833715.1. Lineage (NCBI taxonomy): Eukaryota > Metazoa > Chordata > Actinopteri > Toxotidae > Toxotes > Toxotes lorentzi. The sequence goes on along the minus strand of JBBMJY010000017.1, from coordinate 7,851,459 downwards.
GAGCATAAGTAGTGATTTTAACTCAAATCTTTCACAAACACTTCCACCTGAGCTTGGACCCACTCGCATCTTTTGAGCTCAAAACCAAGCATACAACTAAAACTGCAAGAACAAGTCGTGGTAGAGAGGATGTGAGAGTAGGACATACGTAGGAGAAAAGGCTACCTTGTCAGGATATGCTTAGGGACATGGATGCATGGATTTTATGCATATCAGTTTGTACAATGATGTACTGCTGGCTGGTATCTTTTAGTGGACCAGTGGAAGCACTCTAATTACAAAATGAGAAGTGATTCTTTAATGACTATGGTGTAGGCCTCTTCAATTTAGTATAATCACACAAGAGAGTGTCTCAAGATGAAAGATTATCAAAGGAGCTGCGTGCGATAGCTCAAAAAATTAATATTATCAAATAGCCCTGATCTTCACTTATCAAGAACACTGCATGATAATTAAATCCAAAAAGCACAAGTTTCTCAGTTTTTCTTTGTCCATTCAAATGAAAATTACTGTGATAGTGATAGTTAACCTAAATGAAACGTTTCATCTCCTGTGACAACTGGAGAGATTATGATCTCAGATTTAAGTATTGGACTTCTTTTGTTTTTTTTTTTTTTAAGGCTCTGACCATCACGCACAGCATCAAATGTTTGTTAATAGTCACTGATAGTAAAGGGGAACGAACACAGAGAAACAAAATATCAAATGAGAGTGACTTAGAACCGTTCTGTTTGACCTGGTAGTGCTATGGAGCAAATGTTCTTATGAGGGGGTTCAATCTAAGATGTGCTGGATTTCAAATGTTTTACAAATTGGCTCTGCAGATGTTTAATACAACATTAGGTGATAAATCTGTATCTGTGTTTTTCAAATCCAAACTTAATACAACATTTCCACAATGGCAACTGCTGTATCCTGCCTGAAAATCACATGGGCTATGCCCCCATCTACCACGCTGACCCCCACACTCCGTCTGCCTTGCCGCATTAGCAGAACAATACTTCCTGCACTGGAAGGCCTACAACAGCAGGAGCTCCTTTCAGGGTAAGACATTTTTTAGGAAACTGCAATAAAAACTATTCCACTATGTAAATATTGTACAATAACATGATATCTGCCTATCATACACCTGGACGTGATGAGGAGTTCTGCAGTACAGATAATGAAAATGTGGTTGCCAGTGGAAGAAGGTTGCATATTTTTATAAGAGATGATGGAACAATTTCACATAAACACTTTTAGTTCTGTTAGATGCAGTTGATCTTTAATTCTTTGTGAAAGCTGGAGTCCTTAATGTTTGTTGCCAAAGGACGGAGTGAGACTCAATTGACTTAGAAAAGGAATAACATTAAATTGCTATGAGCTTTGCCTTGTAATGACAGAAAAAGTCCCTGGAATTACACACAAATGTTGATAGAGATCAGTCCTATCAAAGCCCTTGCACCATGGCATGTAAGATGGAAGAAAATTTCCTCCTCTTCAACTGCACAAAAGCAATAAGAAGGGTTCTTCTTCCCATCTCTCCCTCCATGCACCGGGGGCGGCTTTCTGCATCAGAAGAATTCCTGGCAAATTAATGCACTACCTCTTGGGCTAATTAAATTAGAGGGGATCAAAACTACAGAGCGGCTTTTGTGGTGGACACAATGTTGTGCTTCATGCGCTCTTTGCTCTGGGGGGAATTTCTGCCATTTAGCCTCCACTCTGCCTGCAGCTCCATGCTGGACTTGCTCTAACACAGTCAAGTTTCTCTAATTTGCTTGAATGAGAAAGAATTATTAACTGATAATAAGAAACCAAGAGAGAGAGAGAGTGAGAGAGCGTCGAAGGGCTGCGGGCAAGGATGAGTGGGAAAAGGGTGAACTCTGCGGCACCTGAAGCTCATGAGATTTTTTTTATTATTAATTCCTCCCTAAAACGAGGCATTCAGGAGTAAAATTGCTGTGCAAATGACAAGAACGATTATGGTTGTAATTCCTCTTCTTTGGGAAATGTGTGCAGCTTTGTTGCAGCTCTAACTGGATCAGGCTGCTAACAAGCTACTGCTAACCAAGTAGCATTAAGCATGACCTCTGCAATGCATGATGGTTCACTCTAAGGTTATTTTGCTTTACAGAGGACACAGACAGACATTACTGATATTTTTCTGGAGCAGAAATGCTAACTACAACGTTGTTCAGCAGATAAAAGGCTTGAAAGGATGCAATGCAGTGAATAATATCATTTAACCAGCAACATGTAGTGTGAATGTGATCAAATTGTTTGTGTGTTTTGCAGGCGACGGTTGCTGTAGTAACCATTAACTGCAGAGAAATGCATGCAATTAATGTTAAAGAGATGAGAGCATAGTGGAGACGATTGGCCACATCTACTTCAGACCAGTGATATTGTTTTGTGTTTCTCCATTTGCCTCAAACTGAAATATTTTCCATAAGCCGTTGCTTCATGTTCCCTTAGTGTCTGCTCTAAAAAGCAAGAGCATGGGACCTCTTGATAACAGTTGCCTTGTAGTTTGACAGGTTTCCCACCAGATGTGACAAGATAGCTCACAGGGTCAGATGTAGTTTAGAAGCTTCAAGCAAGTGATGGAAAATGTAGAGTAGGTAATGTGACATCCCTGTTTTGCTTACCCAGGTTTGAACTGACTTTAACTCTTCAGACCTGAAGCCGATGGCATCATTCACCAGGTACTTTCCGTAAACCAGAGGGGCCACTGATCATGAGCTCAGTATATGTTTGGTATGTAAAATCTTCAACTGCCAAGTAAATAGTAACTATAGTTGTTAAATAATTGTAAAGAAGCAGAAATATTAAGATATTTGTACAAATATCCTAAAATTGAGCTCAGTATAGTCCACCACTGCTGAACAAATTTTGTAGGAGTACTGCACATCTCCCATTTTAAACCGGGGATAAAATGACAGAAAACAGGGAAAACAATAGCTGAGTTAAAAAAAAAAAGCTTTTCCTTTTATTCAACTTTATGGCTAAACTTGTGTCCACACTACTGCGGTTGGCAGCTTTTTTTTTCCCCACATGCAATACGCTTCTTGAGATAGTCACACATTATGACCAATTTACAGCAGAATTAATCAATTGAAAGAAGTCGCCTGTACGTAGCTGTGAGGCACAATGTCTGAGAGGAACAAAACAGCTGATTTGGATCAGCAACAGAAGTCTTGAGTGTGTTTTGCATGGCCTCAGGGAATCTCTCAGAAGTCAAAGGAAGTAAACCCCCCGCACCCACTCGCCTCACCCAACGTGTCCTGGTCCGTGTTGGCAGCGCCGTGCCAACAGATTAAGAATTAATTCAGCCATCAAAGCCTGCTTACCTTGACATTAAGGTGGGGTTCCCCCTCCTTAACAGCTAATGAAAAAGACATCTGCATTCTGTGTTTCGTCCTGCCTCTACAATTACAGAGTGACTTCTGCAATCCCCTGCAACACGTGAGGAAGGTTAATCATTCAGATTGATATAACCGCTGCTCGTTTCCATCAGAGAGGGAGCTTAATACAATAACAACCTGAAATCACCAGCATGGGTTTGCACAGTGTGTGTGTGCATAGCTCTCCATGTTTATTACATGAATACATCTGCATCGTTTGATTTATCTCTGATGAAAACATGTTTACCAGCCTTCCTCCACTGAAAATACTTGGAACAAAACTGCCAGCTATTGTTATAGCAGAAAATATACCTTTGTTGTTCTATTTTTCTTGACAAACTGTACATCATATCACAAGCTACCAACTCTGAGAGCAAACGTTTTGTCTTGCTGCTCTTTTTACACCTTGTTTACTCTGTCAAACATTCACACGCACACTCGAGCACACACAGCCACACAATGCATGCTTCTCTTCTCCATATACAATGAAGCTGCAGTGGTTCAGAGACGTGCTGAAGGATCCTTCAGCTGGAGGACACTCATGGCCATCAGACTCATGACCTTCCAACTATGATGGTCTCTTTAATCACTGGGCATTGAGCTGATGACTTTAGTTAACAGTACTGTTATCACATAGCATGTGCTAAAGGCATGAGATTTATCAAGGGATGAATTATTTAATTCAAAAACTAATGTTATTGCAAACAAAAGTAACTTTATTATCAGGGATCTGAGGTTACATGGAGTAGAAGTCAACAAAATGGACCAGTCTCTCTGACCCATGAAACAGGGATATGTCACCTATGTCACGGCTTCACTGGCCAATCAGAGCTGACCTCTTAACACCAGATATGTAATAATGAAAAATGAAGGCATTATTCAACATTACAGGAATCAGAGTGGACATGGCAAACAGGGCTTTTACAAGCCAGCAGCTGTCTAAATTGCAACTTGCTCTGTAATCCAGAGAGAATTAGGGCCCTTCCTGTGTACAAGGCCCTCTCCCGGTCAGGGCCCCTGTCCTGTTTAGATTTGTGAGCTTGATAAACCTCGACGGCCAACAGGTCTGTTATGAGTGGGAAACGGCAAAGCAAGGGAGGGGGGGGGCACATTTTCTCATAGCCAAAGTCAACCAGGGGATAATACCTCAATCCTAATGGGGCTCAGCACGGGCATTATCTGGCCTCAAATGTTTTTTTCACCCCACTTCCTCTTTGTCCGTGTGGAAGTTGAGTTTATCCAGACCCCCCCGCCCCTGCTCCGCACTGCCAGACCCCGAGCACCAACCTGTTTGGTTTGGTTTCAGGTAGATGTTCACCCCTGCAACTGAGGGAGCATGAACACAATCAGGATATGAGACAAAGCTCTCAGTAAAGTCCCCCTCTTCCTCTCCTGTCATATCCGTGCGCTGAGAGATAAGCCCTGGTTTTGCCTTTTCCCATGATAACACCGCAGGGACGAGTCGGCAGCAGCCACGGTGGCCTTGGTCTAGTGATTACAGTCTCAATATGAGCTGACATTGTCGGGAAAGAGCTGTTTGGTGGCTGAGATTAAGTAATGATTCTTGTTGAGAAGAATTAAGGGTGGGGAGCTTCGTGAACAGTAGCACCGTGGCACACACCTCAAGAGCCAAACTGCCATTTGAAGTGATTACAAGGTCATTATACAGCGGAGAAGCTAATGGCGCATATTTCAACTTGTCTATCACCAAAAAGAGAAATCATACTTGTGGTTTTCCTGAGCAACATGTTCACTCTTCCTACTAATAGTGCCCTCCATGAAGGAAGAAAAAAAAAAGGCGTCTCTTCTTAATGTAATCATTTTCACATCAAGAAAAACGTGCCAAAATATTTTCCCGCGAAAGCCGGTCGTATTTGTCAAATTCTCCACAGACTAATCTCGCAATATTGCACGATGAATATTCTTATAAAAAACGGGGGTGACGGAGGGTGATGGTGGTGGTGGGAGGGCGGGTGGGCACGCTGGGGGTTTTTAATAAGGACAGTTTATCTTGTGTCGACAAAAAATAAAATTAAGACAGTTGTCAGGCTCTCTCCATCTCGCCCTTCTCCTCGCAGGTGATGGAATATGCACAAAGACAGCGGCTAATGACGGCGCGGCCGGTTTAGGTGAACAGATGGTGATGAGGCCTGTTGCTAGGCTGAAAGGCCTGAAGAATTTAGTTTGTGATTCCAGATTATTTGCTTCGCTACCATATGTTTCACCCTCACTTTCCACAGACAAGACAGCACAAAGGAAGCACGGTGGTGGTCATGAACAGACCTGGGCTGGGTCAACAGTGAGGGATTGTGGGATAGAGCTGGCTCAGCTGGAGGAGATCACCTGGGTTTTGAGAAGCAAAGCAGGATGGGATATTTGCTTTGCCAATAGTGGAAGAGTCGTGATGCCTCAGACAGTATGAAGAAAAAATTAGGATAAGTTCACTGTCCCTAAATTGGAGCATTTTCAAAGCTGATCCACAATAAAACAACAGTAAAATAAACTGAAACAAAATCAAAGTACTAATAAAAATAAAAATGCATTGCTGGTAAAATAAAGGACAACAGTACTACCGAATAATTTATGAGTCAGTCACACAGTTAGAAATGGGGTAAAAACTATTTAAAAAAATGTGTATTGGTTAATTCTTTGATATAGCTTGGTATTTTTTTTTCCATTTTTACTTTGTGTAAGTTTTTAAATGACTGTGCATTTTAAAAGTTTAATTTGTGGCAGAGGAAAAACTAAACAAAGTTTACCCACATGCAGTAACATGCAGAATCTACATGATGGGACAGTATTGATCAGTTATACAATACACTTGTAACCCATTAAACCGCATCATGTTGAAGGAGAGCTGCATGCAAGGGTGCACAAACACAGTCAAGCAGAGCATTTATACGTACACAAGAATGCATGACTGCATATGAACACACACAATATGGTTGTATTTAAGCAAATTCTCTCTACACTAGGTTATACTGACATAAATATTTTTATTTTATTAATGTTTGATATATTAAATGTAAATGTAAAAATGAAAAGTGACAGTGATAGAGGGTTTTTTTAGCTTTCAGTCCACATATGTTTCTGCTGTACATGCCTTTCTCAGAGTGATCCTGGCTGTTCCTAAGTTGTTGTTGTACTTGTAAGCCGCTCTGAATAGGGCCCGAATGCCTAAAATATAAACTCCAAAATCAAATGTGACAGTGACGCAGGAGTTCACCCATTTTTATCACCGCCAAAGAATTTATGTCTCCCTCTTATCGTACAACACGGTACAAGATTTTCTCCAAAGCAGGCCACTTCAGAGGATGTTGGAAAAGCTTCTCCCCACTAGGTAAACAATCAGGCCTGAGAACAGACTCTTTCTCTGCTCCGTCTCCAACAATCACACCAACTCTAACCACAGAGGACTTTTCCCCCTCTTCGCCTCTTCTCCTACCTTCTCTCACTTCTTTCTTTCCCTCTACAACACAGACCCACCACCCAAAAGGAAAATTACAAAAAAAAAATCACCAGCTTTCAGCACACACTACCACCCTATCTCTCTGTATACAGGACCCTGTCGGCCTGTTTCCTCTGTCAAACACCCCCAGCCCCCCCCCCCCCCCTTTTTTTCTTTTTGTTTGCTTTACTGTAATCATTTCGCTGGCCCAGAAACGTGTGGGTGTGCTGGCAGCGGTACAAAAACGAGAGACAGAGAAAGAGAAGTTACATGGGAACTGAGTTAAGGTTGAATATTTATTAGAAGAAGCCATCTGGCGTCGCAATGTCTGTACAAAGAGGGCTTGCTCTCTCCTTGTAATAGTCCTCCTCCTTCTCCTTCCCTGACTTTATCTCTCTCGTTCTCTCTCTCCCATTTTCTTCATTTCCCCCTGTGTCCCAGAGAAAATATTCAGCTCCAACCACATGCTCGCAGAGCTTTTCACATAATCACAGCGTTATACCATTTCAAAGACTCACTAATCAAAGGAAAGAGCACAGAGATATTTTACCCTAAATGGTTTACTTTGCTGCTGGGGGGGGGGGGGGGGGCACTTTTTCCCTGCCGCCCCCCCACCCCTCCTTTTTTTTTTATCCCCTTCACAAAACAACCTGGAGTTTTCCT
>JBBMJY010000017.1:7822279-7843862 GCA_037833715.1 Toxotes lorentzi | reverse complement strand
CCCCCCCCCCCCCCCCCCCCCCCCCCCCCCCCCCCCCCCCCCCCCCCCCCCCCCCCCCCCCCCCCCCCCCCCAACCATTACATGCAGTCATCACACACCTCATGTTTGTTGTAGCCACTTCACAGAACAAACTGGAAGTTTCCTAAATCACATTTCTTTTTTTTTCCCACCACTTACATGTAAGACAGATTTTATATTTTCTAATCAGTGCCAACAGCAAACCACAAGCATATGTTACAGAAAATTAAATCCTGAGCTATAAATCAAAATCTTAAGTAAATCTTCACCTGAGACAGATGATATCTTTGTGGCAGACGCCAAGCAGCTGAAGTATGAATGTAAAAACTGCTGAAGTGGAAGAAAAGCTGAACAGTGATAAACAGTGGTGTTTAGAGATTTAATAAAGTCTAAACTTGAAAAAAGAAAACATCAGAAATATGTTAAAAATAATTTGTTGGGTCTGTTGTTGATGTGCACAGGCACAAACATCTGTATTCCCTCATATCAATGTTTGAGAGCATGTGTGTTTTCGTATGAGAATGTATGCGTGTGTGTGTGTGTGTGCGCTCTTTTACAGTGCGTGCATGATTGATTGCATGTGAGTGTGTTTCCAGGCCCAAACACATGCAAACAAGCACTATCTCTCTGTGTACAAGCTGACTTCCTGGATGGAGTTGCAGGAGTCCAGAGGGAATGTCAGGACAAAGTGGCCGCATTTCACCCAGCAAAGCCCTCGGGAATGTTCGGAGTTCCCGCAAGAATGAAACCTCCTCTCAGGGAATTCTCCATGGAAATGCATCAGCATGCAATGATGCTGGTTCCTCTAAAAGTGTATCTGTGCAGCTCAGCAGTCACTCTCTCAAAAAGCTTCTGGGACAAAAACAATAAAATTCCAGAATCTAAAAAACACACACGCAATGACCGGGGATTTTTTTTTTTCTTTCTGAAAACAGTGCTCAGGACTAAGGCTGCTTTAAAACTTCACTTCATACTAAAACTGAGTTTAGCACCAATTCACAGCTGCTACCGGCAGAATCTCAAATATGACAGCTTTGGAAACTCATCGACTTGCTCGGCTTTAGCTTTGTTATCAGAGCTATTTTAGGGCCTGACATTTTTCTGAAAAAGAAATAAAGTTGGCAAAACAGACTTTTTCTAAATAAACACGGCTATGGAAAGTAAGGGCATCCAGCAGAAGGAGACCTGTGATGACACAATGACCAAAATTAGCTCTAATAAGTGGATTTTAGTCAATTTTCAATTCTCATGATTGTGAACAAATACAGTTAACTTTAAATTAAAAACTTTTTATTTCCAGACCATTCTTAGACCCATATGTGGAAATAAAGGGGTGGAAAGGGGGAAAAAATACATAAAAAAATGTCATATGACATGTTCAGGAGGATCAGTCACATATTTTTGTTGCCACACTTCAGATTAATTTGTAAACCACCGCTAATTTAATTTCTGTTTTGTCTCGGGTAAATATTTAGGACTGTTATGGCAACAACGATTAGAAATGTACTGCTGTGATTCATTTGATGCTGAATTAAATATTATTGAGGCTTTTAACTGAAGGGTCTGTATACAAATGATACGTCTTTAAGACAGTGAAATGCATTCATTGTGGTTCTTAAAGAATGTATTTATCTGAATACCAGGGTCAATAAATTGGACATCTAATCAACTCAAGTGTGTTATTAGCGCCTTCAAAGCATCAATAAAGTTTGATTCATAGATCCCACAGCAGTTTCCCCAAATTGCTGCCATGACAGTTCAATACAGTGTTGAGAAAGAGTTTGTTTCACCACCACAGACAAATGAGGCTTATCCTTAATTTAACTTCAGCATTAATTCTCCTCTTGGAAAACATGTGTGTCTTTACTGCCAAATTTGGTCTCGTGTACAACTGGATTCGCTCTGGTTTTTGTCTCCACTCGGTTTGACTGGATTTGGTCTTAGAGTTGACTCGTTTTGGGAGAAAGACAAACAAGTTAAACTCTGTGTGATGATAAAGACGCGATGATGAGTCAAAAACAGTGGGAGATGACCCCCCCACCCCTACCCCCACCCCCACCCCCCCCACCCCCTTAAACCAAAGAATTATCTGAAATATGATATTTACCAGAAGAACTGTGTTTATATACTCTTTATGTCTTCTTATTAAACCAAATCCTACTGCACATTCTGCCTTTACATGCAATACATCTTCTAAAGTCTGAAAAAAGCCAACCCAGAATAAACTACATTAACTTTAGAATTTATTACATTAATTGAAAGGATTTTTCCACATTATGAGTGCTATTACTGAGAGCAATATAGTTACATTAGAATCGAATAAATGAGTTGCGGATGTTTATGGAATGTCTTCTAGTTTGCAGGTACACACCATGCATCCCAATTATGGCAGAATAAAGCTAAATGAAATTTCCATCTCCATTCAGGAATATGAATGTGCAATTTTATGAGGGAAAAAGGTGCCAAAGAGGTAAGTACCTTGCCAGCACCATGAAAAATGGCAGCAATTAAAGCTTAACTTGCTTGTTTTCTCATAACATACATGTTTTCATAACTCTGAAATCAAATAATTGCTACTCTTTATATCGTGCACAATAAAACTGAAAATATGGCGGCTGGAGGATGCTCCTGAATATTTTAGTAGAATTTCTGAGGCGCTCTGAAAAAGGGTCGGCAGAAAAATGTGGCAAAGTGAGATGCATATGCAAGGTTCCTTCAAGAAATCCGAGAGGAAAACTGCCTCGTTTATCTTTTCAGGCTTGGAAAGTGCACATGATTTCATTTTTGTGATTATATGCCAAAAGCAGCACACTGGTCCCTCACAGATTATATGAAAACACTGTGTTTATTTCGGAAAAAAAAAAAAACCCAAAAAAAGTGTTTGTTTTGCCTGAAGCTGTGCAACTTCGTACTGCCGTCTCTCCGTCCAGCAGGTTTCCACAAGGCTGCAGACTGTGTCCAATCAGCTGCATTTTTTAAGCAACATCAAGTCAATTAAATTTAATTTATAGGTTATTGTAATTATCGCTGCACTGAAGTACAATCGGTGGTTTATTACTTCAGTAGCTCTTCTTATTAGTCCACCCCAACACCAACACACACACATACGCACACAGAAGCAAATACACATGCACACACACACACACGCTAGACTGATGTTAATCAATTTGGAAAACTGCCCGGATTGTTTAAACTGTCATCACCACCCATCAGTCTACTGCACTCTCACAGGAATTTGAATATCTCCAGGGGGAGGCGTTCTTCCAATACACCAACACACAGAAACACATTCATGACACACACACACTCACACACAGACACTCAGACTTCTGGGATGATCACATCACATGGGACGGAAAGTAACGCCCTCCACTTAGAAGTAGTTTTCCTAAACAAATCCATCATTATTTTTCAACACGAGATCAGTAATACTTACATACAGCACCCATTATTACTATTGCATAATGTTTGCATCTTACACAGTTAGCAGATTAACTACAGGCTGAACTGATTTTACACACGCTGAGCTGAATTTGAACTGAACTGTTCAGTGTGTGTATGGAACAGACTCTGGTTCATCTGGATCTCTTTAGACTGAAGTCAGAAAGCTTGCAGGGGTTGTTCTATAGATGTGGAAATGATGTTTTTATATATGATGAGAGAGGATTTCCAGTTGTGACAAACATCGGTGTTTCTGTTCTTTATTACCCCTCGTCTCTGTTTAGGCTTTTGACAACATGATTTGACTTCTTCTCTAAAGGTTTTTTTTTTTTACACCAATTAACCTATAAAGTAAATAATACATCTTTTGTTCTGATTGATTGGACAATCTATCTCAAGCCTACAGTATGTGTATGTTTAACACTGTGTGAGAGATTTGCGCTTTTAAGAGAGAACTAAAAGTAATGATTGTGCACAGAGAGATGTCTTACTAGTTTGCAGGCACAAAAAGATACTGACCACATTTCTATGCACAGAAAAGCTGCAGCTGTAACATCAGCCGGCCAGTAACACAACAAGGGCCCCTGTCAAGTCTGTATTCTGGGCATTGTTTTACTGTTTCTATTTATTTCATTTTTGTCACTTTCATCTTATATCTCCTGTAATGTACCTTAAACAGCACTAACCTGAAGGTATGATACAAATCAAGTCTGATTGACGGACCGATTGATGTTCCTGTCAGATTAAGTTAAAGGAAATACTCTGGCATTAGCAAGGTGCCGTCACACTCTGCACACATCTAAACTGTACTCCTCTGAGTGTGATCGAGCTGCACGATGCATAACTGTCGACAGAGCTTGCGTATTTTCCCAGTTTCAGTTCAAATCTCCACGTCAACAGACTCAATTAGAGAAGACATCACTTTAAGGAATCACACAAATGGCTTAATTGTGCCATTTTATTACACTGAAATTGGAAAATTGCTCTCTGTATAACAGCAATGTCAGTTTTTAAAAATCTAGGTTGAGTTCATGGTGTCTGTGGCTTTTTTTTCAAAGGCCCGGAGGTTAAGTAACTCTAGCCTTCTATGTCTTCTTCGACTAAATTGAAGGCAGAGCTCAGAGGAGTGTGGATTAATTGCAAATAAAGAGGTTATTCTCCAAAGAAATAGGCCACAATTCCCTCTTCATCTGCTCAAAGAGGAATCTGAAAAATAAATGATGTCTGCAAAGATCGACACACTGCAGGTCACAGGTGTCACATCGCGGCTGCTTACAAGTGATATGAGTCTATTGCAATTCTACTATTTAGAAAAGCAAGACTCTGTCTTCAAGGGTACAGGGATTTTTTTTAGGTCGCCAGTGTCAAAAAAACTGTTTGTACTGAGAAAATCTCCAGACGACAGTGACCAAACCTCAGTAAGCACATGGTTAAATGCCACAACCAACAAGAAAGTCATGTTATCAAAGAGATCACCTCTTATTCTGTCAACCAAAGCAGATAAATTTGAGGTTTGACAAAGGAGGCATTAGAGGAACATCGCCCTAATGCGAGACAGACATCAGTGTCTTGTTTGTTCTAGGTGAAACCGCAAGTGAGGCCAAATTAATTGGCCAGTCCGTGGCTTCTGCGGTCACGCAGCACACATCGCATTGCCCAGTGAATTTCTGAAATGGCTGTAAATGTCTGCATGGTGACACATCTCACTGCTGCAGCACGAACGCTCACAAAGAAGCTGTTAGGAGGAAATGGGTCAAGATCAAAGTTGCCCGTCTCCTAAGTTGCGAAGGGGATCAAAGAGATGAAGGGTGAAAAAATGGTTTCATTTTGCATTTACATTTCAGGCATTTAGCTGACACTCTGTCCAGATACGCCGTAAGCAACACGAGAATAAGCTTCAAGATAAGTTCCATTACAAGCAAATATTATATTAAAAGTAACTGAAAGTGGCAGGAGGGGAAATAAACACAAAAGCTGCAGAGAGTTGGAAGAGATTTTGTTTCACTGCGTGAATTACAGGCGGATTAGAAGCCAATTGGAAGAAAGAAACTTCCTTAAAACATAATCTTCAAGCAAACATCTGAGAATTTCATTATATTTAACATCACATCATTTCCCTTTCTCTCACTCAGAGCGGTTACAATGAGCCTATGATGCATTAAATCATCTAATGAAAACCACCTCAATGCAAATTTTGCAGATTTTTGATGTCTAGGAGAAAATAATAGCAAGTAGAGGAGGAAGATATGGGAAACAGGAAGCGTTCCAGCAGCATAAACTGTGAGTTTTGTGTCCGTGATGACAGAGACGGGCAGTGGGAAGTTCAACAGTGTCTCATTTTTTCAGAATAAAGGCCTTCAGCCAGACTGGGTCACAGTTTATGGTTCGACCTCTTCATGCAACTACAGGGAAAATATGAGCTAATAATGAAATGTGCAAAATAAAGACACAATCTGTCACTTAAGCTAACTTATCACCAAAGCTTTTTGTCTGCCTGACGCCGACGCTTCAGCCAAAGCCGCAGAAAAATTGCTTTAATGACAAGATTTTGCCTCCCCAAATAAGAAACAAATAAAAGAAAAAAAAAAAGCCAAGCAAAGACAAAAATCTTTTTGAACCCCACAATGGAAGTGGGTGTGAGTCGTGTCACTTCTATCTCAGCTTTTGATGATCTTTGGCGCCGCACTATTCTTTTCTTCTCCTTCCTTTCAAGTTGTTTGGTCTGCTTTTCCCCAGCAATTCTACAGAAGTGTGCTGCAGTTAATACAAATTTTGCCCCAGCTGTAAATTATTCATTTCATCCATGGCAGGGCCCTGTCCTCACAACTCTGAAGTATACGTCATTTGATCACTGGCGTGGGCCCTCGTTCGGTTTAGCTGTGCCAGAGCGGAGATCCACCCTCCCCTAATTACCAACGTAATTGTTCAGGCATCTCCTTACCGCTGGAAAGGCAGAAGGCTCTCACGCTGAAACTCTGCAGCCAGAAATGAGTGCCATGTGGGGAGAGACTGTACCCGACCACAGCAGAGAATTTGAGGTGGCGCCTTGACGCCTGGAGCCCGCCGCCGTGCCCCCAGGCTGCCAGAACGACCACGATTCAAATGTTAGATTTTGTTAGATTTAAGAGTGCTCTGCCTTTAAGCCTCTCCTCCTCCTCTCCTCTCTGATCCTGGCACTGATTTATATCTAGGAAATGTTGATGACATCTTTCTGATGTATAACAGGATGAATAAATGCTGTGGGAACCAAATATTGTTTTGGTCTTCTTTTGTGGAGCTGCATATGGGGAGACTTGTTTTTGTGTCTCAGCAGGGACATCACTCTCTTTTCTTCTCAGTTCGGTTTGCCAATATTGGCTTTTTAATCAAAATCAAATATTTGCCAGCGAACAATGTTCACCGCTGATATGATGAAGGTGATTAACTGATTCTCTGAGTCAACTAACGTCAGCAGCGTCAGTCTGTAAAATCTGCCTCACCCTGATTTAAAGAGTTCCTGACCATAAAAGAAGTTCATTAGTCGCATAATGGTCTAGTTGCTGTTTTAAAGGATTTTCCACCCTGGAAATGGTTCAGTTTTGGGGGAGACATTTGTGTATTCTGTTTTGGGTTTTTTTTTGCATGAAAATGAAACTCAAAGACACCAAGATCAAGCACTGGTACAAAAACATACACCCAAAAACCGTCACTGGCAGTGAAACCATATATCCCTTACAGATTCAAATTAGGTTAAATAACCAATGTTACTGGTTTTAATTTACATCTTGCATTTGGCATTTGTTTTTATTTAAAGGACAAGTCATATTCTATATTTTTTCTTACTGTCAACAAATCCCGGAGTCTGATATGTCTTGTTCCCCTGTGCCTTAGAGCTCCTTTGTTGTCCAAAACCAATAAAAAGCACATCAGTGAGCCACACCGTTGCACTGGGTGACCTGTTTCATCACTACACAGTGTAGTTTATTTTGACTCAATCACACACAGACACACACACACACACACCGTACTGCTGCTGAAATATACACCACAGCTCCAAATGTGTATTAATCTGTGGGTGAAAATAAGCCCGGAACATATGCAGAATATTCTCCTGTTTGAGTAACATTTGCTAAAAATAATTACAGTGCCCGGCTGTTTTAGGAAATTACTGATCCTTCTTAAAAAAATTAAACTGTATATATTTCTGTTTTTAAAGGTTGACATCCTCAGTAGACACTGATAGTCCTGGGGCCTCTGAGAGTCAAAGACGGGGTGGAGAAGTCAGAGAAGTACTGAGGGACTGAATAACACATTGTTGGTTTTGCGGTCTGCTGGTTTTGGTGTTTTCATGGTATTTTGGTATTTTTTTAACAATAACAATAAATAGAATGCCACCAGACTTTCCTTTTAGGTATTTAAGTTGCATACATTTTTTTATTGGGAGCACTAGTACAATAATTTTTAGATTATTTCTTGCAAAGAAGTGATTACCAAAAACTCAAATGTGGAAATAAAACATTAATTAGACTGGGTTTCTCGAAAGGAGGGACGGCAGGCCACCAAAGAAAAACCAAACACCTGAAGGACTGCATCTTGACACAGGAGCCCATCCAGACGTCACAAGCCAAGCGATGGAACGCCAAAGAATAAGGATGAAATTAGGTCGAGGTAACCTCAGACAGTTTCCTGAGAGAACTGAGGGAGGCTGAGATAATTCAGCT
The DNA here is from genome assembly GCA_037833715.1 of Toxotes lorentzi. Taxonomy (NCBI): domain Eukaryota; kingdom Metazoa; phylum Chordata; class Actinopteri; family Toxotidae; genus Toxotes; species Toxotes lorentzi. The sequence continues at coordinate 7,835,703 of JBBMJY010000017.1, read as the reverse complement.
GTGCGTTCTGTTCAAGAACATCCAAACTAATCTGATAACACGGCACAGACACACTTCAAACGCTAAAGTGAAATGTAAAAAAAACAGAAGGTGTTTGTACAAGATCTTGCAAAAAAGTTTGGCTTTCTCATCTAAAGTCTTTGTCTTTCTGTCCCTCAGGATTGTCCATTACTTCTGCATCTAAACGCAGAGTTTTGACTTTCCAGTTTCAACACCCATTCCTTGCCAGTCAGATCTTATTTTTGCAGTTTCTGCACATCAGCCACACTTAATTGCAGCTGCCATCATTCAGAAATCATCCCAAATGCAGCTTTGTATCAAATCCAACCCCCACAACTGAGTCAAAATGTCCATTCTTTCACCTAAGCTTATCTGCAGCATAAGCCTGCATCCCCCGCTGTTTGATATCGTGATTTGGAGAAGAAAATTTTTCCTTTTCACTTAGGAAAAGATTTGTCTTAGGGCAAATGTGGTGTGGTGCCAAAATGAAGATGAGGGAGGAATCATGAGTTAGGAGGCGCATATCTCTGGGCCGAGATCAGGAGCACACTAAATATAGGCCACATCCAGTTGAATTTATTGCAGTATAATGAGAAAAGGATGTTACTCTAAAGTGGATGTGAGGCATTCATTCATTATGAGGAAGTCTAGTGTCCTCTCACTTTTCTCATGTGAAAGTTGGAGAAACTGCCCTACCAGAGCGCTAAAAGGGGTCCCTTTGTCACACTGAAAGCCCCGTTATGTGTTGAGGATTTCAAATTTTCATTCCTGTGAGGAAAAAATACAGAAGGTGCCCCCCCCTTCTTATGCACTCCTAACAGAGGAGTTTGTGATATAGATTTTTCAAACTGACCGTCTCCTTTTCCTTATTGATTTCAGCATGCACCTTTTCTCCAGATGCACCCTCGTCTATTTTCCTAGATGCCTGCTCTAATAAGAAAGAAGCGTGACACATATGTGGGGGTTAAAAGGAAAATCCAATTGCAGAACACATAAAGGCGTGAGTGACACATCTGACAGGAGGCATCCGATGCTATCTATCCACTCTGCCATCCACTCCCATCCCCTCCTCTGCTGCTGGTGTCATTAGGCGACAAGATTTCCCAAACATGTCCGGAATTATTTCACACTGCATCTTTTGCAACTCCGTTCCCTCCCCATCCCCCTAAACTCCACTCCTCTTCACAGTATGGCATGCAACATTAACCATTAACATGTCACTTTGTGGATGAGGCTCTGTCTCTAAGAAGGGAAGTGAATAACCTTTAAGGACCAGGCAATGACTCCGATAATGAACTCTGCTTTCTTAGCGAGCCTGTCAAGGCTGTCAACAGATTTTACAATCTGTTGCTCAAAGGAGGAAGGCGCAAAAGGGAGGGGGGGGTGCCCTTCAAAACCGAGAGGTGTAAGGTGGATACCGCACCTCAACACCGGGTTAATTCAATTTGGACATATTCAAGCAGAAAATGAATGATGAAATGAAATTATTAGCAGATTGGTACATCGATGAAGACGGCAGTGTTTCAGTGGAAAGTGTCACAACAGACTCAGCGGACGGAAATGATGTGACACTTGGGTTTGCTGATGATGCTCAAATGGGCTGAACCTCAAAAGCCACAGATTTGAAAAAAAAGTGGGTTGATGGGAAAAAAAAATGTTATAGCTGGTGTTGCTGTATGCAACTACAGTCACAGTAAAGTGACACTGTGTTCTGCAGTTTTAGTTTATAATGAGCTGACAAAACATCAAAATACCTCTTTTTAATCTTCCATTTCAGTCCAAGTTCTGAGTTCTGGGTGAATTGTTCATCTCAAACACAAGACAACTGCCAATTTGACTTTTGACACAAGTGAAAAATGTGAATTTCAGGGTTATTATGTTAAAGAAAAGATTCTTTTCCACGTGTCTGTCAACATCACATGCCTATCTTCAATTCTTTGTATCCCAGGAAACACTGATGCTGTGAATTTTTGTTTTTTTTTGTGGTGATTTTTCAACTGAATTTAGTCCAAACTGTGACACAGAGTAGTCACTTGGATTCTGCTAATGTTAAGAAGAAAAACAAATCCGAGTGATGTCCTCTGATCTATAAACCAGGCTTTCAAGATCAAATCTGAGTTCATATATCTTTTTTTCCCCCCCTCACTGAATTGTGTCACTTTGTATGAGCGAGCATTAATTCATTGTTGTGAGTCGTTTGTGTAACTGTCACATTGTGAGGAAACTTCTGTGTGGTCCACGTTCAGATTAAACTACACTCCAGAAAAACTGGATCCGAGCAGCCGAGATCCATTTTCATTTCGACACTGTTTACAACCCCCTGACACGTCACCCCCACCGAGCGTCGCTCAAAGCGTAAAAGTCCTCGCGTCCTCGCTCACTTGAAGGCCTGCTCTTCAGAGGAGCACATTCAGTAGAAGTGTGCCAGGGAAATATTTGCTTTGAATCATCAGAGGACATGATTTCATTTAAAGAGCTCTTTGATGGAGGGGCGCACTCCTTCCTCGTCTGTGATGTGGCTCAGCTGAGAGCAAAATCATTCAGAGCGCTGAAGGAGTGATACCGGTGTTTTTGTGTGCGAGTGTGTGTGTGTGTGCAGGCTCACGCTTGTTAGTGTGTGTGAACTAAAGGGAAGACAGAGAAGGGATGCTAACTCATGCAGATGTTTGTGGGAATGTGTACATGCTCTTGCATTTGTGTTTGCTTTCATTAGACTGCATTCGTACAGTATGTGCATGCATTTCTTTTCATGTGCATATGAGCTACATTTGCACATGGATTTCTGTGCATTTGTTCCTGAAGCTGCACTTGAGGCTGGACATTCACTGTATGCTAGTTTAGGTATCCATGGATGATTTGCAAAAAAATAATGTACGAAAATGTAGATGTGTCTTGTAGACCTCTGAATGTTAACTACGTGGTTTTTAACTTCTATATATTAGCGTATTTATAACTTCAGATTAAAACTGTCTACAGAAAGGGGAACCCAAAGCTTAAACCACGTTTTTCCTGAAAACTTCAGGCCTTAAATTCTCTGTAGCTTGGAACATGTTTCTCTGGGCTGCAGGCAGGGCAAACATGCATGGAGATTTCTTCAACCCAGCCACCCAACAAGAGTTGGATCTCTCAGTCAACATGCCTGATGCCCAGGTCAACATGACACGTTGACATTTTATGCACGTCAGTTTCTCTGGAAGCCCGTGGAAGCTAAGGTTACCCCTAACACTCTTCCGTGCATAGGTTTGCAGAGACATTTGCATGTATTTTCAGAGAAGCATAGCTCCATCTTGAATCAATCAAAACTACAGAAAAAAAAAAATCCAAACCATATTCAAATTCAAAGTTGGATTATAATCAGTCAAAAGCTCAGTCAATTGATTTAGAGTCAACTTTTTCCAAACGTCATGGAAAACAACTTGGAAGACTGACATGAACTGTCACAGACACATAATTAAAAGTGCTTACATACTAGCTTTTAACTATGCAGTCACATCAACAAGTGGTTGCAATAATTCACAATTTCTCCTGTATAGTCTGTTTGTACCTGCACATCCAATAGGGAGCAAATCAGGCCTGGTTCATATTATCCTCGTCTCTTTGCTGATGTCTTTTCACATCCTGACATGTTGCCCCAAACAGGCCTAAACTGCATTCTGCAAATGTGTAGTATACATTTTTTCAAAGCGTAGCAATAAAAGCAAGTATAAAAGAACTCATCAGAGTCTGTTTACAGGTGCTGTAGAGTAACGGCATATGTGGGAAAAGTTGCATGAAGCCTCTTTGACCCAAATCTCTGACTGAAATATAGGCAGTCAAACTGCATTGTGGGTAATGTAGCTGCCAGGTTTTGACAAAGAAGAACACCGTCCATTGTTAGCCAAAAACATTACAGGAGCGCCATACTAAGACATAGGACATCATGAATTGGCCTCTAAACTCTAAAGCAAAACCTAAAAAGATTTGATAGAGGATTCAAAAGGATTTGGATTTCACACGTGGATTTGATTCTGTTTTCAGATTCACAAAATAAGATCACACTGAAACCTGAGCTGTCGCACTGTAAAAACATTTGCAGGCTTATGTACCTGTATCAGTCAGTTCTATTTTTTTGTGAACTAGACATTGTGTTTCTGTGTAGGCCGCTCGCTTTCATGCGTCTGCGTGTGAGATTCCTGTTTGTCTCTTGTGTCTTTCGATGGATTTTCGATGGCACACCCCGGCTGTTAGCAGAGTCGACAGCCCACTGATCTCTCATCAAACCCGAGCAGCGCTGTAGGTACGGCGTGTAAAGGCTTTGCTTTGAGACTACCTGTCATCACATATCAAGAGATTATGCTGCTTTGCTCTCTCTCTCTCTCTCTCTCTCTCTGTACTGAACACAGAGCAGCTACTACACCATCTGTAAAACGTTACATCAATGAGGTACATATCTCAACACGGAGCCAGAGATAATCTTTGGCATTTCAAACACAGAGGCACAATCGCGTCATCGTGCAGCAGGCCTCTCCGCTGAGTCGGCCGCCGTGTACTTGAACGCTCAGATAATGCCAGATGCCGGTGCCATATGGGAAGCTAAATTTATCATCTGTTTTTTTTTTAAGAGTAGCGGCATCTTCGTTTTCAATTTCTACTGTCACACCATCAATTTAGGGCCCTGACACATGAGAAGATGAAGGTGGTGATTATGTTCATCGAATCTCAAATTAAAAGATGAATAACATACTGCGAATGTGAGCAATTTGCAGAATGTGTGACTTTTACTTGAGTTTAAAACTTTTCACTCAATGTGCCATCAGAACGAATTAATGTGCACTTCATGGTATTTTGCATTTTTTCTTTAATCCCTGCACTGTATTTTTCACATCTATGACTGAAGGCAAAACAAGAAGTATGAAGCCATTATTGTAACCAGCGCGTTAATACATTAAGACCCAGAATAGAATAAAACGTAAATGATCATTCCTGCAATAATCCTCAGTGACCCGTGAGGGCAGCGCATCTTCCCCCCTGGGCCAGTCTTAATGCGCTCTGGTGTCTTTTTGCTTGGTGCACTGAGGTGACGCCTGCAACTACATAAATCTGATTTAGAGGGTTTGCACACTGAATAAGCAAATACATGAGCACAACATCACCTCACATCAGGACGAGCGGGATGAGGAGGAAGGTGGTTGCTACCAGAAACAATCAGGGAAAGTGGTTGTTGAAAAATGTAGACGTGGTTTCTCTCAGATTTGTAGACAACGGAAACAAATTGTGGGAATTTGGAGGCGAAGATGAGACAAAGAGACTACAGTATATTGTCACGGGTCCATGGGGGACAGAGGAATACAAAGAAATCAAGATACAATCATACAAGGTCAGTATTAATGCCAGTATCCCTCATGTCTCTCATTCACCTACAGAGTTTGGTGCGTACTAGGACAGGAAGAAGGAAGAAACAGTGTTAGGAGATGCAGGAAACAAACAAAAACCAAGCTCAGATGAAAAAAACAGATAGTGTTTGACACAGGATTAGCTTTATCAGGAGACCTGGTCAGTGTTCATCAAAATCTAGAAGGCAATGTAATGCAATCTTTGTCTTATTAATCTCAGACATTAAAGCCTCTTTAAGAAAAGAAATATGAAATATCAATACTCATCACACGATCCTCAAGATCAAAGTGACAACTTCAGATGGCCTGTCTGACCAGCAGCCCCAAACCCAAAAATATATGATACATCAAACTCACATTTCCAGATCACGTGACTGGCAATTTGCTGGATAAATTACTGAAACAGTTATTTGAGTAATCGATTGCCAAAAGTCCTGCTGATTAACATATCAACAATCATTTAGGACCAGTGTTGACTATATTAAAAACCACCAGCTTAATAAATGCAAAAGATAAAAAAAACAAAAATCAACTGAGCAGCTGAATTTGACAACAAGGACAAAACATCATTAAGACATTGGTTTGTTTCGTGTTACTCTCAATATCAAAACAACACTGGAACCTGACATCATCGCACCAAATCGTCACAGGAGCAGTTATATGATGACTTGAAGATCCACATCACTTCTCCACCGAGACACGACACACAGACACGCCTCTAAATGATGATGCTGATGAATTTCTACAACCTCTCTCTGCTGTTTTTTGCTTGTTGCAGGCAGGATTGATGTTATTGCTCAAATGCGGCTGCTCTCCTCCTGCACAAGGCTCTGCTCTTTTAATCATATTGTCCGCTTACTTCATGTGCTCAGCTTTGTTGTGAATATCTGGTTGCCATGTATGTGTTTTAACAGGATTTCACCCTTATGGGACGATGCAGACTTGAACTAAATTAAACACGACTGGGTGCCAGGAACAGGACCGAGTTAGGCAACAGGGAGAACATGTAAAAAGGCCAGACGGGTTTTTATTTGGAGACGGTGACTGGGTCAGACAATTGGTGCTAGTTAGAGAAGTGAGCAAATGTGAAATGAGATTATTTTGCATAATGGCAGCAGTGGTGAAAGTGGCTGAAAGTTGTAGAGACAGGCTGGTGACATGAAAGGTCAGCAGTTTGAAATGAAATGCCTGCTGAGAAAATCAGAAAAAGCTCTCCTCTTTCTCAAACTTTACTCTTAGTGTTGCCCGGGAGTGAGGCACTTTGCACAACTGGAGCCACTCAGTAGCACAAAGGTTGTGGTGAGCAGGTCACTGGTAAAAAAAATATGTACACATACTATGAATGTAAAGCAGGATGGAAAAGACTCAGGAAAAAAAAAAAAACACATCTACAAAAGTGTGAAGACAGGAATGAGTCAGTGTGTGCACCCTGTCAAGAAAGAATACACCAGAGGTAACATCTTACCAAACACATGGAGGTACTAACATTAAGAAACATGACAATGAAGCTGCATGTGCTCTTGATACCATAGGATGATATTCACACCAAAACTCATCTCTGATAGATACTCGTACAGACTGAGAACTAAAACTTGCAGATAGAAACAGACTAGAAAAAGGACCGTTTTGCTTAAAATGGCTGCTGCATTTGTTCTTGAATTTATCAAGACATCTTTAATTTTTTATGTACTTAAATTGTCAGTTTAAAATACTGAATATTAGCCTCAGCTCTGCAGAGCTGATTTTGTGAACACTACGTTTACAATTATGCACCAACTTCTCTTTCCTTTAGTAAAGACGAGCTGTCATAAAGTCAAATTTGACACTGCAGATTAAAAACTGTGACTAATATTTTTAGTTTTCCTGACGTAAGAGCAGATGGAAATTATGGAAATTTAAAATAGAGAATTGAAAGTAAAACTCTACCAGCTTAAATTATACTTCATATCTTCACAGCCATAAGGGTTTTGCATGATCTGGCCATGTGCACGTGCAAGTCAGAATTTATGACCGCATCAATGGTATGTGTAAACATGTCTGTTTATGCACTCAGTGCAGTATAAACACAAATGTGTGCATTTGTGTCTGTTTAGGAAAATAATAGACTCTTAGTCGAGACCCTTGATATTAAAAAGAATGAGAGAAAGGACAACAGACTCTTCAGGAAGGTCAACAGGGAATGGAAGCAAAGGACTGGTGGGAAATGTAGTTCTCATTACACTGCTTTAACGTCAACTTCATTTTAAATCACTTTGAACATGTGCAATTTGATTTCATGTTATCATTTCAGTTTCATCACCTTTCCTGAGCTTTACATGACATTTATGTGACATTTAAACCTGTTGAAACGTCACATAAATACTGTAAAATGCCGGAATCAGAATAAACTGCAGTTAAGATTTAACAAACTCAAACAACTGCCCTGACAATGGTGCAATGTTTTAATGTTTAAAGACTGGGCCAAACTGTAGCAGAGCGGAGCAGACAGCATGTTGCTGTAGTTGATTCAGTGTTGGGTTAGTTAACATTGGCTCTATTTTTAGCTTGACATCTGAAGTATCCATGGAGTCTAAATGTGGGAAAAGCCTGTCCTCCTTCCTCCCTGGGTGTCTGATGTTTCCCAGCAAGCTCTGCTGCAGCCCTCTGTGTGTGTGTGTGTGTGTGTGTGTGTGTGTGTGTGTGTCTGTGTGTGTAAGAGAGAGTGAATCAGTGTGTGCCTGTAAGTGAGAAAGTGTGTGTGCGTGGAGAGTCAGGGTGTGTCAGTGAGTGTGTGCACAAATGTGCGTGTTTCAGTGTGGGAGAATTGTACGTGTGGGTGTGAGAATGTGTGTGTGTGTGTAAGTGACTGTATCAGAGCAGAGGTGTGTGTGTGTGTGTGTGTGTGTGTTTGACAGAGTGTGTGTGCTTAGCTGTGCATGGAGACCAGAGGACTGTGGGAGGACTTCCTCTGTGGATCCTCTCTGTTTTCTTTTCAAAGAATGACATTCCTAAGCTGTTTCACTTTTCAGGCAGGAAGTGGAAACCGGCCAAAAATGATTAAAACCAGGAACAGCAACATAACAGTTTCGAGCACCGCCACGGAGTTTGGAGCGTTGACACAAAGTCAAACAGACATGAGATATTGTTTAATAAATCTGAGGAATAGCACATTTAGGTGTGGGAAAGTAGATCACAGCTTTTGAGAAAGCTGAATATTCTTGAATTTTACCTTAGTCTTTCAGAAATCACTGGTTTTGGATGGTGGAATATCAAAAAGCTCTCTCTGTGGAACAGCCCTGATAGTCAACTCTGAGAGTGAAAATCACACCATTTGTCCCTCATTGGGCTATGTGGGCCTGTGTGTCTCACCAGTTTATAGTTGATAGAGTTGTATCACATTATTTCTGGATTCATTTCTTTTTTTCTTCTTTTTTTTTTTTTAGTGGTGCATTGCAAAGCAAAGCACACTATTGTTATTTTTTTTTTACAGTTGTCTCAGAGGTTAGTGTTGGATCTATTTCAGGTAGACAGTTTCACGAGTTACTTTTGTATCACATTTGTGTAATTTTTACTCCTGTAACGCTCCGAAACTGCCAGAATTAACAGCATATTAAGTTATAGTACCGACGCTCTCGCCAAACACAACGTTGTTATTGGATGCCTTTACGAAACCTCGGTTCAACGCATGTTCACTGCTACAATTTTTATGATATATGGTTCACTAAAAATATCTGTGCATTGCAGCCACAGAATGCTTAACATGGATGGATTACCAAAGGGGCCTGCCAGACACAAGCCTAGGGGCCCAAGGGGTCAGGGGCCCCCTTAGCTGGAACCTCTCTTTGACTTTTTCTGTTTGGAAACCAAAAGGGTCCTGTCAAAATCAGTGATGTTCTCTTATCTTTTTGCTCCTGGTATTGAGTATCTGCCACAACAGTCTCATCCAATAATAATAATAATAATAACAATACTGTTTATATATATATATATATATATATATATATATATATGATTTAGCAGGCTACACTCACTTATATTAACATTTGTAAAGCAATTTAAATATATCTGACAGCAGACTCTGTTTGAAAAATTACAACCAGCATCACAGCAAGTTTTCTGAGACCCAAGGTCACGAAACATAATCCCTCCATTATGGAGGTTATGCCTGAATATTATTAAAATACAAGAATCTAACAGCAAAGAGGGTTAAAGGTCAGAGTTGAAGAACTCAATCCTCAGATTTTCAAAGGTCTAAGAGTCTGAGACCACTTTCCCATGTGCGTTGCAAGAAATGCAACAGAAAGAAACAAGAGGCAAAGCTCAAAGTCATAATCGCATCCATCAAGAAGCTGTTACTCGCTCTACCTCGCTCCCAGCTCACCCACGACAGTGTCAGTTTTACGAGGCTACGCCGGATCAACAGTAAAGAGATATATAGGGGGTTATTTTTAGACAAAACACAGTGAACCACCCCTCTCTCTGCAAAGTATTTTTCCTTAAAAAATGCATGAACGGTGGTGGGTGTTCAAAATGCAGCTCTCATGCATTGTTAACAAGGCTCCATAACCCTTCTCATGACTCCAGGTCGAGATAAGTGCAACCTATCCTTGTTTTCAAAACTTACACTGAAACACTGTCTCAGATTTGTGAATTATTGACCAGCACACAGATGTTGCCTGATGATGACAGTACTGTATGTGTTTTTCTGCGCAGTTCTGCACACGGTCAACACAATGACTAAGGAGTCCATATTGCTTTTGGTTTGTTTTTGCTTCATTTTGATGTTTCTGTCATGTTTTTACAGAGTTCATTGCTTTGTTATTCTTAGCTGCTCAACGACGAAGTCTGACTTGATGTGACTTGAATGTACTGGATCATTTTTTTGTTAATCTGAGCAAAAAGTCAATGTTTGTATTGGACTGTTCCTTGTTTTTCACCATCAGGGATTTTTGTGTGCAGTTAAATTTGAACATCTACCTGTTTATAAAGGAAGTAAGGACATTCAGTCTGCTAAACTTCAAAAACAACTGTCAGCTCTGAGCAGACGGGCCTCTTCAGTGTAAAACCATCCTCAGCACTGTTACATTTTGATGCCTAACACCTGACTACACTCTATTTAAGAGGAAAAAAAGTGTTCATTCGAGTTCAGAGGTAACAAAATTTACATTAAAGAGACGTATTTCTCTCAGATTGTGGGAGTTTTTGTCAGGCAGAGATTTGGCAACTGAGACTCCTCCAGTTAATGATTTCAGTTGAGTGGAAGCCTGATTCTCTGTAAGCCGAGGTGATTTATCTGCCTCTTCCTCTTTAGGTCTCTTCCTGCTTCTTCTTCTTCTTCTCTCTTTTCTCAACACAGGAGGAAGAAGGAGGGGGCTGGTGGGAGGGGTGGGGGTTAGCCGAATGAGGTAGTTATGATGAACCGTCACTCAGACCCTGACAGCAGCTTTCTCAGCCACTCGTGCTCGGACAAGCCCAATTGATTACACGACTCCGTCAATGTCACGGCGTCACAGGGCCCCGTTTAAATGCACTCCCAGTGCTGTCGGATAAATCACATCAAACATCACTAACAGATACCCCCTTTCCCTCCTTTGTCGGTAATTGCGGTATTCCTGTCCTCCTGCAGACGTTCAATCCCTCAATCCCTCAACCAATTGGCTCTGACAAGGGGGGAAGCAGTTCCTGTCAAAACTGTTAAAGGGGAGGATAATATTAAAGAGGTGTACTGGATAACAGATATCTATCACCTCTCTGCAAGCCTACATCATTTCTTAAGGATTGCTTGATCAAGATGTCTTTCCTCCACTACTTCCCTGGCTAAAAGTAAAGTTATTACTCCACCAAGATGACTTCATGCTTCTTCGGTGAGAGGGAATGTGACAGGTAGAGAGCAGGGATGTGCGAGGCTGATACGCCCGAGGAACATGAATAAGTCAGAGGGAGGGGGGGTATTAAATATTCATTCTACCGATATCGCTCTTTGTCACATCCTCTTTAACAACAATGAGGATGGGCAGAGGAGGAGGAGGAGGGAGGTGGGTCCTTAAACTGGTGCTGGCTAGACATGTCATGCAGCATCAAGTCACGACTGAGGATTTAACCTGAGGCGAGGAGGATCTGCAGCTAACTCGTATCGTTTGTTTTAACCTGCGTGCAGTGGCAGATGGGTGGGGTGTAGCTGCCTGGGAGGAGAGAACAGCGAGAGCGAGAGAGTGTGTACACTACGTCTGCAGGTTTTCACTTCAACTGAACACGACAGCAGCTGATTCTACTGATTAGCACACCTTCAACCGGAGGAAGAGCTAATCAGGAAAATTAGCCGGTGAAGTCTTTTGGTTGAGATGAGGATCTGAAGTCTGTCAGGCCATGATAGCACACGCCTGAGAACAGCTGCCTCACATGATAACAGGAAAGAATGAAGGTACAGTTTAGTAAAAAAAAATCTCCGCTTGGAGTTTTTTTTCCCACATAAGTTTTCTACAACTATCTATTGAACTAATTTGTTAAAAGACTACAACAAAACAAATATGCAAGATGGGAAATAACAGCAAATCAAACTTTCTCTTGATTAAACCTTGAAACCGTTCGACCATATTGCCTTTGGAAACCATCCTAAATATTTAATTGAAACAAATAATGCCTCCTAAATTCCTGCTAAAGCTGCACGATAAATAAAACTAGTAAAAGTTTATTGACAGAAATGGATCAAAGGGTAACGACTAACTGAACAACTTTTTCGGGCAACACGGTAGGGCAGCATTACCCCAGCAGATGTCTATACACACGGCGCAGTGGTTCCATGGCAACCTCACGCACAGATCATTTCTGCTCTATATTTTCCCTTTTGCTGTTGATGCTGGCAGATATCCTGACCTGTTATGTTGTTCCAAAATTATCCTTAAAGAGTCACTAGAAGTTTGAAAACACAAAAATCACTTGTCGATTACAAGTGAGTCGTGTTGTACCTTAAATGACTGAAACAGAGTGAAAGAATGAGATGATACTGATACATGGCAGGCCGCTATTTTACTTTACTTTGCATGTTACCTTGTTTTTCAAGCAAGCTTTTCCCATTGCTCTGCAGGGATCCCTGTAAATAAAAAAAATTAAGAGCCTGCATCCTGTGGGGCTTTTTGTCTGTTCAGGTATCTGACGATGTGGACCACCAGTTGGACACAAAAAATTAATGTCAATGCTGTCACCTGAGTCTGTTTTCTGATGCCGGTGAGTAATCTCTGCCACAGCAGACAACTGAGATGAAGACAACGCTACCGGTGCCAAATGGGCACCTTATAGGTGCTGATTCATGGCTATGCATTTCTGTATCCGCAACAAATACAAATGCACATCTCTTAACTTCAACAAATAGCTCACGGCTATATTAACGAGCTGCACTCGGTCATGAAATATGTCTGAGTAAAGGAGAAGTACACGGGATAAATCCAGCAAGCAGCGCTGGCCTGCCAAAACCTGGAAAAGCTTATTCTCACACGGCGACAGTTTCCATCCACCACAGGAGCGACACCAGAGCCAAACTTCATAATATTACAATGTAAATCAAAAAGTCAACAGGAGAAAGAAGGGAGGAGAGAAGAGGGGCGGGGGGGGGGGGGTTCATAATACGCACAGTAAATCCTAAAATCAAAACTCAGCATCCTTTGGTTTCTAAATGCACTGCTGTCATAAAAGCATTTCCATCGACAAATGAGTCTGCGGGAAAGGTCAATAGTTAATTGAATAATCTATCACCTTGGGATGGACAGAGTGTAGCATGCTATGCAATCAATGACAGGCGCATTAAAAGGTCAGCCACAGACTTCCATGATAAGTCACCTGGCTAATGTTTTCTTTGGTTATACACAGCTCGAGGGTCGCTGGAGAGTGGCTAACAGGCCACTCGGGCTGTGGGCCAGGCTCATTCAACAAACTCTGGTCAAATACCAGGTACAAAAGAGTAATGAGGAGTTCTGAACCCTATATATATATATATATATATATATATATATATATATATATATATATATATATTTTTTTTTCCCTTTTCTCCCATACACTCCTCTCTCCCCACACACA